>BMAO01002316.1:0-489936 GCA_019973975.1 Trichonephila clavata
TGAGTATCAGACTCCAGACCTGAGGGCCTGGTTCGATGCCCGATGCCACTAAATACCACCGAGTATAGACGGAGTACGTGCTCGTTAAATCAGTGGGTCCGAAAGTCTTGTGGCGGTCGCAGCAGAAACCACGAGTGCAGGGGCTGGAGAATATCCCCCCTTCAGTTCCATGCCAAAATTGTGGAGGTGGAGATAGGTGGTGTCGCCATCTATCGTTAAGAAGTCCAACCTGTTCACAGGCAATGGCAACTTTCATTCCTTCCCTGCGGGAAGGGACACGACTACAACAACAAGATATAAATAATTATTATTGTATTTATATAATGGATTTTATACTGCAAACGATTTATTGTATAATTTAATATGTAATAACTCTTTGATATATTTTAAGAAGTATATTAATTTTTTTCTAATCTGCCACATACATGCATGTTTTTCCAAGTTCATTAAATAGCCGATATATATATATATATATATATATATATATATATATATACAGCAGCAAAAAAACAACCTAAATCAACTTAAATGTACAATCGAATCAGTTTTATTCTAGACATTGTATTAAGCCAAATAGAATAAATGATTTCACCACTAAGAGAAGTAATCGCTGCCTAAAATGTGTGCAGCTAAATATCTTCGGACGAACCTCTCATTCGACTTAAGCTATGAATTAAAAGTAAAGATCCCGGAAGAGAGAAATAGCTGGGCACCAGGTGGAGAAATGCCGAAGCGTTAGGAATTGATCGAAGAGAAGGGTGAAGATGCTTTCCAAATGTCGATCCCTAATGATCGAAGTATTTAGAACGGTTTTGTCTTCCCCCACACTACCACTTTCGCACTTTCCCATACCGATTGTGTGAAATGGAGCGATCATGCCTTACTCTAAATTTCAATCAATGTATTTTCGCATTTTATTTGCTTGGAAGAGTTGCTGTATAACGCGAATAAGATAAGCCACATTTGACCCCGAAAGTGGTAATGGATCTACTAGAGTTGCTACTGCTTCGAAGTTCTTTGTAGCGCTATTTAGACCAATAAGACTGTAATGACCTGAAATTAAACGAAATGATAATGTTCTGATAATGTAATAATAAGTATTAAAACATATACTTTATGCTTTAAAGTAATGCTTCTCCCTTGTAAGCAAGTGAAATATATAGAAAGAGTTAGCTTGAAGTCGAAAAAAATCATTTTATAAGTAAGTCTTAAGCAAAAGCTTTTTTTAAGATCTTTCTGAACATTTAATCCAGATAAAGATTGATTTTTAAGATGAGGGAAATGTTTTAAGTTTATGGGTTAAAATTAGGTTTAAATTTTGATTGAAATCGGACAGAATGGAGAGAGAGAGAGAGACATTTTTTTTAAATAAAATGTTCAGATTTTTTCAAACTATGAATAGTTTCTTCATAAATTTCATATTACGAAAGCCAATCTTATTTTGATAAAAAAAATTATAACTATAAAATGTTATTTTACCTCTTAATTTAGAAAAATAACTATTGCACATATAAAAACAAGTTATCAACCATACTAAATAAATTACTTGGAAAAATATTTTATAGCTACAGAATAAATGTTTTTAAAGTAAAAAGGCCTTGGCAATTTAGGCAGAAAATTTAGAAACAAAGACGAGGAAATTGTTTTTAGGAAGAAATGTTGTTGTTGTTGTCGTGTATGACAAAGTGCAAAGGTGTATATAACAAAATAAAGATATAGAAATGAGTCAAATATTACCAAAGGCATGAATCACTGCCGTGGCAACATCCCTGTCACGATCCGAGTATAGGATGTCCATGCTGTAGTCATTGTCTATTTTAAAAAGATCACCAACAATGGAAGGACAGTTAAAAAGATGTTTGGTATCTCGTTGCTTGCCTGGGTAGTGCCTGCATTCCACATATAATCTGGATCCATTAGGCAGAATCTTCATGCCCTTAAAATGTTTTGTCCTTAGTCTGGTTATTGTTGTTGTAATTTCTCAGCTATAATTTAATTCTGGCAGCGAGAATTTTTTTCGTAGGTTTGAGCAGAGCTTTTGTTTTGCGACTGCGTTGGCACCAAAGACCGTAATCGAAGAAGTTACGGGTTAAAGGGCTCTGGCTTCATTGGCAAGACCGGATCCGGCAAGGGGTGACCGGATTAGAATAGTCCCAACGTAAGTTCATGCGTGTCGTAAAAGGCGACTAAAATGATCAGAAGTTCAACCTTTCGGGGCTCTGGCAACCCTCATTTATGACAAGTGCAATATATTTTAGGAAGAAATAATCCATATATATAAAGGAGGAAAGCAACTTACTCCTCACGATATCTCCGGAAGTATTAAACTTACAGACTTGAAATTTGGTAGACATGTTCCTCTCATAGAGCAGAGATCTGTTAAGAACGTATTTTGCGAAACTCGACCTTCAAAGGGCGTTGCAAGGGCTTAAAGGGCATTATAGATAAATATCCACGCTTTTGAACTATTAGACCTGCAAACTTTTGGTAGGCACTTTTTTCATGGAGTGGAGGTCTGTTACAAAAGGGGTTTTGCTTAAACTGACCCCTAAGGGTCGTTGTGAGTTCTCAAAGAGCGTTATAAATAAATATTCACGTTTTTAAACTGTTAGATTCATATTCTTGAAGTTTGGTAAGCAAGTTTCTTTTGATGAATAGAGATTCACTAAGAACTGATTTGACGGTAATCGACTTATATGGAGGAAGTGAGGAGTTACTGGAGCGTATAAATAAAAAAATCCTGTTTTTGAACCTACCGTAATGAAATTTAGTTAGCCTGACTTTCTTTTTGGTTGTTGTTGTTGAATCGAATTCCTCTAAGAACGGGTTAAAAAAATCATTTCTCAAAGGGGCTTATGGGGCTTATTGATAAAAAATACTGTTTTTCAACTATTAGATTTAGATTTTAAATCTTTAAATTTGACATGCGTGTTTATTTTGTTGAGTAGAGATCCACTAAAAAGGGATTTAACTGAAATCCACTTTGGGGGAGGGGTTGCGGTAGCATAAAAGATAATTCTACTTCAATTTTGGAAATTCAAGCCCTGTTCTTTTTAAATCAATAGATGAGATTTATAAGAGAATGTTTTTCATTACATTCAAACATGTGAAAAAAGTATATATTCATACATCAATAAATACTTAGCGAAGCGGGCGCTTAACTGCTAGTTCCTAGATAAACCTATGAAGAAAAACAGACTCCAACAGTGACGTTTAGTTCAAAAAATGTTTTTGAACACTATTAAAAATAGTTGATGTATAAGTATACATTACTCATCAACAAAGTTTTACTCATGTTATTGTTGTTACTGCCACCTGATTTGCAGTGCCAAATGGAGACCCACGAAACTGTTAATGGCAAAATTCTAGCTGCATGTCTGTTCGCTAGCCTTAGCTTTGAGCACCATGTAGGCTATAAAGAATTTACGTCCCTTCTTCCCTGTGACCCGGCTAGAGGTGGGGGAGGAACTAAATGATCAGACGACATGATGAACTCCAATTATTTTATATATTTATCACTATATTCAACTCAGACACAAACAACACTTAAACAAGATAAATTTAATCAGTAATATAATGGGATTGAGGCGAGATTGCTTCGGGGAGAATATACTCAATCACGCAGCTCTACCTTTAAGACAACTTTACACAGAGCTCACGTATTTAATTACCGCACTATTAGTTTAACTTTATAAACATCGACTTGACTTAAGATTACAGTACCTGAATCTTTGCAGTCTTCTATTTCTTTCACGTTGACTTTAATACCTCTCGCCAGTTAATCGAAACACTTTCTTAATATCTCAACTTCTGGCTTCATACACTGTTTTCGTATACGTTTCACTGCCCATTTACTTCACTTCAGATCTATTCACAATTCACGAACTCCCAAACTCGGGAATAAAGAATATATTTTTAACTTAATTTGCATATCACGCTTTCTGCTCTTCGGAGAAGGTTCGTTGAAAAATCTGGCCCAAATAATTCTTCATAGGTTAATGGAAGGACGCGTATTGATCCGTCACAAGGTGACAGTACGATTTGACTCAACTTTGAGGGAGAACACTCTAGGAGTGTTTGGGGCATCCAACTTCTTTTCCCCTTCCACCAAACTCGCAAAAGAACTTGCGGCTCGACGGATATTTAGAGTACCCCATACCCACTACCTCAAAGGCACAATACATTTACAAGCATCCCTGCCTTCCCCGGGATTCGAACCGAGGCCCAACGGCACATAAGCTAGTGCTACTAACCACTATGACAGATGAGGGATCAGATTTGTGTATAAAATATATAATCAAAACAAAAATGATCATGAAGAATGTTTAAATTATATAACTAAAAGTAAAAAGCATTTTTTTCTACATATTATGTGAAATCAACATGTCTAAGTATTGAATAAGGACATTATATTGTAATTTAAACCGAATAAATCATTATAACCAATCGTTTTTTTCAGATGACTAAAAAATTACTTACTTCGCTTAACTAATCAATTCTTTACTTCGTATAAATGAAGAATGATGCATACGTGAAATATATAGCAACAGCAGCCACAGATATTTTCAATTTAAATACAACAAATTCCCTTTTATGTGCATGAGATATTTAAAAAAGATTCTTTGAAACACTTAATTTTCAAGCTTTAAAAATCACATTTCAGAAGCTTATTTCGGTTTAAATATAAATATCTGTAAGAAATGTATGACATACAGTAGAAAAATTTTATTTGATACAAATGTTATAACGACACATCCGTCAGGCATACTATTCGCAAAGTATAAATATCGTTTTTGTACAACGAAGCAAGGATCTGCTCCCCGGAATGCCACTCGTGCTGTTGAAGAGTATTAATGGAAGGATTTTGAAACTTACTTTCTTGGCTTCAAGCATTTTAGAGCAAATATTTGTACTTGGTCAATGCTTTCAAGAAATTACTTAGTACTATCTTTTTGAAACTCAGTTTATTTTTCTTTTAAGGATATGACATATCATAAATCTCTTAAAACAGTTTTGAAAATGTTTTGGAGACCAGTTTTATAAAATATCCTATTACTGCAAATATAAAGTTAGTCAAATTTTCAAACAATTTGTACATGGTTTTTTAACTAATAATGTAATTCAAACTGATTTAAGCATTTGTAAATAATTTTTAATCAGCTTAGAATGTATTTCCAAGAAATCATGCCTTATTGAAACAAATTAATTTTTTTCGAAAGTGAATTTAAAAGATATTTATGAGTATATTTTAAAAGATTTCTTTTCATTCTTTTTGAACTCAACAACAAAGTTTTACTTTATTCCTTTAATAATGCATTATATTATAATAATATCTTTGAAGGACAGTTATTCAAAATTAAATATTTATCTGAGACAACATTTCAGAGTATTTACACTATAATTGCTCAATATTTTTAGTGTATACTTTTAATGTTTTTAATATGTACTGGGGTTTTAAGGGGGGGGGATATCGTGCTATATTAACAAATGTTTCAAAAGACTGATTGAGTCACTTTATAAGCTTTAAAACAAAGTTATTATTAAAAGAAAAATCACAATTTAGTAAAATATTATCTCTACTATATAAACAGGATTGATGATCCAAATTAAAATACGTATTATGAATGAATAAGATTGCAAAATATGTTTTTTAAGTTATTTAATTTTAAGAACCAAATATATATAAAATAATCGATATTTCATTCATAACGCAATATTTATTTTTTCTAAACTTATAATTCTGATTATAACAAATCTTACCTTTTTTGCAAAACATTACAAAGCCTTACTTATTTCAATATACATATATATTTCTATATATTGTAGGAGGATAATACGGAATAATATTGATTTACAAATAAGTACGGTACGGTGATAAAAACTGTAATTAAATGGAAAAAAAAAACTTAGAAAAGAAAGTCTATGCTTCACTTTATAGTAACTGTAATAAAATGAATTAGAGACATACAATATTTTCTTTCATACATTTTCATAATTCAAATTTTTCAACAAATTGCGAAACATATTCTCATTATATGGTAACATTAATATATTTGTAAGTTAAAACTATTTTAGACCTTACAAGAAAATTGATATTATCAAACCAATCCCAATATTTATTAAAATATTAAATAATTCTCGATAAATGTAATATAAATACTTGTTATTAATATAATGTAAATAGTTTTAAATAGACGAGGAACTAAATTCTTTTTTATTTTTGATTATTTGACTGAGCTAATATATACATCTCCCACTCAGAAATCTATTGGATTGGAGAATTTGCTTTGATTTTTGAATATATATATATTACAAAAATATACAAAAAATAGTTACATACCTAAGATAACTATAGTCATGATAGAATAGATTTAGCCACAGAAATACTAGAGCAAACTCCTAGCCTTAGGAACCAGGAATGCTGGTTTAAACAATGTTTTTCCCCCAAGCAACCTTCACCTGAATTTGAAAATACTCTGGGACATAGGGAAAGCAATACATTTCTGGAGAAGTTTAACTATCATTATAAATAAACCATAATCTATTAATGTAAAACGATAATATTTTTGCCTGTAATAATTACTAAAATATTTAAAATCAATGTTAAACTATTAGAAAAAGACTTACCACGTGAGCAACTCATATTCCCCGGCTATGGACAATAACAGTATCGCATAAAATTATTAAGTTTTGATAAAATAGCATTAATACTATATATACACATTTAAAAACTCTATATTTTATTTTAAAATTTATAGAAAATAAAAGTACCCCACCCAGACATATACAATTAATTTTTAAGAAAATATAATATTGTTAATTTACTTAGCTAGAGGTGCCATCTATCTGTAAACTGTACAAATAATAACTTTTTTATTTAACTGTTAGGTAACTTTTTATAAATTTAGGAGGGTATCTGTGTTCCATACAATGTTTAATAAAGTTATTAAGATTTAAATATATATTACGTTATTACGATAAATATAATTGAAAATAATATATCTATAAATTGATATTGAATTCCAGTAAGGCACTTTAAGAATGTTAAAATTAAAATCATCTATTTTATCATAAATATTGCTATTTAATTTATAGTCCTTAATACACAATGATACATCCAAGTAATTAGTTTTAACTGGATTACTATTAATTTTAATTAGTTTTAAATATTAAGAATAAAAATTAATATTGGGGTTAAAAATAGTATTTTTACCAAAAATAATTAGGTCATCTATGTATCTAAAAATATGTAATAATCATTATTAATAATATAATTATTTTCGTAAAAGTGTAAATATAAATTAGCCAAACTATAGCTAGCAGGGCCACCTTGAGGCAAACCTTTGGTTTGGTTGTACAGAGAACCATTAAAATTAATGTAGTTTTCTTTTAAGACTAAATTTATTAGAGTTCTAAATTTTTGTAAATTAATATTAAGGTTATAATTTCAATGATTATCTAAAATTACCCTAATTATATCATTGATATTAATGAAATTAAAAAGTTCTTCAAAGTCATAACTATGAACTGAATGAATATTTTTATTTTTTAAAAAAATCTACAATATCTTTGCTATTTTTAATTATAGCTTTATTACATTGCTTATTGATGAATTATTGTATAATATTATGCAGCATTTTACCTGCAGCAGTGATATAAGTTTTAAAACCATTTGTTACTGCTCTAAATATAACAGGATTTTTATGAATTTTAGGTGTTAAAAATATATATGAAAACTTAATCTTATGAGTGGAAACACCCAATTTTCTATATATAGCAGTAATTGGATTATTAATTCCTTTATCTGACAAGTCCAATCTTTTAAAAGATTCATTGTTTAAAAAGTGTTCATTAATCATATTATTATAAAAATATTTACAAATTATAGCATAATTACAAGGCACTTTATCTATGTAAACAATCATAAAATTCTTTTGTAAATCATAAATCTGATCAGGACATTGCAACAGGTCACTCAAAACCTAATTACTAAAAACACAAAAACACATAAGGGAAAGCAGTCATCGGCGAGGACATGTTGTTCACAAGCAGACAAAGAACAAAGAGAGTGAGCAAAACGCGCTCTGGATTTATACTGGCGATGAAGGTCGTGCGACTCTTTTCTAACGGGAGTCGTGATTGGTTGCAAACGCGCGCGAGCAATTAGATTAAGATTACAAGTTTATTACCAAAGAATTAGAAAATAATTTAAAGGAGTTAATTTAAAGAGTGCTAGAGGGAGTCATTATATATATATAAATATATTTCATAAAGATCCAGTAAAGTTTAGAACGGTTACTAATGGTTTTAATACATATATCAGCAAATCAGGCAAAATTCTACATTAAATGTTACAAGATACAATAAATAATCTAAAAACCAGCTATTCTTAAAAATAGTACAGAACTTATTGCACAAATTAAAAATAAAAAGATATTTTCACCATTTAGTTTAGATTTTGAAGATCTTTTTAACTCAATTAATATTGATGATATGATAAAAACACTTGTAAAATAACATAAAGATAATTTGTTTAATAATGTCAAATATGATAGATTTGGTTCTCTACTTAGGTTATTTCTAAAAGAGAATTATGTTTATCATAATGGTAATTATTTTATCAACAGATTAAGGGTCTACCACAAGGTGGCCCAGCTAGAAACTGTCTTGCCAATTTATATTTACATTATTTTGAAAATAGTTTCTCAGACATCTTAGAATATTACTTTTTTCGTTATATAGATGATATAATCATTTTTGGCAAGCAAGACAACTTTAAACCTAACATTAATTTTTATCCACAATATCTTAATTTAATACAAACAAATAGTAACATTTATGAAGCAAATTTTCTTGATATAGAAATTAAATTAAAAGAAAATAAAATAGTTACTAATATTTATGTAGGAAAGGAGTGCAAGTTTTCTTTTACTTCTTTTGATTTTTATTGTAAGAGATGGCACCACTAATCGAAACCACGTGAGTTTTAGCTGCGCGATACGATGAGGTCATGTATTTATAAAGGTGGCAGAAAGAAGAAACTGAGAGTTGCACCAAAGCTTGAACGAAGGCAGGTCAGAGGAAATCGCTCTCTCCGTTGTTTTGAGAAAGAGTACGTGTTTTCGGAATTAGTATGGTGTTATCTCGAATAATTTAAAACCCCTTGTAAATAGTTAATGTTTTAGTTGTGTTATTAATAAATTAAGTTATTTTAACTCTGCGTGCTTATTTTAACATTAAAATCGAACCTTCCCCTAGACACCATCCCACAAATTGGGGGCTCGACCGGGATTTTTTAAACTATTCAAAGTTTTATCTAAGAGCATTTTTTAAAAGTTTTACCTCCTCATCGATTTTTGATTTCCTGAGCGGTACATAGACCTTGCCTTGCATCGAATAGAGACCCGGCGAAGCCTTCAGCTGGATAAGAAATTTTACGAGCGATACGGAAATACTTCAGCGAGAAGAGTCAACAAGAAAAAGGAGTCCATTGACATGGTTAGAAACACGGAATCTTGGCAAATTTCCACGTCAGCTACAGTCAACCAAAACTGGAAGCCCAGCGACTCAACGAGATACTGAACGAATTGAACGGGATTACCTTGATCATTGAGGTCAACACTGACGAGAGAACCTTTGGAACTGCATCGAATTGCGAGTTATCAACACGAAACAAGATTTCCTGTGTCATTGAGGTCAAGGTAAAGTGTCTTCAGAATTACATTGTATTGTGCTAGTATATATTTTTTTTTGGTATTGTGTGAGTAATAGGCGAAAATTATATAAATGAATGATTTTGTGTGTATATTTCCTGTTCTGTGAATCTGAAATTGAATTTTGAAGTACTAGGTACTATTATTGGTTTAATTGCAGACATAAATATTTGATGTTCCTTTAGTTTTGGATTAATAACTGAGTACTTTCCGTGTTTTTTCTTAGTAATCTATTTTTGATAAATGAGAGGAACGCGTTGTTTTTTTAATAAAAAATAAAATTGATATTAACTATAATACTGTTGTGTTTTGTAAAAGGATTTAAGTTCCGAGAATTCTTTAAAAAGTCAATTTTTGTCTATAATTGTTTATAATTGATAATTGCATCTTATTTAAATTATCTTTTGTTTCTTTTTAAGTGAGTAAACTTTTTGCGTGTCATTTTAATGGTTTTGTCTCATTTAACTTGGGTAAAAATTTAAGTTGTTCTCTGGGTCACCATTCTGAGTATAAAAAATGGCATTCTTACTCGCGAAAAGGAAAGAGGATTTGGTGTCACTCGCCGAGGATTTGGATCTTACTATCGAAGCAGGTATCACAAAATTGAAGTTAAAGGAGCTGATCGTAAAAAGCCCAGATTACGTTGAAGACGATGTTAAAAAGATGCTTGATAGCATAGTGGAGGAACGTACAGAAAGGGCTGAGAGAGAAAGGGCTGAGAGAGAGAGGGCTGAGAGAGAGGATATGCGAAAGGATGAGAGAGAAAGACGAGAGTACGAATTAGAGAAGTTGCGAATACAAGCGCAACAGACTGCCGGTATGCCGAATAACACCGAAAACGTTCAAGCATCGAATAAACTGTTTCACGAAACTTTTCATAAGTTTAATATGAAGGAAGATATTGGTTTGAATCTTACCTTATTTAAGCGTCATGCAGAACTAACTTCGTTAGCGAAAAAAGATTGGGTTCAAAAACTTATAGGTTTAATACCCGTCGAAATTGCCCATCTGATCGCAAGAGAACCAACTGGTAAATGTAACGATTACGATCATATAAAGAATTTGCTCTTACAAAGATTTAAATTATCTCTCTCCGGAAAAATTTCGTCAGTTATTTTTGTTTCACCAAAAGTCCTATGAACAAACATGGCAAGATTTTCAACACGAATTACAGACGTATTTCGATGGATGGACTTTGGGCTTGATAGTTAACACCTATGACCAATTACGAGAATTAATCATAGCGGATGAAATGAAGAAGAAAGTGCCGTATGATTTTCAGGAACACTTTGTGGACGAGTGGTCTACTATTAACTCATCTATTGAGCTAGCGAAAAAATTTGAAGATTATGAGGACGTCCGAAGAACTATAGGGCCAAAGCAGTTAAACTCATTTGCTAAAAGATCGAACAATAATGATAAATGTTCTCAACGGCAAGAACGTTTTCACCTTGGAAATAATTGGAATGATATAGAAAATGCTTTCAATCGACGAGAACTTACGATAAAAGAGTTAAACAGGTAACATGTAGCTACTGCAGGGGACCAGGTCACTATGCCGTAGATTGTACAAAGTGCAACAAGGGTACGAAAATCAATAAATCTTCAAGCTCTCCGGTCCAGATCTGTTCTCGAATTCAGCAAGATAGAATTAAGACCATGAAAATAACCATCGGAAACAAGACTTTTGAGGCTCTAATCGACACTGGAAGCTCAGTTTCGCTCATTCGTGAAGATGTAAGCAAAGGAATCATCGAGCAATCGAAGCTCTCGAAGGACATTGTCGTGTTATCTGGATTGGGAAAGTACGAAGTCAAAACAAAAGGATCGTTCCAACGAGAAATCGAATTGGATGGAGAGAAATATTCCATAATATGGCATGTCGTGCCTGCGCTGCATTTGGAGTTCCAGGCAGTGATAGGATCGGACATTTTGGAACAAGCTTTTGTTATCTTTGATAAAAAAGGTGTTTATTTCCGTAAACACGAAGAGAAGGTGTGGTTTGTGAATACACAGGATTATGAAGCAAGAACTGAAGACGAAATCGAAGTTAAACATGTAATCAATCCTTGAATAAGAAAGGAACTCTCTGAACTAATCAACAGCTATACACCTAAGAAGACTGAAACGACGAATGTATCCATGAGAATTATCCTGAAGGATGATATACCAGTTTACCAAACAGCACGCCGTTTGTCGTTTCTGGAGAATCAGACCGTCAACAAACAGATCGACGAATGTTTGGATAAGGGAATCGTGAGACCAAGCTCTTCTGAATATGCAAGTCCAATTGTGTTAGTCAAGAAGAAAGACGGTACCGACAGACTATGCATTGACTATAGGAAACTGAACCGAAAACTAGTCAAGGATCGCGTCCCCTTGCCACTGATAGAGGACGTATTGGATAGGCTGCAAGACGCCAAAGTGTATTCCACGTTAGACTTGAAAAATGGGTTTTTTCATGGCGACGTAAACGAGGATTGCAAGCATTTCACCTCCTTTGTTGTACCAGACGGGCAGTTCGAATTTAATAAGGTACCTTTTGGTCTCAGTACAAGCCCAAGCGTATTCCAAAGATATGTGTACAGCATTTTTAGGGAACTCATGCGAAAAGGCATCGTAATAATTTATTTGGACGATTTGATCGTTCCAGCTAAAGATGAGAAAGAAGGTTTTGAAAAACTAAAGAAGGTGTTTGAGGTCGCATCCAGATATGGGTTGGAGATCAAGTTTGAAAAATGTCAGTTTTTAAAACGAAAGGTGGAATTTTTGGGTCACGTTGTCGAAAATGGAACGGTGCGCCCTTCAGTTGCAAAAACGATAGCTGTCAAGAGGTTTCCTGTACCAACGACTGTCAAACAAGTCCAAAGCTTTTTAGGACTCACTGGCTATTTTCGAAAATTTATTCCGTCATACTCTAAAATAGCGAAACCTTTGAGTGATCTAATTAGAAACGACAGTCGATTTGTCTTTGAACGACCTCAAATAGAAGCATTTGAAAAGCTCAAGCAATTATTGACTGAAAGTCCAGTATTAAGTATTTTCCAGCAGGGAAAAACAACCGAATTGCACACGGATGCAAGTCAACAAGGCTACGGAGCCGTCTTACTCCAAGAGGCAGAAGATGGAAAATTGCATCCAGTTCATTACATGTCTAAGAAAACTACTCCGGCAGAGGAGAAGTATAGCAGCTATGAACTTGAAGTTCTTGCTGTTGTCAACGCTTTAAAGAAATTTCGTACCTACCTTATGGGAAATCATTTCAAAGTCATAATGGACTGCTCAGCATTTCAAAAGACTATGGACAAAAGGAATTGGTTACTCGTATAGCGCGATGGGCATTATTGCTAGAAGAGTTTGATTATGAATTGTGCATCGTTCCGGCCAGAGAATGCAACATGTGGATGCCCTTAGTAGATATCCAGTCGCAATAATTACTAACGATACTCTAACCGCAAGATTAAAAAGGGCACAACAAGAGAATGAATACACTCAGAGTCTAAGGTCACTGATTGAAACAAACAGCAATTCAGACTTTTTCGATAAAAACGAAATACTTTACAAATATGTTGAAGGTCGTGAATTGATAGTTGTACCAAGAGATATGCAAACTGAGATAATTAAGTTAGCACATGAGAAGGGACATTTCTCCATTGCCAAGACTGAAGGAGTTGTGAAACAAGAATTTTTCATTCCCAATTTGAGCAAGCAGGTGCAAAATGTAATTGTTAACTGTGTGCCATGTATTTTGACCAACAAAAAGAGTGGAAAAAGGATGGATTCCTCAACCCCATTCCTAAAGAGGATGTGCCATTAAGTACTTATCACGTCGATTTTATCGGACCTTTGCCTTCTACTAACAAGAAATATCAGCATATTCTCACAATAGTGGATGCTTTTACAAAATTTACCTGGCTTTATCCCGTTAGATCTACTTCCGCAGAAGATGCTTTGGATAAATTAAAATTGCAACAAAAGACTTTTGGTAATCCCAAGAGAATAATAACAGACAGAGGTTCTGCTTTTACTTCTGGAGCTTTTGGAGATTATTGTACTAATGAAAACATTCAACATTTGCAAATCGCCGCCGGAGTACCCAGAGGGAATGGCCAAGTCGAGAGAATACACCGAACTATTATTCCCGTTTTGACCAAGCTGTCAATTGAGGAGTCTACCAAGTGGTTCAAGTTCGTAGACCAACTTCAAAGAATTTTAAATAGTACATTTAATCGTAGTACTAAGTGGTCTCCATTTGAATTATTAATTGGCGTCACCATGAGAAACAAGGAAGACCTTCGCCTGAGAGAGTAACTGATATATTTTTTTTTCCTGTTATGTTCTATATTTTATATAAATTTCTTCCATATATATATATATATATATATATATATATATATAAAATATATATAATAAAAAAAATATATAATATAATAAAAAAAAAAAAAAAAATATATATAAAAAAAAAAAAAAAAAAAAAAATATATATTTTTTTTTTTTTTTTTTTAATATAGTTTTTATATTTATATATATATATATATATATATATATATATATATATATATATATATATAATATACATATCTACATACATATGTATATTAACCATTAACCACCTGCTTCACAGGGTATTTTATGATGTTATATGACTTATGAGTTTTACTTTCTTTAAAAAATGTTTGATGTCTAGGTCCTAGTATTAAACTTTCGTTTGTATTCAGAAATATTCTTTTTTCCCTTGCCTCTTGAATTAAAAAAAAAACAAGATTTGGTCTCTTAAAAAGAAGTAAAATTATCCTTCACAAACAGTTTCTGCTAAACCTGTTCTAAGCTTATCTATAGTGAACAAAAGAAATATGCTTCACAAATATGAATGAGTGAGTAAATATTATAACGTCGCACTGTTCAGCTACTCGAATGTTTTAGGCGCTGGACCTCGCAAATTTGAATCATGGTCAAGGGACGAGGACGACACCAGAGCTGGCACCTCCTCTTCTAACTGCAACACCACACCAACGGTAGAAAGTTTTATCTCTCGACAGATCTGCGTGCATCTTTCCCCTACAAGGCGGATCTACAGCAGTACTAGGCTCGAAACTCAGGACACGCCGGCCACGAGTCAGTTACCTAGACCACTAGACTACACCACGCCCACACTCACCAATTTCAGGTCTATGGGTCTAGCAGTTTAAAAGCAAGGAATTTTATCTTTTTTACCTACATAACCCCCTTAGGTGTCGCTTCCCGCAAGCCCGTTCTTGGCAGATTTCTTCTCAACAAAAGAAACATTGTTATCAAATTTCATGTCAAGGGGTATAATAGTTCCAGGGGTCTCCAGATGGGTGAGTGAGTCACTTTTCTCCTATATATCTGAGATAAACATATATGTACACCTATACATACATAAAAAACAAATATATATATACATACATATATATGTAAATAAACATATAAGCACTCACACATACATATTTAAAAAAATGAAATAACACATGACCTATTACATATTTTTATTTCACCAGAACATATGATACACATGTTGTTACAATTTGTCTTAAAATACATTAATGTTTGGGAAAAAAAATACCTTACCATATCGTGAAATTTCAGACACAGTAAGAAATGTATTTAAACATTTTTAACTATAACTGAGTCGATGGCTTACTATTGCCCGAAGAAGAACAATTTTTATGTCTAGTCTCCCCCATTTTGAGTCTGAAAAAAAGAATTCGCAACGCAGTTTATGGTTAACCCGTCTTGTGAACCATTCTTTTCATAGCCCTCTTAAGTATATTCACATGATTGTTACGATGTTGTTCCAAAAAATCGGTTCCTTTCGTACCATAAGAGCTGCCTTACCAAAACTCCAGACACCATGTCCCCTATGGTGTCACTGAGCACTTAGCTAAGGATATTGTCTATTTCTCCAGTATATAAGGGAGACTTTTTTTTTAATCTTTCCTTTTTCCCTCTTCTCTGTGTGCTACAAAAATAGTTTCTTCTGTGTCTATATGAGAGGAAGAAGACGGAGAAAGAAACATATCTAGCTACGAGAGAAAGGAAAAGAAAGGTTATTACCGTAGGATATAAAAAGGATTTTAAATGCCAGACTTTCCTTTCTGCCATTCTCAGTTGGGTTTGAAACCTTGCTATAAAGGATTAATGTTTTGGGGAAAAAATATTTCTATAAATCATCTGTTTTGTTTTTATTAACTGTAATAAAAATTAAAACTAGGATTAATATTATATAAAGAAAAACTATTTCTCAGCGTAAATTTCTGCATAAATGTACTTATAAATATTCCAACCACAGGCAAATTTTAGAAATATTTGTTAAGGATTTTAGAAATAATTGTGTCTTAATACTTATAAACTTTAAAATTCTGTATTTTTTATAACTTAATTATTCAATATAATGAGCCTAGCAAAAAAAAAATAATAATTCTTAAAAAAGGCTTTAAAAAAATTGTATACTACGCATAATTTTCGTCAGGACAAACTTTGCTAGTTGCTTTAAAGAGAGTTATAAAACTTTTTTTTAAAGTTCTTGTAAGTTTAGATTGAAAAAGCTTTTCTTTTTTAAAAACGCTTTCAGAATAGCGAGTTTTTAGGGAGACAAAATTTTTTTAGAAAATAAATATGCTTAAACAAAAAAGTTACTCACTTTTTAAAGGAAGTAAAAAAGAAGATCCATCACAAATACTAGAGTTTTGGAAACTTTAGCCAGAACTCTTGAAGTCCGATAATCAATTACCTCTATGTGTAAAATATCTTTAAATTTAAAAGACTACAAGAAGGATAGACCAAGAGTTTATCCCTATAAAATTATGAATGTAACAGTTAGTTGTCTTGGAAGTTAAATGTCACACACGCACACAGATTAGTTTTTTACTTCAAAATACTAGTGTAAGTTTACTCTCCAAATCAGTGGTATCCAAATCCCGGGCGGTGAATCGGTACCGGTGAATGGATCAGATAGAACTGGGCAGCACAAGGAACATTAAGTTATTTTTATTTTATTTACGGTGGAGTATTTCTCTCGGATTTGTACGAGATTTTACGGAAATCATATTATATTCCGATTTAAATAGCTTTTTATTCATTTTCTTGTGAAACTGAATTCTTTTCTTCAAGCATGTTTAAATACAATTAAATTAAAATTATTAAATCAAAACAGTCTAAAGTAGGGGTCGGCAACCTTTTGATTGTGGTGTGCCAAACCAGTCTACCAATAGGATTCAGCGTGCCACACAGTAGGACGTATTTGAAACAATTTAATTCCCGCTATAATGCATACACAGTTAGAGAATAGAGGTCAATAATATAGATTTACTGTTTTATTACAAATTAATTTTGCATTATTTAAAGATACTTCTTAACTTAAAAATAAACAAAGAATAAAATATAACTCTCTCTTTATATATCTTCAACATAAATAAAAACAATTTAAATTCACTTATATTATGCATTTTTAAACATTTATTAAAATAAGAAATAGACAATATAATATATAAATATTCCCCTTCCTTATAGTTAAATAAAAGAAATTTTAATTTTAATGCGAATTTAGTGCTTGTGCACTGCTTTATTTTATATCGCAAAATTATAAATATAATTTGGACTTTCACTTTGACACGATTTTGAGAACATTCGGCTGTTAACAACTTCGATGTGGACTCGAAATACTTTTCCTATGATAAAAGATTTGATCACTTAGATAAGTAGAGCCAAAAGAAAAAGCAGAGTATATACAATTTACTCTCCTCAAACAATTAAATCCCTCCAGAAATGACATTCAAATAATTTCTCAGTAACTATAGATTTATTTACAGAGTTATTTTTCAGATATTTTTCTTGATTCCGTAAATGTCCAGTTTTGAAGATGTTTGTCAAACAAGGTCCATTACAAATTTATCAACATCCATCCACTCAAAAATTGACAAGTTTGTAAGGTAGTGTAGAGTGCCACTGAAAATTGTACCGCGTGCCACATGTGGCACGTTTGCCATAGGTTGCCGAACCCCGGTCTAAAATATAAACAATCAACGCCAAACAAAACAATTTTACCATGGCCTGCTGAAAGGGGCATTCAGTGGGCCATGGTAAAATTATCAAACGCTAACCGGTCCACTGCGATAAAAAGGTAAAGGGCACTGCTCTAAGTGGATAAAAAGCTTTTTAAAAATAATAATTACTACCAAATCATAAAAAGCTTCAAAAATTTATATAATATTTATTTTATCTTCGATGACACAAAATATCTAAACATTACAAAAATTCCTTTCCTGTGGTCTCCTAAACTTACACTTATTAAATCAGGAAAATGACTCTTAAGTTAATCTAATTTAACCGTCAAAAACGCGGAAATTTCATTAAAAAAAACTGTCTAAAATTCAAATTCCAATGTCGAAAAAGTATTGATATATACTGTAAGGAAATAAAATAAATATACACAAGAAAAAAATATTACTAAATTAATATTATATTTGTATATTACATTTTCTAACCCTTCTAAAATCTTCTACATGAAAAGTTATTAGCTACATTTTAATAAGCTTAAAGTAACCTATAGGGAAACACTTCTAAATGATTAATGTGGCAAAAGACTCATTAAAACTGTTACAAAAATTTTCATTTTGAAAGCATAGTGTTAAGCAATATTTTTTGAATAAGGCATCAAATTTTACAATACTCTATTCCAAATAAATATTATTATATTAATATTCTGAGTGTTATACATTAAAAAAGACATAATATATTAATTTCTTTTTTCTTTAAATAAAGGGATCTCTCTCTCTTAAATATATATAATGTCTAATATATTTAGCAATTTTTGTATCATTATTGGAGAACAATGATTAAAAGAGTATAAATACTAACTATGTAGAAGGATACTTTGGACATACTCAAAATTTTAGTTAGCTTATCCCTAATTAAATTTGTTTCAAATATTTCAATGCTTCAAAAACACAATGCAAGTGCCTTGGAATAATTCATTTACAAATACGCAAACTTTACAGATTAGATCAAAAACCGTGCATTTTAAGTTCAAACACACGACGTCAAAAAAAAAAAAAAAAACTCATGTGAGAGATCTAATTGACTATGCCTGAAAGCTCTTTAAGATTAGCTCCGAAAACGATTCTTACGATATTTACCTGCAACAAAAACTCTCCACATTCCAAATGCATATTTTAGCATATCCCGAGAGAAGAAATTGTTTTTACTCAACAAACAAAAATTTAGATAACCGAAACTGGATTCTTTTATATCGATGCAAATCTATGGTAACTCCTATCATTCTTCTAAAAAAAATCGAGCTCTAAAAGAATCGGAAACTATATAACTAACTGGGAATCCTCACGGAAGTTTTTGCACCGAATCCAATTAAGCAAATCCAATTAACTCCACTGAACGTTTAGATTAGTTTCGACAAAAGGAGGAGAAGCAATCTCAGTGCCTTCTGGCATTAATAGCTGGCGAAGAGAAGAACGCACAATAAGTCTTATCAGGCGGGGTTAGTCACGTTTACCTCAAATCTCGCAACTCCTTTCCTTGCTAAGAAAGAACAGTTCTGGAGTAGACAATAGGGGCCGTTCACGGAAGAAGCACCAGCTGCTGAACAATGGCGGTTCAATAAGCAGAATAAAGGCAGCGGCGAAAAGTGACGGATGCCTTCTATTAGCGCTGTCATAATTTCCCAAGCTAAGAAATGATCATCATCCTGATAACCGCTTCGACTCAAGATCAACAGAAGGATACCAGAGAGAGAAGAGATACATAGCGATGGTAGGAAGGAAACTGAGGACTTGGAATTAAAGTGGGAAAAAAGGGGTTAACGAGATTGGATTGGATGCGCCACCGGAAATTTGTTTCCTTGTGAAAGTCTTCTCCACGAATCCGGCATAGTTTTCGAAAGGATTTGTATTCGCAATATCCCGCCCATCCCGTTGCCATTTTACTTATTCTATTTTTCGAGCCATCCCCTTGATTTATACCGACAATAAGCAGCAAAATGAGAAAAATAGATGAAAGCTCGCTTCTTATTCTCGAAATAAAAAATTTTTCCAGGAAAAAAATCATAAAAGAAGAATCAAATGTAGCTGTATGTTTAGGAACATGTGGCCCAAATGAATTACCTTTGATCCTCCTTCCCGTAAACTATCAGAATATACGAAAATTCAGTCTGTTTCGTTGGTGCATTATTTATACAAAATAGGCAACAAATCATTCTGTTTATTAAGGATAATTTCTTTCTAAAGAATGTTTCTAGGTTTTGGAAGAAAACCGGAATCGAAGTTTTTTAAGGAACTTTTAGCAGCAATAAATGAACTAAGTAAATTCATTTTAAGGATATTTAATGAAACAGTGGTGTTATGTAGAATTAAATTTGCTTGTTTGTTATAATTACATTATTAAACAAATTCAAATGAATTATTTATGAATATAATTTTCATATTTTAATGAGCTAGACATAATGAACAAAGAAAAAAACAATAAAAACTAAATAAAGGTGGATAAAAATGCGAGAGGAGGAATAGTAATTACAATTTAAACTTACGAAATTTATCTTCTATGAAAAAATAAACTTCACAGCGTATAAATATTTTTCGGAAAATAAAAAAAAATGTATCTGATGTGAAACTAATCGTCTAATTCCAAGCTCTTTCAAGCCTTATTAATCACTTAAGATATTCAGATACAAGAAATTGATTTATACTATTTTTGATATTAGGAATAGCAGTTTTGATATTGTATTATTTTTAATCACAGTATTTTCTTGACGAGTTCCATAAAATAAATTCCATGTACTGTATTTTTTTATCAAATAATTAATATTCCCCTTAAAATAAATTACTAATAAACTATTCCACTCTACTAATTGAAATTTAAAAACAACCCTCCATTTTAAAATTTAATTTAATTTCATGTTTGCGGTTTAAAAAGATTCTTGAGAAATGTACTGAAACCACGACAATTAACATTTTAAAATATTTTTTGTAACGTAAATTATTAACTCTTTTATTAAAAACAGTAGCAAGTTTTCATCTTCTATTCCTAGATTTTTCTTCTATGTAATTGCTGAAGAATGAATTTTTTTTTTTTAAATATTATTTTCAAATAAATTTTGACGGGATAAGTTTTGCAAATATTTTCAAAGCAGGCTAAATTAATTTCTCGAATAAGATAGGTAAATTTACAGAATACAACTCTGTTTTTGAAGAGTAAGAATAATTTATATGGAATCTGCTTTCGTCAGAGGATTCAAGGAAGCATTGAAAGTTTCTAAGTTTTGATCATTAACTATGTGCCACTATTAGAAAAAACATTTTGTGCTGATTTATCTCTAGAAAAGTAAACTATTATAAATGAAACAAAGCACCGCGCAGGAGGATCTCATCTTACTTAATAAAATAGTTAAATATTTTTTTAATAATATAAACTCATATTTAAAGTTCAATAAACTAAACAAATTTTAATACAAATCAAATAATGCAATTACTTAAAATTAATTTTTTTTAAAAGAAAATAACTAAATTAACACATATAAACGTCAAAATCAATGGGTTCAAAACTTATCTTAAATTTCATCTATTATAAAACAATTGAAAACACATTACTATAATACAAGTATAATTAAAGAGTTGTTAACGCACTAGTTAAAAAAATGTTTATTGTATTTAATGCGTATATTTTTTTCGGAATCAATTCAGTTAGCTTTTTATTTATTTTATTCGATCAAAGATTTCATTCAATAAAAACAATAACACTTGAAATACACAAAGATTTATCGATCAGACATTACCTATAACATAGCCATGGCCCGGCAATCCATTATTTACAAACTGCTTGAGATCTAGAAAATAAAATACCATCCTCCAGGATAATTCATAAACATAGCAGTTATCCCAGTGTATTGATATTTTTATTTCTGCTCCCTCTTTCTATATATCTGGAACTTTTTTTTGTTATTAGATAGTTGTTTTATCGCTGAGAGAGGAGAAAAAACTTGAAAGGGTCAGTCTATCACCGAACCTACTTGCTTTCTCTCGCTAGTTGACTGAATTGTGTCGCACAGAGACCTCTGAGAGGCCTGATGGGGCCTGTCAAAGGACGTGTGAAGACTCGGAGGGATAGACTCGTTGGACGCTGAGAGGTAGACAAGGAAAGATGTTGAATGCCAGTCACGTGGCTAGAGTCTATTGTTGCTATCGGGAATCATATGATGTCTCCCTCTTTTCAATTGATTTTCTTTTTTATCCCGCGGTGGTTTCTCCCTGACTTGATTGTTTTGTTGTTGTTGTTTTTATTAAAGGAAAAGAAAAGTACAGACCTATAAAAAAAGGAATGGTAAGAAGTTCGAAGAGTGACAAAAAACACATCTTCAATCGTAGATAATTTGCTTTGTTCAAACAGCTGTATCGACAATCGGCGTTTTCAGGCCGCCAAGACTGATTGCAGTAAATTGTGGGGATGAAGAGGAAAAACAAAAAGCCGAGAAATAGTCTCAAATTGATTTAGTTTGTGTACACCACCGGAATTTAAACGAATTCTTTCACACTCTTAGAGCTGCTTTTGGTGGGTTCGTTCAGGTGAAAACTGATCAGCGTTTAGCAAATATAATTGTGAAAGGACGCATCATCACACTTTTAAATCAAATATCTTTTCGCCTTATTTTATCATAGTGCAATATAGAACATATTACATTATCTAATATATATTTTATAAATATTATCCTTTGTTGTATTGTAGAATCTGCCTTTTTTTAACACCCTTTTATAAGCTTCAATTGTTATGCAACGGAGTTTTTGAACTTAATTTTTACCCACTTTAAAAGGTCATATTAATTTGAAATTTTGCTTACTTGTCCAGTACCGATGACAATACAATTTAATAATTTTGTTCCACGATCCTGATCAGGAACCTCAGGATTGACGATTTCCGATTTTCAGATCTAATCTTTGCATCTGGCGACTAATTTTAGATCCTGTTTCCAGATTTGGTGACTAAAAGATTAATTTACAACTTAGTTCGATTCACTATAAAAAGGTGTTTTTTAGTTTGTGAAAATTAAATAATTTATTATTTCAAACATTCCACAGAGAATAGATTAAACAAATAAAATATATGAATGCATTTTTCTGATCTCTAAAAAGTTTATTTCACATACTCATTTAAGTTAAAAAACTGAGTTGAAACTTTTCATCACACACATACAAATTGTTGGAAAATGGATTAAGTAATGTATTGAAAAATTTTATTTGTTATTATTTACTGATTTATTATGTTCAAAATAACGAGGGAATTTTATACAAGACGCAATTTACTGTAAAAGTAATTTGCATTAACTTTAATATATAATGATCTTAGAGCAAAGGAGATATGTAAACCCTTAAGTGCCTCAGGAGTATTTACACGTCCTTTCAAAGGAGGACATTTGCAAAGTGCTAGCCTGTTTAAAACTAGTCCTTCGGCTTTGGAATACAATAAAATGAGATTGGCAGTGCTTCTAAAGAATTTACTTATTTCGAAGAAAAGGTGAGAAAAAAATTTGAAAAGTCATATTCTAGGAACGATGAAACGCATAGCTAAGCAGTGTTTCTTGTTTTTTACGTTAGCGTGTGCTCTTTTCTATAATTTATTTGCTCTGATTTTCACTTATAGTGTGTATTAGGAGCTTTTTAATTTTTTATACGAATAAGTCTGACGACTGGGTATCTTTGTATGCTATCAATGAACTTATTGAAATAGCAGTTTATGTGTTCAACATGTTTTAGGATTTATCGCACAGCAGATAAGTAATAATTTTTTGTATTACATTGTAATTCTAGACATTAATTTTTGTATTTTCGTTTCATTATTTTCTTTTTTTTAAAGTGAAAGTAAACAATTTTTAGGATGAAAAAACACTTTTCTTCTTTTCACCCAATAAACCACGAGCAACGCGCGCCTGTAGAAAAAACGGTGGCGTTGGGGATGAATTTCATAGCTTTTTATCAACAGTTAAGGGGTTAGTGATGTATGCCTTAGGAAATTTCTGATGAGAAAGAAAAATTTTTAGGAATATACGTATATATATATGAAATGACTTGGAGTACTTCTTACAGGCGTATTTGTTAATGATTGTAATTAAGTAATAACGCAGTCATTGATCGTATTTCGGTCTATAGCAATGAATCAATAAATTGTCCTGTACTCCAAGCCATGACTGAATCACGCCTACTGTAACAAGCATCGGTCGCTAGAGTGTAGAGTGCACGTGGTTCGCAAGGTTACAAGGTGATTAGATGGTAATCGGATGAGATCAACACTCACTACAGACAGCGCTCCAATTCGTGATTGCTCATGGATGTTTGTTTTTCTGTCTTTGAAAAAGCGTATCCATTGACACACTACACCTTCCCTCAAAATGTTTGGCCCGTATACGGCCCACAACTCACGATGGATATCCTCTGCTGACAGTTTTTTTTTTTTGGCCCAAAGAAATCTTATCACTCCTCGCACCTCACGTATTGCGAGATTTTCTATGATGGCACACATTTTGTCACGTTACAACCAGCAAAGTCTTGGCCCTACGACTCTTTCATTCCTCTACTGG
The DNA here is from genome assembly GCA_019973975.1 of Trichonephila clavata. Classification (NCBI taxonomy): domain Eukaryota; kingdom Metazoa; phylum Arthropoda; class Arachnida; order Araneae; family Nephilidae; genus Trichonephila; species Trichonephila clavata. The sequence continues at coordinate 24,310 of BMAO01002316.1, forward strand.
AAGCTTACTGAACCATAGATTGCTCATGCATTCGATTGAGGGCGCTTATTTCCAGCACCACGCCCAAAGGGCAGTTAGTTTCCGAATTGCCCTTGTACAATACAGTATTTAAATAAATTATCATTGAAAAGAAAGAAGACAAGCTTATTCTGCATTCAAAATCTATTTGCTTCCCACACATTGTCAATAAAATAACTTAGTTCATAGATGCCAGTAATGTGTTCGGGATTACGGAGTCTATACCCGTGTGATATCAAAATACTCAATTTTAACATTATTATGTACAAATTCCGTGTGTGTTAACTATCTTGCAACATATACTTCAAACATTTTTACATATACTTAGTTGTGAATTTGAATATGGTAATTATTTTTCACACATTATTATTCATTCCTTTTTTCACATCATTTATTTGGTATCTATCACCTGTCTGTGATACATTCTTTCTTGTTAAGCGATTTTTAATTCTTGTTAAGAGAAAATACATAGCAGTTTTTCGGGACCGTTGTATTACTCGATGTTAACCGATATTTCGTCTTAAGCGTTTTCACGTTAAACGTATTTCACTGTATATAATAACCGGACTATATAAATACAAAGAAGAATTAAGGATAATGGAACAAATGTAGAAAATTTATTTTTTCACAATAGCCAGTTGTGAAAATATCCAGTTGCGTCAAAGCAAATTGAAACTGAATATAGAACCTTGTACACTGAAAAGAGAAACATACATTGACATAATGATTTACATTGAAAGAAGAAAATGCAAATCCACACAATGTGTGTATTGTTTCTAAAATTACGTACCATAATATAACTTTTTTTATTATATGAATTATGTTTCGTGAAATGTCTTTCATAGCAAATCATTCAGAAAGTTGCTTTAATTAATTATTTTTTAAGCTTTAAACTACTAATGAAGGGTAACTAAAAAAATTCTTGGTTATTGTAATTTTCTGGGGAAAAGAGTGAGAGATTAAAATCGCGGTTAAAACTATTTTAACATCCACACACAAAACTGTCTGGGTTCTAATCATGCAATGCTTTAATTATATTTTTATTTATTTATTGATTCTTGATAACTGAAGCAGCCTGCATGCCAAACACCTATTAAAACATTTTTGTGAAACTAATGAAATTAGAAGTGGTTTTTTTATTGTTACTTGTCACGCACAAACACTATCTATAATACACCACAATCATGTTAAAAATTGGCAAAATATATAATTAATTGGAACTTTCTTTCATGAAAAACAAATGTAAATTTAATCCTTATATTATTATAAATGAAGTTTCTTACCAGGTAATAAATTTTTATTGCATAGTATGAAAGGATATACGGTCATTTTCAATTCTTTTCAACTTTGTTAATAACAAAATAAATTATTACATAAGCGAAGCAGTATATGATTATCAAATTAAATGATTAAAAAAACGCTATTATGATAATATTTTATAACATTTTAAAGCAAATGATATGAATTAAGATCTTGAAAATATGATCATAAAAGGAACAATAAATAAAGTATATGATAAATAAGTATTACATAAAAAGTATAATAAAAGAAATTATTATAACTATATAATGTAATGAGAAAAATAATGAATAAGAGTGGACATACAACAAATACACACTCCCGCATATGGATTTTTTTTGTGGGTAGACTTACGTAATGATCAAAAAAAGATTTCATCCAATCCCCAAAACCATAACTTTGGAGCAACGTTGTTTTGTTAATGCTACTCAACAGTAATAGTTTCTTTTTCAATTTGGAAATTAAAACACATTTCTCTCAAATGGTTAAGTTCACTCTCTGTAATACTACGAACTGTTCTTGAATCACTGTTTCAATTTCAATACTTTCTGAATTCCATATCTTTCAACATTCGTTTTCGCTTTATTATGATAATCTTTGGACTTCATTGCCTATAACGTCTACGCTCGAAACAAGTCAATAAATCTTCAAAGAAATTCTTTCGACCACGAAGCTATTTCTATAAGCCACAAATGTGCTTGCTAATACATAAAAATGAAGCAATATAAAGGAACTCCCATGAATGCTCTGAAATTTTGCTTCTGTTCGTTCAGTATAACCAATAAATTGGATTTTTAAACTTCTCAACTAGAATAATCAGTTTGAAATAGAGAACGTTGGAATGTCACTCGCAATTTATTGTGTCTGTCAACATTTATCAATAAGAATCAAAAAGTATATCTACAGTATTTATAACTTTTACAACATTAAAATAAACATTAAAATAATAATAGCTTAAATTGTTATTAAAAGTTAAGGAACTTCTTGTAGCTGATTTCATAAAACAGCAATTTGAAAAAAATTCCAAGAATGATGCATCAACGATTGTAATGCACTTTAAATTTCATTCAGTAACTAACTAAATAAATAATCCAATACTATCAAAATTTTCCTGTTATTAAATGAATTAAGTATTGTTTTGCTTAAACGTTAACTAATGCCATTGTCGTTTATGAAAAAAATTCCTTTTTTTCTTCAAAGCTTAATTGCATTTCAACAACATATAGCACTTATGAGGTATAACTCATTTATTTGTTGAATATTAATCATAACAGGATTAATTTTGCTTATAACAGAATAAAATACTTACAATTGTATCCCCTTATTAGTTTCGAGAGAACAGGAATAAATAAATTATGTACTTTTAAATAATTATCTGGATTAAGGGTTTGTTTTATGTTACCTATGTATACTAATAAAATATTAATATACCGAAGACACCGCTAATAGATTGCTTGAAATACTTATCTTTTCCTTTCAGATGATTATTGTTTGATTTGAGTTAATAATGATTTTTGTTATATATATATATATATATATATCGATAGATAGATATGAAAAATATATAATCTTTCGTAACAAATAAAATAAAATACAAGGATTACTTTTCATATGCATATTACATCTTTGTTAAAAAATGCCTTACAATTGTATGAATAATCAATTTACCAAACCTATTTGAAACGACATTAATATTTTTGGTTTAACTTTTACCCATTAACTTCCTTTAATTACCAAAAGCTCAAAATATTTACATTTGCATAGATTATCTGGAAATGTTTTCGAGTAAACATTGTGTTTCTGCTTAAAGGAAATCACTTAAAATATTTATGTAAAGGGAAGCCCGATAGTGCTTCCGTGATATATGTAACCCGAAGCGCAACACTAAGAAAGGTGTGATTCCAAATCCCATTAAATTTTTAACTTTCATATAGCTCTATTTGATGCGCAAATGATTAACATTTCAAATCTGGTACTCATCATGGACACTCGTATAGCGACCTCCAAGATGTTTAAAAAGGGAGAACACATTGCAGTTTCGAAGTTCCAAAACTTCTTCCTCCCACGGTTAGCTTGCATGGTGAACTTCAATATAACTCAAATACAAGCAGCATTCGAACACACCTATTTTGCCTATTGAGAACACAGATTATTGTTGCGCGTAACAAAAAACGATGGTGCGATTCTGTAATCAATGCGTGCAGTTGAAAACAAATGATTTATGACACCGAGTGCACCAGCCACTACACGTGGTGACAAATATGTTATTCACAATGCTGTGATGGACCTATGTGCCACATCTGAAACATATATCAACAAATATGGTACTTTGAACAACAATCGATGTTCTAAAACATTTTACGACGTCATTTGCAGTACAATGGAATGTCTAAGAGATGTTCGCCACTGTGTTTGGTTTACTCTCAAGACACACTGAAAAGTGGACACGACAAACTGAATGCTATGACATAGTCCATCACGATTGTCGAATTAAAATCTGAAGACACAATGCACAGATCACTTAATTGTTTCCGTATACAACAAATAGCAGTCCTCCATCCGGTAATGCGACTGAGAACTTTGCTCCACCATATGCACTGTCTGCACAATAAGTTACCAGCTCTATATTTCTACTTTCAACTTCAGAGTCTACCTGTAACCGCAATGCAATGCATGGCCATATATAACATCAGATTTCAAGTTTTATTCTTTGCCTAACAGATTGCATTAATGCCTTAGGCACCTAATCTCTGTACCTCTATTGCCTACCTAACATGTCTGGTCTGTTATTGGAAAGTTACTGGCCCGACATACCTTACCCACTGTAACATTAGATGGATGTCGTACTAAGACATTCAATATCTCCTCATTCCAATGCCGATGCGTATATCAGCAGTTATTACTAGCCATGGAGGCAAAATTGAATATTGATTCCATGTCTTAATTACCATTCAGAAGGTTGCATTTTCAGTAATTTCACTTTTACATTGTATGTTACCCCTCTTATAAATTCAGTTCTGTTATATCTTGTATTTGGTGTTGCATTTTGAATGACCAGAAGTTTAAATGCATTGTCGCATTATTCATTCATTCATTTTATTAAAAAGTAATACATACATAAGGAAATTATGCTGATCAAAATAATAATAAAATTTATTTCAAAACAGTTTAAAATTTCGTTAGACAAATACCTTTATTTAATGCTAACAAATATAAGCTATTCATTGCTTTAAAAAACGTATTTAAATCTAATCAAATGAAACAAAATTGTTTTCATTTTACTACTTCCTGTTCTTAAATAAAACGCCAGATAATACTTATATGTGAGCGTGAGAAGAATATATGTAAGAGCAAAATATTATTCTATTCTTTTAAAACGTGTATTATAAATGGTCATAATTCATACTAACGATAAACATGCTTCATACATTCTAAGAGATAGGATTTTAGGCTGGAAAATTGCAGAAAATAGATTTGGTTTTCTGAATAAAATCATTTCTTTTACCTGTTAAATAAATTTTATATTGGAAGAAAATTATTAGTGGAATATGATAATTTATTTTCTGTTAGATTTGGTTTTGCAATTATAACATATATGAGCCATTCTGTAAACTTAATAATGCTTAAAAATAAGTTCTTAAATAAGATATCTTAAACAAAATTGTGTAATGAATAAGCTGTAAAGTACATCAAAGTATGTAAAACATTATTGTCAAACTATTATAACAAAACATTATAAAAATTAAATATGTTTCGAAACATTAAAAGAAAAAATCAAATTTTCTTGTAATATTATACTTAGCTAGACAGGAAAATTTTTTAGTTATTGTGTAATCGATTGGGTATTAAGAAATACTTAAAACTTTTATCTATAGTTCATGGTCTCTCTCAAGTGGAGGAAATGTGGAAATTGAAAACAAAAAAATAATATTAAGCATATACTCCTAAGATAAAGTAATGCCGTCTTTTCTTGCACGAATTTAACAATGCAATCAAAAGATTAATCAAAAAAGAAAATTAATTGCTTTTAACATTTTTTTAAAGATAATAATCTGTAACAAAAGGGAAAAATCTTGTTTTATTTCAATTTCCATGAACATTTACTCCCCGTTCATAATAAAGGTTTTATGCTATTATTTTTATATATGATTAGTTCTGTGAAATATATAATATTTTAACATTAAATGTGAATTACAGTATTTAAAAATAAAAGCACATTTAAATTTGTTTCACTATTTAAAATATTATTTTAACTTTCAAAACATTTAGAACCAAAAGAAGGAAAGATAACATTTATAATAATTATTTTTTTTTTAAATTCAGATTTTCTTGTCTGTGTGAAATAATATCCAATGAATTAAAATTTCACAAGCATATTATTACGAAATTGAGTATTGTTTTTATAAGCTTCATTTCTTGAATTTTTATTAACGCTTTTCTTTCTGGTAAAAGATTTTGTGAATTTAATTCCCATAAAAATGACATAAAAATACTTATAAAATCTAAATTTCAATTCAGAATGAGTGAATATTAACGTCGCACTGTTCAGGTACACGAGGCCTTTTGGTGACGGACCTCATAATTTTGAGCCATGGTCAAGTGATGAGGACGACAGCTGAGCTGGCACCCCTTCTCCTAACTACCACACCACACCAAAGGGAGGACGCTTAAGCTCTCGACAGATTTAACGTACATTTCAATTCGAGGAAGAATGCTTTTAATACTTATATTACACTCATTATAACTAGTTTATTCTTTCTGTTACTTCAAACCAGAAATTTTAACATTTCTTATTTCCAGCATTGTATATTTAATACGTGAGGTATTTCTTCTTTAGAACTTCAATTTAAATAATTTTAAGGAATAAATAATCCATTTTAAGAAATGTTCCTTAAATTTAACTTTACTTAGATTAAATCACTGTTTAGTTACTTCATATCAATGTTTAAAACTTTCTAATATGTTAGTCCTCTTTCTGAATTTTTTTATTTATAAATTTATCATATTTATTTTCAATCTAAGATATTTGTTATGTGTGTGTGTTTGCATTTTTTAAAATACTACAGCATTTATACATTTTCATTTAGCACAATTTATTGAATTTTAATCAAATTATTTCTTTTTTTTTGTGCGCAAAAGTTTATTATATATTATTTTAGTTTTCATTTTTCTTATGGGGAGATTTTCCAGATATTGCTTAGTAATTTAACTTTTAGCTCTAAGAATACAACCAGAAAAAAGATAATTTTATTAAATATATCTAAATTAGGAAAAAAGATATGTTTTTACAAAACAATTTTTTAAAGCAGAAATATATATATATATATATATATATATATATATATAACCATCCCATTATAATTTATTTGAAAAATGATATATATTTTTTTAAATGCAAAACACATTTATGAACATAATATACACATAAAAAGTTAAGGACTATTAAATGCAGTCCATTTGAACTTAATGTCATGAAATGAATGTCAAATTCAAATATATTTTTTTTCACTTAAAATTTTTAATTTATTGATTTTTTTCATTTAGGTATCCTTGGTATATTCGAAAATCCCTACTTTTTAAATTTTTATTGCAAAAAATAACATTATATATACATAAGCTCTTTCCGTAACAATGTTTCCTTTTGGAGATTTAATAGGAGTTTACTATAAAAATTTTTGGTAAATAATCTGAAAAATGGGGAACTTTATACAGCATTAAGATCTTCATTTTATAACTATGTTTTAATGTCTCCTTTTTAAATTCAAATCATTTTAAAATCACTTTTTAAAAAAAATGTTAAAATAATCTAATTGCTTGAAAAAAGTAAAATTTGGGCTTTTTACGATAAACATAAATTTTACGATTTTTTTTTAGTTAAAACATTATAAAAGCACTTAATAATTTTCAAGACTTTTGAAAAATATTTCTACAATAAGTCCAATAATCCCCAATCGTTATCGAATGGAAATTTATCAGACAACTTCAGGCAAAACCTAGAAATACTTAACAAGAATAAGTAATAATATTTTATTCTAAATAAATTACTAAGTATTATTAATTACTCTACACAGATATTTTTATGAAAGAGCTATTTTAAACATTTCTTTTACCATATATTCATGTAACGATTCTACTGTAAATGTTTCAAAGTCTAAGCAAAAAAAAAAAAAAACTTTGACGGAATAATACAATACGTTGTAAGACGCAATAAATGTATTAAAAGCCAGCTCACTTAAATAATTCTTTATTTTTAATATTAATGTCATGAATGAAGTGGGGACTGCATTTCTTGCTTTTTTATTCTTTAAAATTTAAATATAGAATAAATTAATATACTTTAATAATTGTGCGGGCATATGTAATAAGAAGGGTTAATCAGATTTTTTAGGGTTATAATTGCAAACGATTAAACCAATATCTATATACATTCTCAAAACTATATTTGCATGTATTCAAGTTTCTACGAAAATTTTTGCATATGCAAAAGAATAAAGCACACCCATTATTTTTTTTAAAACATAATAAAATAAAAGTGTATGTACTATTTTCTTAAAAAATTCTGTGGTGACAGGATAAACTGGTGGCATCTGGATTGCGGGCCATTATTTTCTCACCGCTTTCCTATATCGAATCTATAGAAATTATGCATCAGAGCTCGTTGTGTTTTTAGCTATAAAAATTTTTAATAGCTCTTGTGGTCTTCGAAATTGAGGAAAATGTGTTTTTTTAGTTATACAGAGGTCTATTAATATATAAGGTTATCTTTTATCTAGTTAACCATAACGTACATAAACGCATACCTTTTGCAGATTTGTATCACATCGCATGAAAATTCCTCCCATATTTTCCAGATATATTTCTTTCATAGATAAAACTTTTTCAATGCAGAGTAGGAACTTCTGTTACTTAAAGAATAAAAAAGAATAATTTGAATCCTTAGGATTCCATGGTTTTATCAGCATAAAATTAAATTTATTTGCAAATGTCTGTATTACATCCTCATTTATTGTATTGTTGATATTAATAATTTTATTCTATATAATTGTGTGGCAGGCCAAATTTACTCAACTGAAAGGGAGAAAACCATTACTAAGAACATTTGAAAATATTTAACAGTATGAAACAATTGACGTTGCAATAAGTAGCTTAGAAGTATGAGCAATATATTAGGAAGAGTGATTTTCAAACTCTCAACTGATTAATGCGTTTCACTGTATTTACTAACAAGATGACCTTCTAGTAGGTTGTGATGATTCCAAAGCTTAAAAAAGTATGATTGAGTTAGACGAGTAAAGATAAGAGAGTATCACTAGAAATGCTGCTGTGTTCATGGTACACCTACGTTGAAACGATTTGGAGTTCAGGAATGTTCCCATGTCGTTCAAATAGAAATTACTGGTATTGTCGCTAATTCAGCTATGAATTCGTATTTTGAATCCATGCCTTTATGTTATGCAAAATCACATTTACGTAAGAAACAAAAGCTTCATATATCCTCCTCAGTCGGCAAAGTAGGATTTTTTCAGGGTTCTTTAAAATTCTTCGAAATTCTTATTTCTTTTATGATCATGATTAGTTCTAACAAGTTTGTAATAATTCTGTTTGCCGCATTAAACTAGAGATGATTGAGTATCGTTCAATTATACATATTTAGAATATTATTACCATTCTCTTTTACTTTTAAAATCCAAACGTATGATATCCATCTTTATAGAATTAAAGGAATAAAACAAGATTTATATCAGAATATTTTAATATTATCTGCTGTTACTTATGATCTTACGACGAACAAAGAAGTTTGTTACAGTTTATAAATTTATTTTTTATTTTTTTTATTTAAAAAATATTTAAATTGTATACATCGCTTTCATATTCCTTACATTTAATATGTTGTTGGTTTATAGAAGAATATATTTACACAAATGCAATTTCACGATTTCCTATGTTTTGGTTATTTTTTATGAAATAAGTCGATAACATTTTGATATTTTGGCTCATGGTCATAGAGATTTTTACATTAATTTTAATACTCTTAAATTCACTATAATTTTCTAAGTGAGTTGAATACTTTTTAAAACTCTTGGATCTTAGGGACTTAGAATTTTACATATAAGTTTTACTATGAAAATGTTTTGAACACTATTCCTAATAGTATTTTCTCTTCAAAATTTTATTTTAATCTAGTGTTATGGGGAAATGAAAAGATACTTTTTGTGTCTTAAAACTTAGGTTAACCCTGTAATCTTAGCTCTAAGCCTAAGAGTTTGTCAATGTACTTCTGCAACTATTTTACTTTATCTAGTACTAACTTGCTTTTTTCTTGTTTATTGTATTGCTTTAAAAGTTAAATTTATTGCAATTTAATATAATATTAATGACTATATATATTATAAATATATATATACATATAAACAGGGTGTCCTTGCATTATTGGGACAAGTTTTAAGGAGAGGTAGGGGTCATCACAAGGATTCTGATTTGCATAGCAACCCATGGTCAAAAACGTCTTCGTTCGGCACTAGAGGGCGTTGTTCATAACAGCATTGGAGGAAACAGACCTGCAAGTATTTATGTTATACAAGTATGCATTCTTGTTAGAATTCATAAAACTTAAGACTTACAAATAGTAAAGTTACTTGACTTGATGCTCATATAAAAACACTTTATCTCAAATTTGATGTAATTTAAGTCATTTTTACGCATGTATAACCCCCAAAAATGATCGTACAATTCAATTGTATTTTATCATAACTTATTACGTTTATTTCATTTTACGATAATCTAAGGAAGAAGTAATGATTTTAAAACCATTTGCATTTCTACACAATATTGAGCTTTTAAGCATATTTTTTTTTTAAATTTTAAAGATAGATTTCTTATTTTGAGAAATCACTTAACGTACAAAAAACAGTGTTTTTTTTTTCTATACAATATCTATACTAGGATAAATAAGACATTACTTATTTTAAAGGTTAACATGCTTTCTCGAATCAGCGCATATAATAAAAAGTTCTTGAGTTTTTTCTGGAGGAAAAAAAAGGTCTATTCAATAAACTAAACATAAAAGAATGTTCAATTGAAGCTTTTATACCTGATGCCTGAAAGCAAGTCGAGGAATTCTTCCAAGAAATTCGAAATGTTTTCCAGTATAACAGAATTACCTCCATTACCTAAAATTACCTCCTATTGTTCACTCTAAGAAAACTCTAAACAACGCATCTTCTAAATATTGAAGTTTTGGTAAAAAAAAATATTTAGATTATTCTTCTCCAGAATTTCAAGCAAGATGAGAAACAAAAGACTGAAATGTAGTTTTCGGTATTTTATGCGGACGATCTTTTTGTTTTTCCGTCTGCAACTCAAAATGAGTTTTCTTTCGATTTTGAGACGTTGCTTTTTTATTGAATCTATAGGTATTTTTGTTTTAAAAAATATACACGTACTATGATATTACCATGTCTATTATTTTAGTTTCGTGGTACTATTATTTTGCCTTTTTGTATATATATTACTACACTGTTCGAATTAATTGGGAGAAATGGCAAAAAACGATTTTTTTCCGAAACCCTAGCTTTTAACCATTACATACCTTAAGTAGACAGAAAAACTTCTACATTAATGGGAAGTATGTCCTCCTATAGCAGAAATATATATATAATCTCTTCAACTCTTCTTGGTATTGACTCCACTAGTGCAGCGCACATTGTTCTTAACTTCATCATCGTAGAACAATACTTGTATAGCACTTTTTATCATTTTCTCTGTTGTCGTGCAACTCATCTTAGCTAAATGATTCTTGAAAATATGTTATAAATTCTCAATAGAATTTAGGTCTGATGAATTAATTACCAGGCCAATATTAAGCATTTTTATTTTAATTATCCGCATAAAAGTCAGGACCAATATTAAATTGTGATAGGAAGCCAAATCATGTTCAAATGTTCCATCAAACGTTTCCATGGAGGGAACAATTCTAATGCGTAATATTTCTTTGTATTTGACATAACTCATAATGCCTTTAAAAGGAGTTCGAAATTATTTTTTCCTCGGTCTTCATGCCTTATGGTTAACTCCCAGAACCATTTCTATATAGTTGAGGTACTCACTTCAACACCATAATCCAATAAATTCCATCGAAGGTATGTTCTCGCCTTACTTTGAATTATTTCGTTATTTCTTATAACAGAATTTTTTCAGTTCTTGGAGTAATTTTCCGTTAAAGTCTACATTTTCCTTTTCTTTTGGAGAGGATGTTCTGCAATCTTGAAATGTTCTTAAAATTCTTGAAACACCTAATTTGCCCACACCAACTATTTAGCTATATCTCTCTCACATTCATAGAAGTGCGCTCATTAAGAGAGATTATTTTAGAGAACGCTTCCTCGGAGTAATATCAATCTCTGAACAAGTAATAGTAACACGAGTTACAATGAACGCAAAATTGTAACCACAAGCTACCACAATGAACGGCCCACAACTGAACTATTAATGTACTAACACCAATAAAACGAGTAAATTATAGGTAAGGTAGATCCGGCACATTACTTCTGGGCAGATATAACCGGTTTGAGGTGGTTCGGGACACAACTGGTAAACATATACAAATTAAAAAAGAAAGAAACGCTTGTCCCAATTAATTCGAACATTATAGTACTTATTAAATGTTTGAACTATTCTTGTTTATTAAGATTTGAATGCTACTAATAAAATATTATAGTTAATGTGCAATCACACTTGTCTTACTTGCGTATATTTGTATTGTATGTCATTTAATTGACATACAGTATGAAGTTTTCTAAAGGAATGCATCGATAAGCTCAGACATAATTTTATTATGATTCAAGAATCCATATACATTGTCAATTGTATTAGTAGAACGTTTCCTTGCAGATCTTATCTGTTTTAGTTGAATAATCTCTTGCCCAGGAACTCACATACAATTATACTCCAACGAAGCTGTGCGTCATACTGGTTGGAATATTGCTTGTGATTGTGTTCCGTCTGCCGCTGCGAAAAACTGTCACGTGGAAATTCCTTATTTTGCTGTGTTTAAAAAAATATTTTTTGAAAAATACTTTTTGAATATTTAAAAGTATTTTATCACGTTTTTTTTAAACAAAAATTATGAGGTAAGATACCCTCAGCAATAATTTATGGTCACCCTGCATATAAATATTAAAAACGAAAATGAAAGCACTCAAAATATAAGATACCTGAAGAAAGAGTGCAATTATTTTGATTTGATACCTTCGATTTTGAAGTCTTGAATCGATAGTTGGGAGCTGAACAGAAAAGAATTAAGAGAAAAAAAATCATTAGAATAAATGCGAAAACTAAAAAGCGAGATCGAAAATTCAAGTGCAGTAGGGATGTTATTTTATTTTTATAATAGAAGTAAACGTAAGAGATTACTAGAATTTTTATATAACTATTCTCATTATATTCATTTAAGTAAAAGATAAATGCCAGAAATAAAATTACACGAGTATATAAAAAAGTTTTTAGATACACTGTTTTCAATAATGACAATGTAATACGCAAAAGATAAATAGTAGTAAAAATAGTAAACATAAGAATTTATAGATGATTTTTGCTGATAAATAAGATTACAAAAGAAATTTTATATTCAGAAAATTGGGCAGATTACTTTAGTATACTCTTTTCTATCTTTTTGCCTTGTGAAAATTAGTAATTTATACTTTTTTTCGAAAGGAAAAACGTATTTTTGATGTGTATATTGTTATTTTATATAAATATAAAATATTATCTAGAAACAATGCTTACATTCTTTTCTCAAAAGTAATAAGTTTTAACTGTTATAATATTAGTTTAAAATCTTCTCTTACAAATTATTTATATCGAAGTGTTCCCATTGTGAAGAGTCAATTGATCAAGTTACGTTGAAACATCTATATATTTCTTTATATAAAATATAACATTAAAACTAATAAGCCTGTATGTTACCTGCTGTCTTGAGGGATAGTACCCTACATTGCCACTCCTGAAATAATGGCTGTTCTTTTCATCAAATTAAAAGATGATTGAGACCACTGGTCTCAGCCTATCCGCTCTTAAATCTGATGGTCATCTGTCTCAGGACTAAAGCAGGATTCCTCAATAAACACGATGCGATTTTAGCGTAATAGTAACCATATTAATTGACTACTACACATTCTTGATGAATCTGCCGATGTTGGAATGTTAAAGGTAAGCGTCTTAAAGCAATGCTGTGAGTGCAACCCCTTCCCCTCAGCTAAGTACTACTAAATGGGGGAGGTACTACGGATGGTGTGGATCACTCCGGAGCACATTTGATAGTGGATAGTAATGTCTTTTGGACAGCTTAGGCCTGTCTCACAACTATTTTGATTTTGCCTCGGATTCGTGCACCTTGATTTTCAGAGCCTTTATTCCTCCAATTGATTCCTTGCAACAATCAGAGCTGACAGAACTTTTGTACACACGATGCATGTAATGATTTATTGATCCGTATGACGAACTGGTATCCAGAAATTCAGCAATGTCCAGAATTTCGGCTATTGGACTTAACTATAAGGTCTCCAAAAACATTTTAATAGAATTATTAGTTATATTTCCGTGCGTAAGTTGAGAAGTTTTGGAACTTTTTAAAATGAAAGTAAGTTGGGCGGTTTGTGTACAAATCCTCTAAACTCCAAAAAAAAAATGTAGTTTAGAAGAAGTGGATATTTTTAGACATTTTCCATCAGCTCTAACAGGCCATTTTAATCATTTAACTGTTAGAGTGTTTTAAATTAAACTTTTATTTAAAAAAAAATCACATAAATCCTCTCAAATCAGTATCAGAATCCATTTCTTGAGCAGGTAATAAAATTCACATTCGTTCTTTGTCTGAAACTAGCCATACGAAAATTTCACTTCCCGCTAATTTTCCAAATAAAAAAATGCGTTGTGGGTGTGTTTTTGTGTGTGTATGTGCGTGCGGGTGTGTGTGTGTGAAAGTAAGACCAATACTGTGAGAGTAGAGATAACAAATGAGTAGAAAAAAATACGCTAGCGCTACAGATAGAGCATCGTTTATCAAACTATGGGTGCGCTCCCCTTGGATTGGCATGATACGGGGGGGTGCGAGTATATCAAAAAGTCAAAGGTAAAAGATTATTTAAAATTTAATTTACTTGAAGTAAGCAAAAAAATGCATTCTAAACTATTAAAAGCCGCCCATCCGGTATAGTGGTTAGCGACGCTGACTGCGGTGCCGTAGGGACTGGGTTCGAATCCCGGAGAAGGCATGGATGTTTGTGTTGTAATCTTTCCCCTTTGTGTGTAAGCCCCCGTGTTATACATTGTGTGGTGCACGGGGTTTCTAAATGTTCTCAATAAAAAAAAACTATTAAAAGTAACATAATGCTTATCCTGTTACTAAAAAGTAACTGAAAATATTTGTTACTTAAAAGTAACTGAAAATATTTGTTACTGAAAATATTTGTTACTTAAAAGTAACCGAAAATATTTGTTACTTAAAAGTAACTGAAAATATTTGTTACTAAAATGTAACTGAAAATAATTGTTACTTTAAAGTAACATGTACACACATTTTAATGTTTATATTAATAATTTGTGTACGGTTTATACATAAGATCGTATTGTAGCATTAGCATAAAAGTGCATCATTATTGCATTCAACTTATTGCTATTGTATGAGGGGGACGCGATGAAAATTATAATTGAAAATTGGGTTGCCATTATTGAAAGTTTGAGAAGCCCTGAGATAGAGTAACAGAAGTAAAGGCAACATGTTTAAAAAATACAGATAATTTCTCGATTTCACTTATGTACTTATTTTGATGTTTGGGTGAACTGTTGAAGAAAAAAATGTACTTTTTGGCTTTTTTATACACTGATTGGCGCCTTATATTTTAAACTATACGATATTCTCTCAAAGGGGCTGCAACGTCTACAGTTAGATAAAAAGATAAATCGCACGCAATAGTTGCCTATTTTGTATTATCGTTTCAGAAAGACAGTTTAGCATCATTAAAATGCAAGGCTTCTCTTTTATCATTAATTTTACTGTATAGCTGAGATCTTTTATTTGCAATGCATCAAGAAATTCTGATTATTTGTTGTTAGTAAATTTAAATAGTCTGGATAAGATACAGAACTAGGTTTAAATCCCTTAATTTACGGTATATAATTAAATCAACAAAATAAATATATAAGATAATGTATTGCCCTTATAACTTTGTTCGTACAAATGCAAATATAAATTACAGCTATAAACATAATTATTAGCAGGTCAACCTTGGTGTGAACCCTTAACCTTTTTGCGCTATTTCCGTTATATGTGAGATATATATTTTGTTTTAATACCAAATAAGGAGAGAGAGCGTAGTGAATGTTTCAATATTTATAACACTACTTATACTATACTTATAGTAAATTTATCGTAGTATTTAAACCTAATACTCTGTAACGAGTTCCAACTATTTAAATTATTTATAGTACCCTGTAAAAGTTATTGCAATATCACTTTTAAAACCGCTGGTAACAGTGTGGAATTTTACAAAAAAGTTATGATAATTTGGTATTAAGAGAATATGCAAAAATTTAATATCTGGAAGACCAATTCTTTATTTTTCATACAAAAAGATAAAATACTATTTATTTCTCTATCATATATTTATCCTTTAGGGAAAGAATTAGGGAAGTTATTGAGTTATTAAGGAGCTATTGATAGGAATAATTGCAAAATTAGCTTGCTTTTAAGGCCCCCATTTTTTGCTTATTTGCCAACATAAGTAGCCTGAAATAAAGTTTAGAACATAATTTCTAACTAGAAATAATGTTAAAATTATTTTCGCGTTAAAATTTAGTTTTAAAAATCTAAGCCCCATCAATTTAAAATTATCAAAATGTATTATACTTATTTAGAAAAAAAAATGGCAGAAATTTGAAGCACTAATATTAATTTAAACAACATTTAAATCCCCCTAAACTAAGAGTATCAAAAAGTCGTCTAATTACTTAATTGTAATGAATCAAGGCAAAAGAAATAGTATAATTTCATTTCCGGAAATTATTTCTCATGAAAATATTATTTAATGAAACACGGAAATTTGAAAAATATATAAAATTTAAAGTCGTTTCTCTCTCTCTCTCTCTTAAAAAACAAAACTCGCAAAATTTTTTAAAAAAACTTTAATAAATTTGGATAATATCCAAAAGTCAATCATTGGTGTTATCTATATTTAATTAAAGTAAATAACTAATATTAATATGGATATTTCTTAATTCGAAGTGACATTAAACTTACTGCAAATGTAAATTTTATGAAGGTTAATAGGACAATCCAAGCACAGTGGATGGGTAGTTAGTGCATCGTGCTTCCCCCCCACAGGTCCGAGGCTCAAACCCCGCGCTGGGAAAGGTTGAATCAGCCTTTTATCCCTTCAGTTAGTCGATAAATGAGTACCAAGCTTGCTAGGGAACTTAACACTGGGGGTTTGGCGTCAGACTGACCTCTTGACCGGAATATCAGCTCATGCATCTCAGGGGCCAAGGACATGCATACTGAGTTGTTCACAGTAGGCCTTGGCCTTCATGGGTTGTTGCGCTACTGAGTTAAGTTAAGAGGACCACCATGTATCCTACGCAGTATTTAATACAATGTTTTATTCCTATTAATTTTGTCAGTATGTATGTTTCCAATCTATATATAACAATTACGCTACAAACAGTTAAGTATTATATTTGTTTAAAATAGTAAAGAGAGAGAGAGAGAAAATTAAATATATATTTATATATATGACGTTGAATGTGCAATACCCCACTTGTCGCGCAATTGGACAAGCCAAGTTACAAGTTAGCTTAAAAATTTCCATGCTTTACTGGTCGTTTAAAGTTTTTTTTATTTAAGTTTAGTCTATTTAGGTAAATATTTGCTCAAGAATACTAATAAAAACGTATCCACAAAGAATCATTTTATTCCGGCATGTAAGGCAGTAGATATTATTTTTACTTAATATTTATTGTGAAGTCAAAACATACATATTTTATCTTCAATATATGTATATAATTTTACACGAGTAAGACAACTCTAGTTAAGTATTTAATATAGTCCTATTTATTTATATTTTAATCGAATGAAGACATTCAGAACTTAACATTCTTATTACATTGTAATTTGGTAATGTTAATTAAATACTGTTTCATATGAGCATTATACATGAAGTATTTTTGAAAAAATTAGTGTTAGCATATCTAATAAAAAATAAATAAAGCATTTTAATTAAAACACATTGTAATGATTTAAATTTTATATTTTCTAAGTTTGTTCTACATCGTTTTATATTATTGTTTGTTATTTTTGTTAATGGTTTATTTCTTAATAAAATGGTTCTAACTTACCATCAAAAAATAATCGTGAAACTTTTTTTTCAAAAAAAAATTAATTTATAGAATTCTTTTAACCATCGTGGAATTGAATTTCAGCTAGTTCACTTTAAACAGTAAATTATTCTGATGAAAAATGAATTAAAAAACGTGAAATGTGGGTGTAACATGTAGAAAAGTAGATAGATTTTGAGAAAAGTATCGTCAAATTAATCATTTTGCAGGTAACAAGTAAAACTCAAATGAACTCTATATAGCACACCATTATTTTTTTATAAGTGCTTATTTCATTTAAAGTGAGTGAGTGAATATTAACGTCGCACACTGTTCAGCTACAAGAAGACTTTCGGCGACGGACCTCGTAATTTTGAACCATGATCAAGTGACGAGGACAACACCTGAGCTAGCACCCCCTCTCCTATTTACCATACCATACTAACGAGAGGACGTTTGAGCTCTCGACCGATTTAACGTGCATCGCTTCCCTATACGGCGGGTCTTTAGTGGTACTGGACTCAAACTCATGACATGCCAGCCACGATCCGATACCTTGACCACTAGGCTACGTGGGGTTTGTTTCATTTTAAAGTGAAGTAGAAGGATAATTCTAACTAAAAAAAAGTTACTTTTATAAAGTAAAGCGTTGCTAATGTTAACGCTTTACTTTTCACAAAGTTTTGATGCATTATTTGGAATTGGGCTCAAGAATATTACGACTTAGCAATTAAAAACAAATTGTAATATTGCAGAATATCTAGATAGAATAATGTGACATTGGTTACGTATTACATGTAATTCTACCAATATCAATACAACTTACAACCCGATAAAGAAAAACACTTTTCTGTTGTGAAATTATGCTGAAGAGTGCAATTGCGTATGTATGGTATTTGTTAAAATAACATATATATTTGTCTGGATTTTTCTTCTAAACTTTGCAGGAAATGCATTTGTTTCAACTATTATGGTAATTTTCCCTGTAAGCAAGTTTCAGTTTTAAATTACAATATAATGTTGCAAAATATTCTCATAGTGAAAGGAGTTGAACAAAAGTTTATTCCCCAGTTAACATATTAAATTAATATACATTTCTGATCGTCTTAAATCCGACATCATAAATGGCAAAAGCTCAAAGCCAAATTTATTGAATAAATAACATAAAATTCAAGATTAAAATTATTCTCAGTTTGTCAGTTTCTACTTGGAAAAACACAAATAGCTCAATATTTTGTGCAACTGCCATAACTTGTAGAAATTAATGTAATTAGTTTTGACACCGAAAGAAAGAGGATTTGAATGTGTTTTGGGAGAATATTAATTTATAATGATTCAGATAATTTCCCAAGTTCTTTTGGAGAAACATTGAGTAGCTTAACCTAAGCTAGTATTTTGCTACTTCTTAGCCACAACATACATTCGCGATGAACGTCAGTTCAGAAAACGGACTGACGAAGATAGCAGGGAAACCTAGTAGGCAATGAAAACTTGAAAATGCTTTGTGTGTTTTGTTCACCTGGTGCTAATTTGAGATCGTATATCTTCGTCCCAACAAATTCCAAGACTTCAAAGAAGTAGTTGTAGTTGTTGAATGTATAAGTTATGTATACTACGATGTACATGGAATGTTGTATTAAAATTCAATGGCTTTTCTAAGTATAACTGGTGAAATATCTATAAAAAAATGCGCAATGCACGAATCAAGCAATATCATACAGTAGTGCTTCCATACTCAGTTTCGAACAACACGGATTTTGAAAATAGAACCGTGATTTATTTGAAACGACAGTGCCATGTAATTTGTTCTGCAATGACGCAGAGTGAAATAAATCATTTCGCAAAATCTAGATGGTTACAATGAAACCCATCATTGATATGTGCATAACATGTCCGTCATCATGCTCGGTAATGAGACAAGGCTAGATCAATTCTTCTCTTTGGTCGAACCATTCTTCTTGAATCCATTGACTTCATAATTAGCTTCAGTGCAGTATGAATTTGTCCAATACGAGCAAGGTCTTAAGGATTGGTAACTTGAAATCTCTATAATATTCAATTATAACAATATCAAACGCTTACTTGTAAATGCTTACTTCCATACTCTCCGATGAGACCTGCTGAAGTTCATCACATAAATAAACAAGAAGAGAAAAAACTCCAGAAATTAAAACAAGCCTTTTATCTTACATTTATTTATACACTGTTTGCCATTAAAATTACAACACCAGAAAAAAAATCAAGTAGCAAAACTTTACTTATTGTAGTATAAAACATTAAACGAAAAAAACAAGATTTAATTTACTGACAATTTGTACTGCATGATAAACATTTGGATGATTTATCAAGATTTATGCATGTTTGAAATATCACGGTTTATTTAATTAAATTATGCTTATAAATTTGGTTTGCCAGTAGTATATTTTTAAATTCCACTGCAGTTACGTAAAACTAAAAATCTTAAGTTATTCACGTACTGTAGTCCCACATGAGTATTAAATATTTTCGAATACAGTCTATATATTTATAATTACAATGTTAAAAGAATAAAAGGATATTAATTTTTTTTAAAAAAAATTCTGTACTTATCGGAAATATGAGTTATTTCGTGTCATGAATTTAAGAAAAGAAATTATAAATTTAGTAGGAATAACTTATATCTATAAGTTGTGTTTGACAATAAGTGAGGGAAGAATTTTAACTTCACATTTATTACAACTAAATAAGGATTAACTTATATAACCTACATAAAAATAATGAATACTTTTGTGCTACTATCAGCTGGTGTTAAAATTTTAGATATTGAAAAAATAAATAATCAAATATGCACACATCATTGATATTCTTTCATACTTTGTTCGTTCACAGAAATACACACTAGATAGTTCTCTGAAATACAAAATAACCTTACTAAGATAAGTTATCTTCAAAAGTATAAAAAAGAAAATTAATTACGATTTTTTATATTTATTCATTCACACATTTTAAAATTTATTGCCTAAAAATTTATTCCCTAAGTTTAGGTCAAGTAAGTGTGATGTCCATTTCATTAACTGTATTAAAGAGCCTGGGCTTCCCTTGTATCGTCGGTATGTTTAAGTTTCTAATTGTATTAAAATTTCTATTTTAGAAGTATATTTTTTTTTCTCATATAACAATTGTATAATTAGAAAATATCTTTTTCTCCATTTATTTTGGCATACTGTAATAGATGTAAATTAAAAGGTGAAGAGTAGGGACTTAACAAAAAAAAAAAACGTTTTCCAAACTTACATGTACTTACTCTTTTTATACTTATTTTTAGAATTTGAAATTCGACATAGAAATATACACTGTTATAACTTAATACATACTAATAACTTAAATTTTAAGATAGAGGTAGCAAAATACATTTATTTAGCTAACCAGTCGTCATTGAATAAGCAATGACAAAATTACTAAGTTTATACTAATGCAGAAGTTTTGTTATATCACAAAATGTCTTCAACCAGGAAAAGTTTTTTAAATTATGGCACTCTTAAGCCTTCTTTCTATATTGACCGAATACTGCTTAAGTATATTTAATTATTTCAAAACATTTTGAATGTGTATTAGTATGGATGTTACTTTAATACCCAACAAAAAAGGCTCTTTTTATACTCAGGAATGTTTCATCTTCTTTAATAATTTAAACCACAGTGTACACTTTTAAACCAAACTTATTTAGAATACATGAAATGTAAGCGATTCGCTTAAAATCTAATGATGTTAATTTAGTGGATATTGATCAAAAGATTTTAATTTATCTTTTTGTAATTACTGAAAATACTTATTAAGTCTTTATAAATGAACGTTATAAAATGTAACTTTTTTTCTGATTAAAAGTATTAATTTTAGATATTTATATTTAAAAAACAGTAAAAATGCGAAACAATGAAAAGAAAACAATATTCGTTAGCAATTAAGATGCTTGAAGTTTTGGTTAAGCTATAGGTACCGATCAACAATTGTAAAAATTATCAGGATATTAAAGACAAAACTCTCTCTTTCCCCTTACTTTTAAAAAAGGGTTCTTAAATTTTTTCCCCATTTTTCTTATTTGTTCAGGGATATGTCGTCTTTGAATTGAAGTTGTAGGTGGCTAAAATTCTAAAGTCAAAATTAAATGGATTCTACGTTCCGTGGTTGCATTATCGCAAGTGATGCAGAAGACATGTTCCATTTGGTCTGGTGCAGCTAACAGCGTGCTTTTATAATTCCACCAGGAATGCTACTTGTGAAATCGTCCACGAACCTTATACTTGTCTTTTTACGACTGCGAAGTTTTGCGAAATTTTCTCTCCCCTTGAAAGCTGGGAGAACAATGGACATGGTTTCAGAACAAAATAGGTGCGTCTAGGGATTTATATATTTGGCGAAAGTGTAGCTATTAGTCGTACTTGTTCCGATCTTTACGGCTTTTTCGTTTTTCCTACTAGATATCTTTAAGATTCCTTGTTTTTATCCATTCTTGTTTTGATTGTTTTTTAGAGTATTTCCGGTGGATATCTTTGGCAACAATCACCTTATTCGATTTCTATCGTCTCCGGGGATTTTAGAATATTTTTATTCTTTTTCGGAATTTGAGAGAACCGGTTGGAAATGCTCCAGGGGATAACTACGTTTGGAATCTATGGATTTAAGCATTCGTTTCATTCTTTGGGTTCCGACTTGAGTCTCAAGAGCTAGTTGTACCACAAGGATGCTACTTTCAATGCGCTTCAGTCTATCCTTTTTCAGAGCTTTTCAAAATAATTGCTCTGCTGCACCTGATTGCAAAAATTTTCATCGGTTTGGTATTTTATTTGTTTGTTAAATTCACTTCACTTCCGTTTCTTTCGCTGAGGGACTGATATTCGTGTTTGTCTTTTAAGACAAAATACTTGCATGCGTGTACAAATGCTAACAGAATTCTATCCAGTGATTGATTACCATAGAAGTAATACCTACGATTATGCTATTTTATTTGTCTCTTTAAAAAAGTTTTTCTTTTATTAATTTTTGCATTGTGTGTGTGTTACTCAGTTGTCTCCTTTTTTACAAAATTATTCAGAAATGTTGATTAAAATAACGATTTTAAAATGGTTTTTAAAACACTTTAATTAGTGATACATTTCTCATTTGAAGTCAGTTATTATTAAAATATTATAATTTAATTAATATTATAAAGTTAGAATAATACTAGATTAAAAAACATTCCTTACCAATTACGATATTTTAAAGCTATGTACTCAAATTTAGTAAAACTTTACACAAAAATTGAAAATAATAATTTTTAGAGTTGTTTATTTATATGATTTGGAGTAAAGTTTCAGGAATACCTTCTCCATTTTGATTTAAATTTTCTATGTGAAACAATTATAAACAAATTGGAGAAATACAAATAAATAGTTACTTCATATATTATACACATAAAAAGCTTAAAGTGGTGCAACAGGCCATGAGGGCCAAGGCCTATTGTGCCCATCTTAGTATGCGTGACCTTTGGCACTGAGATGCATGAGCAGATGACCCAATCAGGTGGTCAGTCTGAAGCGAAACCCCAAGTGCTTTAGTCCCCAAGCAAGCTTGATACTCATTTATCGACCCACTGAAGGGATGAAAGTCTGATACATATATAAGGAAATAATAATTTACTAAAATATCATTTAATTTACGATTAAATAACATTTTATAAAATTTTATCTATAATTTAACTTATTATAATCCACGTTTATTTTATTGGTTTAATATATTAATCCCAATCTCTCTCTCTCTCTCTTTCTTAAATATTATTTCAGCTATCAAAATATATTTTTCTCTAACAAGAAATATCAATTTAGAATGTTGAGTTTACATATCACAAATAAGTTTTCCTCCAACTCTTTTCTTCGAAAAGAATACTTGAATAATACAGATTTAAAAGTAATAATGATAGAAAAGTAGTTTATAAATATTCAGTATATTATTCAGCATAATATTAGAGATCCAAAGTAATGAAAATTTTTTGCCATACAACCAAATATTCAGTTGAAATAAAATTGTTTCATGTAAGTCAGTATGCATATTAATTCATGTTTTCTGCACATCCCTTACATATGAGTTTGATATATTTAACAAAAAGAAAATGCTTACACATAATTTATATCATTCTTATGGAAAGAAATAGAATTGCGATGATATTATATAAAATGATTGAGTTTGAGAATATATACACTGTCTGTACTGCCTTGCTATATTTCTATTTATTGCTTTGCTTTGTTAGTTTTATGGCAGTTTAGTATACATATATGTATATATATATATATAAGATAAATATTCAGTATTAGAAAATATAAATTTTTGTATGGAACAATATATTGTATCGTCGGAGCAAAGAGGTGAGTTAAAATTTTCACTCTGATAACATGTCTACAAAAAGTAACATGGCATTAAAGAATTCAAGAAATGAAAAATGAGTATAAATAAAACAAGTAAGGAAATATAAAAAAATTTAAGTCAATTCCTACTTAGACCAGCAAAGAAAAATTTTATTTTAGTTACTTTTTATTAAATAATTGCAATTAATATAAATATTTATACACATACGACAGAATCACAATATTAAGTCATAAAATAAAAAGCGGTTTTCCTTTCTATATAAGGTATTGGACTATTAATTTTGTTTGTTACTATTTATTCATTCATAAATTCCATTCTCAGAAATTAGGCCATCCCAGGTAAGATCTGAACCACTACATTTGGATTAGAAGTCTAACGCACTATCCATTGCGCTGCAGGGACACAACGAGCGATATTCCTTTTTTATATATGGTGTTAGACTATTATTTTGTTTGTTATTGTTTATTCATTAATTAAATTTAATTCATGAATTAATATTTGAAAAAACAGCATTAACATCAAGTGTCATCGACTACAAGTCTTAAAATTGTATTTGAACTGCAATGGATGAACAAAAAGTACTTTATTAAGGGGACCAAGTATGATTCAATTGACAAAAATCTCAACAAAATAAAATTTAATTTTTTTAACTTAAAGTATCCTTTATATATTTTTCTATAACCTAATAAAATTTGAAAGCTCAAAACATAAAAAACACAGAATTATGATAGCTTTTACGTTCGTTTTTATTCACATCCCTAAGGCAAATCACAACTTTAAACGTACTTATCTCGGAAAGATAAAATAATTAGTTTGTCTTCATTTAAAATGCTAAGGCTTTTTTTTTCTATTGAGCCTTCTGCCTTGGATTTTTTTCTACCTATTGCTAATAGTACATGTAACAAAAGTTGGTATGCATTTTCGAATCAAAGCAATACTTTTTTTAAAAAAATAATTGAACTCAGAATTTGTATTTATTTTTAATGAATTTTCAATAAGCATTCATAAAAAGAAGTATTGTACAAATGCCAATCATGTTATTGTAAAACACAGATTCACCTGACACAGCTTCTTTGTTTTTATCAACAGCATTAACTGAATGGACGTTGACGCTTCAAATTAAGTTTTTCCAATTCCTACTCAATCGTATTCTTAGTAATCTGTCCTCCAAGACAGGATAACGGAATGAAAAATAATCTGCTTTAAAAATAAAATAACTTTTTCTTACTTCCAGCTAAAATACCGCTGTCATTCAGTTTTTACTTTGATGAAACTCTTGAAAAGTATGTGATATATGATGTGTTTTGAGAAGAACGATATCACACTCTCCTTTACTATGTAAGCCTCCGGACTTGTTTGGTAGCTAAATTAATTATATTTTGGATGAGAGACTCTGACTGACAATTCGCCTGGAGCTGTTTGCTCCTCAAAAGAATGATAAAGATCGTGTTTGAATTCCACCATAACTGGAAGTTTTCCAACCTAGCCTCTTAGCTCCTCCTCATTCTGATTTTGAGAATTGAGTCCCTGGAATATTTTCTGCAAACAATTGTCTTAAATTTAGGGAAATACACCGTATAAGAGGATATGTATGTTCCTGTGAGGTTCGGCACTAATTTTAGGTTGTTTGATTTTAGAAGAGGATGGGGGGGGGGAAATGGAATGAAATAATTTTCTTCCGGGGTTGTTATTTAACGTCAAATTGCTTTAAATTGTTGAATTTTTCGAAATAGTGTAATTGTTACAGGAAATAAAATTAAGCTCTTGAATTGTTTCAATGCGAAATGGTTAGGAAAGGAGACTTGAAAAATCAATTCCTTCTTAAGTTAAATACATTAAACACGATATATTCTGTTTAGAAAGATATTTTTGTAACAATCAAGAAATGGAAATCATTTTATGTAAGAATAAAGAGCAACATTAATGCAGAAATCGTTGTGAGTTCAAAAGCACAAAGAATATTTTTTCAAGAGATGTTTAGCTTAGAAAAGTTGTCTTTAATGCAGTAGTGTCATGGCTTTATTTTGAATATGTAGAGAATCTGTCAGATTAAATAAAGTGTTTCTGAAATTTAAGTCAAATTGAATTAGTAAGGTCAACATAGCAAAAATTCTTATTCCTTGGAAGAAATAATTGATCAAAAAGTGTATTTCATAGAGTATTTAATATTGCACACACATGCGCATGTTTTCATATTGCGAAGTACTAAGTTAGAAAAAATTTCACGTAGAGTAATATTTGCTCTACTTTTTTAATTATCCTGTTTCCACTGTTATTTCCGCAGATTATTAGAAGTATCCTTATTATTTATTGCAGATCATGTGTTAATTAACGGCAAAGTTTATGTTAGACATTTTAGTATTTGTATATAAAATATAACATATACAAAATAATGAACACTTGTAAATAAGAATACCAGTTTTGTTACATAAAAAAAAATTTAATTATTTCCTCAACAAATAACTAACAAAAAGAAAATTATAAAGTATCTCGCAAATTTTTCTTCTCTAAAATGTGAAATAAATAAATGTGCTTAGTTTCTATATTCTTATCAGAGTACTGGTTCACCAACTATGAACTGAATTTCCTAAATTATAAGTGAAAATGAGAAATGTTAAACTATTAAACAATAAGTAATAAGACATTTTAAATTAGCTTCAGTGCTTTAGTAATACAAGTGTACTTCTTTTTCCATTAAACATCTTAACATAGTCTTTTAACATTTATTTTGGTTGAAAATTAATAGCATTTTATTAAAAGTTACTATTTGTTTATACAAATACTTTAAAAAAAGTAAACAAAATATTTTAATGCAAGGTAATTTCGGTAGATTTTATAAAGATTAACTTTTTAAATATATAAGAGAAACTCAAGCACTACTTTCTGAGTAAATCATGATTTTTCTCCCTAAAACTTTAAAATAATAGACGTTCGTCAGCGAAGAAGACAAAATTGGTTTCGAATTTCACATTCCTTTTCATAGAAAAAAAAATAAGGTATTCAACTGTTTTGAGAAAGTAATGATCATACTAAAAAACTATTTTGAAACTTAAAATACAAAAATTTCTTTCAATTTACTATCTTAATATGATTTAAATACGAAATTCAAGTGGAAGTTCAAGGAATGTCAACTTTTACGAGATTAAAAACTTACGATTAATATATTGAGCAGTTTGAAGTTCTATTTAACTCTCTCTCTCCCCCCTTATTTTTTCTATTGAAACTATATATGTTTTTCCTTTAAATGTTAACATATTAACGTTAAAAGATTTTACTAAATTTTCGTTATACTTTTTCTAAAAAAATATTACAACCATTTCATAGCAGAGTTCTTCTAATTTTATTCAACTTTCCCCTCAAATATATTTTTTATTTGTATATGTTTATTTAATGTTATTTTTGTGAAAATGTATATATACATATATATATATTACAAAAATATACAAAAAATAGTTACTATAGTCATGATAGAATAGATTTAGCCACAGAAATACTAGAGCAAACTCCTAGCCTTAGGAACCAGGAATGCAGGTTTAAACAATTTTTTTCAGCCAGTCAACCTTCACCAAAATTTGCCAATACTCTGGGCCATAGGGAAAGCAAGAAATTTCTAGATAAGTTTAACTATTATTATAAATAAAACCATAATCTACTTATGTAAAACGATAATATTATAGCATGTAATAATTACTAAAATATTTAAAATCAAAGATAAACTATTAGATAAATACTTACCACGTGAGCAACACATATACCCCGGCTATGGACAATAACAGTATCGCATAAAATTATTAAGTTTTGATAAAATAGCATTTATTCTATATATACACATTTAAAAACTCTATATTTTATTTTAAAATTTATAGAAAATAAAAGTACCACCCAGACATATACAATTAATTTTTAAGAAAATATAATATTGTTAATTTACTTAGCTAGAGGCGCCATCTATCTCTAAACTGTACAACTACTAACTTTTTTTATTTAACTGTTAGGTAACTTTTTATAAATTTAGGAGGGTATACGTGTTCCATACAATGTTTAATAAAGTTATTAAGATTTAAATATATATTAAATTTATCACTAACTAATACGTTATTACGATAAATATAATTGAAAATAATATTTCTATAAATTGATATAGAAATGTTTGAATTCCAGTAAGGCACTTTAAGAATGTTAAAATCATCTCTTTTATCATAAATATTGCTATGTAATTTGTAGTCTTTAATACATAATGATACATCCAAGTAATTGGTTTTAACTGGATTACTATTAATTTTAATTAGCTTTAAATAATTCGAATAAAAATAAATATTGGGGTTAAAATTATTATTTTTACCAAAAATAATTAGGTCATATATGTATCTAAATATGTAATAATCATTATTAATAATATAATTATTTTCGTAAAAAGTGTAAATATAAATTAGCCAAACTATTGCTTGAGGCAAACCTTTGGTTTGTTTGTACAGAGAACCATTAAAATTAATGTAGTTTTCTTTTAAGACTAAATTTATTAGAGTTCTAAATTTTTCTAAATTGATATTAAGGTTATAATTTATATGATTATCTCAAATTACCCTAATTATATCCTTGATATTAAAGGAATTAAAAAGATCTTCAAAGTCATAACTATGAACTGAATAAATATTTTTATTTTAAAAAAAGTCTACAATATCTTTGCTATTTTTAATTATAGCTTAATTACATTGCTTATTGATGAATTCTTGTATAATATTATGCAGCATTTTACCTGCAGCAGTGATATAAGTTTTAAAACCATTTGTTACTGCTCTAAATTTAACAGGATTTTTATGGATTTTAGGTGTTAAAAATATATATGGAAACTTAATCTTATGAATGGAAAAACCCAATTTTCTATATATAGCAGTAATTCGATTATTTCTTTATCTGACAAGTCCAATCTTTTAAAAGATTCATTGTTTAAAAAGTGTTCATTAATCATATTATTATAAAAATATTTACAAATTATAGCATAATTACCAGGCACTTTATCTATGTAAACAATGATAAAATTCTTTTGTAAATCATAAATCTTTTGTTTTACATCTTTATAAGTAAGTACTGATTTAGAGTGATAGTTAAATTTCATCATGTCTTTTAAAATATTGTACTTAAATTCATCAAATAACTCTAAATGCAAACCATATTTAACTTCAGATTTAGTAATAAAATTATTTATATCATTATTAATTTGTTTTTAACGCTATTATTTTTGTTAGAAATTGTTAATCTAAAAATAGTGCCTTTACTCATGATATCTTTTAAAATTCTGTCCTTGATTATATTTAATTTTCTTGTTACTACATGTTTGTGATAGCTATCAATAAATTCATGATAGTTCTTACATTTAGAGTCATCTAGGTCAAGAGAAGGTGAGCTATTATTGCAATTAAAGATGAATCTGCCCATCGTTTTATTATATTTAAAAGTTTTTTTTAACAATTACATTCCTAACAGGGAAAAGTGACAAATGTCTATTATAATTACACTAGAAATATTAACTTTATCAAATGCGTTATTCATGAATAATAAAGTGCAGTCTTCTGTAGTAGGTTCATTAAATTAATCAATATTTATATTGAATTTATGAACTAAAAAATTATTAATGTCTTTAATGATGTGAACTGCATGACACACCTTAAAGCACTCCTTATTTAAGATTTCATCCAACAATACAATTTCCTTTTTGTTAAGACAAAACATGAAGTATTTGATCTGCTTGAAATTAAAGTTTATTTCAAAACCATCTATAATAACTTTAATATTATCAATTAAAGATTTCTTATCTCTGTTTTTCCTTTTAGTTCTGTTGCTTCTGGAGTTTCTTTTAGAATTCTTATCTGAATTGGGAGCAGTATAAAAAAATTCCTTGTTATTACTCTGTAACATAATTTGGAGTGTGTTTTTAGCAAAGTATATAACATTAAGACCAAATGGATGTATTGTATTAAAACTTCTGATAAAGTGATTTTCCCACCATATTTTAGTGTTTAGTATTTGGTACAATTTTAATATATATATATATATAATATATATATAATAATATATAAAAAATATATATATATATATATATATATATATAATATATATATATATATATAATATATATATATATATATATATATAATATATATATATATAATTGACAATTCAACATTTTTAAATGCATGCATTTGAAAGTGTCTGAGCTCAATTTTATTAGAATTTTTGGTATAACTGAAGTTTTCAAAATCATGTCTATGTTGATTAATCCTAATGTTAATAGTATTTGAGGTCTGTCCAATATATTTATACTTACAGATTTTATTTAAAAGGTAAATACAATTAAAAGTTTTACATCGGTTAAATTTAGATTCACAATCATATTGATCATTGTTCATAGTGCAAGTCTTACATCTATTTTCTTTACATTTATTGAATCTCAACTTAAGACTATTATTAGATATATTGTTTATTTATTTGCTTGGGGATAATTTGTCCTTGTTTACATGTAAAGTATTACTATTAATGTAACTTTTATTACCAGATTGAATATTATAATTGCTAGAGTCTAAATTTTTTTGTTTAATATGATGAGAATGACTATTAATGAATTTTTTGTTCCAAAAAATTCTTGTCTTGAAACTTTTAGTAGTAGTGTTACTACTATAATCCTTAAGATCATTAACTAAAATAGATTCCTTTCCCAAATTGTCATTATATAGTGAGTCATAAAAATCCATCATCCTAACCATTTTACTTAACTCTAAAATGAGTCAAAATTCTGTATTAATAACAGAAGTACTGTACCAAATCAGTATTCATAACAGAAGTACAGTACCAAATCAGTACTAAAAACCAAGGTATGGTACCAAATCAGTATAAAGATAGTGCCTAAGCACAAACAACAAGTTAATTTTTAAAAAAACAAACTTGATAGAATCTCAAAACAAGAATAACCTGTGTAAAAACACAAAACAAAGTAAAGCTAAATATAAAGCTCAAAAAAGCAAACTTGATAGAATCTCAAAACAAGAATAACCTGTGTAAAAACACAAAACAAAGTAAAGCTAAATATAAAGCTCAAAAAAGCAAACAATTAACCAAATATTTAACAAAGAATGAAAACAAGCTAATAGATAATTTTATAACGATGCTGTACCTACCTAATAAGTACACCACCTAGCAAAGATCAGCATAAACTAACCTAATTGCCAGTCTCTAATATAAAGTAATACCATTTCATTAAAAAGATATATGAAGAAGAAAATTGATTGTAAGTTAAAGCTTTGCAGACTTAAACCATATCATCACAAGTAACACTAAAAATAGAATTACTAAATAATATAGTATTACAAACAAAAATGTATTACCTAAATAGTACAAAATACACATATACAAAAATTGAATGTGTGTGTGTATATATATATATTATATATATATATAATAGTTCTAATAGATTTAACTTTGATTTTAAAATATTTTAGTAATTATTACAGGCTATAATATTATCATCCAACATTAGTAGATTATGGTTTTATTTATAATAATAGTTAAACTCTTCTCTAGAAATTTCTTGCTTTCCCTATGACCCAGGGTATTGGCAAACTCAGGTGAAGGTTGGCTGGCCGAAAAACATTGTTTAAACTTGCAATCCTGGTTCCTAAGGACAGGAGTTTGCTCTAGTATTTCTGTATCATGACTATAGTTATCTTAGGTATATAACTATTTTTTGTATATTTTTGTAATATATATTATATATATATCTATATTTAGAGCAAACAATTTAGTTATTTTTTGTACGAGATTCGAAATGTAAAGAGAGTTATTTAGTGTTTGTCTAAACAATGATTATTTCCAATAAATTAAAATATATATTTAACTCATTTATGAAATCCTTTTTACCCTTTCCTGCATAGTACAATTTAAATACACTTTTCCTCAAAATTAAGAAAATAGCGTGAAGGTTAAATTTTACCTTAAATATTCATTTCTTTCTTTTTATCTGTGTTTAATATTGAAATTTAAAGCTGTAAAATATCAGAAAAATATGCCTGAATGAAAATGATGATTATGCGAGTTTTACGGAAATAATACAAAAACTAATTTGATTTTTTATTAATTTAGCACTTGAAGGATATTTTCGACGGACCTCGTGTTTTTGATCCACGGTCAATTGACATGGACGGCCCCTGAGCTGACAGAACACCTTACAAATTTCTGCATTACACCAATAGGAAGGCTTTGAGTCTCGACAGATTCAATGAGCATAAGTTACTTTACCCGTTGAATAGTCTCTGTCACAAAAACTAAAATTTACGATTCAGTAGTGCCAGCAATGAGTTTACGACCATAGCCATTCGCTTACTGTAACCAGGTGTAAATGCAGAAGAAACAGTTGTTAGCATATAATTATGTTAGAATATATCATGAGAAATAATGGTAACAAGAAAAAGTCCCAATGAAATGCCATTAGCGTTATTTAATAATAGTAAACGAAATATTATGACACAAGCATTCGTGAAGAAAGCAGTGAAAAGAATGACACAATTGTATACTTTAATTCACTCATTCACTATAATATTATGTTTAATTGAAAGACATTAATAGTTAAATGTAAAATAAATGCTATTCTTTGATACTTTAATGCATATATTTCATTTTTAAATGTAGATAATCTTTTGTCTAGCTAAAAATTTATTTAAAAACCTAGTAGCTATTAATTTTAAAGTTCCCTTCACAAAAATTTGATTCAACTTCACTTATAAACTTATGAAATTCATTAAACTTCAAAAAAAATACAAAAAAAATTGAACAAATAGGCTATTATGGTAATTTAATGGACAGGAATTTAAAACTAAATTTTTCAAACTAATCATTGAAAAGTAAAATAAAATAGCTGCACATTAAATTTGCATGCCATTGAAGTAATACTTAAATAAATAAAAAGCAGAAAAAAAGGTGAGTTATTTAGAGTTATAGATTTCATAATAGTATCACAAAAAAGATAGTTAAATATCTTTTTTACTTAGAATGGTATTATGAATGTTTGAATGTGAAAACCAAACGAATTTCTTGTTTAACTTAATTACAAGATTATATATATTTCGCTGAAATATCACTTAAGTAACTGTTTTTCCTCAACATGTGCTGATATTTTTATAGGATATCTTATTTATGTCATTTTTAAATTATCTGATTGTCATTAAGTTTTTCTTTTTTAATATTCATTTTTAAATTTATTTAATTTCCTAAAATGAATCTTCTGCACAAGCCATGTCATAAAATATAAGAAATGTAAAATTTTACTTTACGAAACAATTATAAGTAAATCATTTTGTTTCATTTATAAATTGTTTAAATAAGGAAAGAACATTTTTAATAAACGATTTATGGTATGTATAAGTCTGTATAAAAGGCTATTTTAAAATTTTTAATTAATTGGTTTTTAAAACAAGCTTAAAATTCTACATTTGTTTGCATTGTTAATTCCTTATTTAAATGAGAGTATCGAGGCATGAATTATATTTCCTAAAGCATCTTGTTAAAATATTTGTTAATAGATAAAAAAAAATCATTCATAAAGAATATTGACTTTTATTCATTGTTTTAATAATTTAGTAATTATCTTTTTGGAACAAAAAGAAAGAGATTCATTTCATTTTATTTATTAATTATATGTTGAAAAAAGCATAGGGATATGTGAATGAGGTAATGATAAAATAAATTTATACTCATTTGAAATTTACAAAAGGGAATCCTGGATAAAAATACAAATTAATTGCAAGCAAAAAATTAAGATTGAGATTATACAAGCGCATTTTAACTTATATTTTAAAATACATAAAACGAAATTATATATATAATATAATAAAATTTAAAATAAATTTTAACAAAAGTATCTTTTTTTCTCTCACTACTTTTAACTCTTAGAAATTGCACACCACTTTAAGTATAAATACATTCCAACATCATTAATATAAAACAAAACTTTACATTTCATACTTACTTTCTACTGATTCTTTCCACTTTAGTTCGCAGAAATGCTCAAATCATTCGAAACTACTCGTTAGTCACTCTTTCAGTTTCCCAACTGAACGAGAGTCGGTCACTGTAATTGAAGCTCAGTGACAGCCCACTCCTTCAACAAGATGATTGGGAGGAAAATATTAGAGCGTTTTCCTATCAGTAACGGAACAAAGATCCTCTTTGTTTACAAGGAAATGCTTCCCTCTCCTTGTAATTACACGAGTCGTGTCCAATCTGTCCACTTGTCGAGACTGAAATCCCCGTGCATTAGCAACATCGATTGAGTTTATAGTGTATGTTCGGAAGCTAGCCTCATTTGCACTGGACCTATTGTCCACAGAAGGATATGGGAGCGGTTGGGACTGCCTCCGACTTAGTGTCATTATCTTGGGTTAAGGACCCTATTCCAAATGAGGTTCTACCCCTTCTCCGTTTGACCCTCGATTTCTACGAGTTATCTTAACTCCACAACGGAAAGTGAGATAACTTACTTGACATAATTATCGTTGGATTTATAAAGAAGGGTAGATAAAGAGAAATATACTTTAAGGATGGAAACATCCATGCCAGATATTCGTCAATGATTTCTGATTTTGATGCGATGTCTAAATAAGTCTTAGAAAGAAAAGGTAATTTTTCTTATTTGAAACCAGTTTAAGTTATACTGCATACTCTATATGTACGTTCTTAATTTTTTTCTAAAATTCATTATAAAAATAGCTGCATATATTTTAGATGTCAGTATATTATACGTATTGTTTAGTATAAGTCATGATACGTCAGTATATTATACGTATTGTTTAGTAATGCACATGAATATTATGCTTACAGTTGTAAGCATAATATTCATGTGCATTTTAATTTTTAAACAAGAGAAAAATATATAAAGAGTGTATTGTTACAATTTTCAAATACCGATATATATATAAATGTATATAATTATATGTAAATATATATATATATATATTTGCATAGTTAAATACATATATATATATATTATAAAAATATACAAAAAATAGTTATATACCTAAGATAACTATAGTCATGATAGAATAGTATTACCACAGTAATACTATATATATATATATTCTCTAGAGAGAAACCTGAAAATCACAGATATTGTAATTTAAAAAATATGGATGCTGCAGTATTATAAACATTGTTAGGACATATATAAAAGAATAATTTATATAAAAGCGGGGTTTGACCAGTTTTTTGGCTAGCCAGCCTTACACCTTTCTGTTTATAATACTGAGTGAAATTCTATTGAAAATAATGGATAGCATTTCTAAATCCATTTAAAAAAAAGGTAACTTGCCTAAAATTGCGTTAAAAATGCATAGACCGCACTGAATCTGTGTACAATAAACAAGTTATTGCCAGATTCCGGACCCAAATACAAATTCAAAGCATAGTATTGGCAGAATTGTACCACTTATCAAAAAGCATGAAATTATTAGTATTAGAATAATTATATATAGTACATGCATTAAGATAAATACTACAGTTACTTAGCAAACTCTTAGAATATATTTGTATTTGCCTATAAGTATTACCAGGTTAAAATAAAACTAAAGGAATAAGTAGATTTAACTGTGTGTGTGTAATTTGAATCTGTAAGTAACTATAAGTAATATTTGTTATCTAACGTCATTAGTATATCTAACGTGGAAAAAAGAATATTCATTGTAAAATTTCTAATTTACAATTATTCATTGTAATATTGAACTGTTAATCTTTGAAATAATTTATTTCTTACAGTTTAGCACTTATTTGTCATTTTATTAGTGACACTAGGGTTTGAACACATGACACACCTGCCACAAGTTCAAAACCATGACCACTAGTCTACCCGTATCGTTAAATATATATATATATATATATAATACTCAGAGAGAGAGAGAGAGGTCATAATACGTTACACGTTTACTTATATTAAAAATGTAAATAATGAGGAGAGATACCTGTACTATAACTTTAAATGAGCACTTCAAAAGCTTTATGGGGCATTATAAAGATTTTCGAAAAGTGAGTGTACTTCAAAAGACTGACATTCACATCCTCATATCATACTTGAATATCATGAAACTAATCTATCTATCTATCTATCTATATATATATATATATATATATATATATATATATATATATATATATATATATATATATACAATATCTTAGAGAAACGATTATTTTTGCTTTATTATTCATCTGTTGTTAACTTATCTACTACTGATTTGAAATAAATTATAAAAATAGTTAAAATATTTAAACATCTAATTTAATCATCTCTCATGTGCATATAAATTGAAGAATATGCTATTCCTTAAAACGGAAATGTATATTTAAGTGTAACTATTCTGAACTTTTTCATTTGAAAAATGTTAATATATTTATAGTATATATTCTTAGAAAATGTTAGTTTCCCATTATCATGTGGATTCAAATAGTATATTAAATAACACTATATACATAAATGCTTTCAATTGAATTATATTTTCGATAATATTATACTAAAATTTGAGGGGAAAACAAATATAGAGAATAAGTAATTAGTTTTAAAACATTTTGTGACAAGTTTTTAAAATAACAATTGTACATTTTTAATAATAATAATGCTTCACGTTTTGCTTCACACAACCCTTTAAGACCCAAACTATTTCTATCTTTACCTATTAAATTCTTCAGGTTAGTAACTCTATATTGAAAACCAAAGACATTATATAGAAAAACAATAAAAAAAATTTCACTATCTTCCTGGAACGTAGACGGTACCTGCACGATCGTGCAGGTTGGCTGTACTTGTGAAACAGTCGCCTGTGAAATTTTAAGAGTTATACACTTTTTAGCTCTAAGTGGTAGATCAGCTAATTCTAACTTAAATTTTAAGATATCTCTTTTGATTTTTTTGGAGGAATTCTATTTGATACAGCATCTTGTTTGTATTGAAACCAAGCGTTTGCTGCAGCTAAAACAATAAAATGAATGAGTTCACAAGAAACTGTGATGGCAACGGATGATACAAAATTGTCTACATTACAAAAGTTTCCATTTTTTTCTTCATTGCTCTCATCTGAACTTAATTTCTCCTTTCAGTATACGTAATTCATATGTTTTGTCAGCAGCATAGTCATCCTTCGAGACTAAGCTCAGAATCTGATTGATTCATTAAATGTAGAATTTCTTGTGTGAAAATTCTTTTCCATTTAGATACCTGAAAAAGCTTTTGGTCAAAAGTTAGCACAGTATTCCATGAAAAACCATAAAATGTTATAAAATTTTTTATTATTTAAGAAAATAAAAAATTTAAACTACACCTTACCAACTCCTGACAGAAAACCCAGAATGTTTTCAAGGGGAGGGGGAAGAAGAGATCTGGTTGCAGATATCTTTGTAGAGAATGAAAATGCCATACCCCTCAACAAATGTATGAAAGAGAAAATTAATTGCAAAAAAGAGAGAGAGAAAGAAATAAGGGACTTGTCCATGGACCCCCCCCCAAAAAAAAACATGGTATTAATTATATAACAATGTATGCCATTTTTATTTAGGTTTTCATCAAAATTATTGAAGCAGAAAAGAAAGCTCACATGACAAGCACTTACCTTTACAGCAGCAGTGACTCAAGTAACGCCCAAGTAGCACGATCGTGTGGGTTACGAAATCCCGAGTCCTACAAGCAATATTAATAGAGTAGAATTAAAACTTGAACTATTTTACATTTATTTAAATATTAAGACAAAAATGTATATCTAAGCAGTTAGAAATATATTGATAATAACATTTTTACGACTGCTAAAAAGGTGATGTGTTCTCATTGTATTTGTAAGCAAAACTAGATTTGCTAGCTGAAAATAAATCATGAACTACAGCCGCCGTCTATAGATAAAAAGTGATACTTTACACTTTCTGCAAACTCGCTCAATCGTTCGATTTGGGCTTTTTTTACATGCGACTATTCTAGAAGCAAAAAAAAAAAAAAAAATCGTATCTAATCGTAAATATCTAACGCGTGCGGGTCAGTCCTTGCAGGGATATCATGTTTCTTATTATTTTTGTAACATTAATATTATTCCTGATATATAAATAAGCAATGCGATGATAGGTGGCGAAACTTCTTTATAACGCTTATTTTAGATTTCAATTATATATAACATTATTATCGATTGTAAAAATCTTTTAAATCCTTATAAACACACATTCTAATATTTTTCTATACAAAATAATCTTAGAAATCGAACGGTGGAGCATAGAGGAAATAATTTTAACGTAAAAATTCAAAAAATTTGGAAACATATACAACAAAAATGTTATTATTGATAAAAAAGACTATTAAATTATTTATTTGTATTCTATTTGAATGTTTTATTGACTATCAGCTTATATGAAAAATTTATATGTATATATTCAACTATAAAATGATTATAGTAATCGTACTTTGATCAAATGATTATCATTCTTTTAATTCTAATTTCATTTAAATTTTTTGTAAGATTTTAACATGGATTTCTTGCAAAAGCTTTGTTTATTTATAAGCAAAGAATATAATTCTCCATTCCATAGACTAGTTAAATATTAAGATTTGTATAAAAGAGTATGGAAGTCACAAAACAGAAGTTTATACAGAATTTTATATAATGCAGAAATAGAAATGGAGTGGAAAAGTATAAGAATTTTAAAGTGCAGTAAAAATCATAAAAAAATATCGTAAATCTGTATATATGTGTATGGGAATATTACATATAAATTTATTTTTTTGTATTATATATAAAAAGCATAAAAAGTTCTTTTTCTTTATCACTGTATCCAAGAGATAGTCCATTTCGGAAGAAGATTTAGAGTTGCTTGGAGCTTTCTTTGAATCTCTGAATCTCTTGTCATCTTACGAAGAAAAATGCCTAACAGGGGTTTAAAAATTTAAACGCTTGTAAAAGCTTATGCTTTTTTGCAGTGTATAAAATATGTTTTCATGTGCTTTGACTTTTATAATACAGTAAGTCTTCTATATAGCTTTACGTATTCAAAATAATTCTTTTTATTAAACAGAAAAACTTTTAATGTCGAATTTTTTTGGATTTCTTCATTATATAAAACCCTTAAATATTTTTAAAATATTTGCCTTGTTTACTAAGAATATACAATTTTTTGTATAACCTTTTTCAGTTAAGTAGCTTTTCTAGGGATTAAGCTCGACACAAACTACCCGAGAATAAATCACTGCACTCCTTTATCTTTGCCACATTTTTATCGAGTAGAAATCTTTTAGAAAAAGTTGCAAGTTCTTAGGGTAAACCATATATATATAAAGAATTTGACAAAGAATTTTGCACTTTAAAAGTTTCTTCTTGATTTTCGCCAGGTATCAGAAAAAAGATTTTCCTTAAAATATACATGCTAACTTCAAATCCTTAAAAGTATCTTGGCAAGATGTTTAAACTGTAATAATACGTTTTGACACCATATGTGGTATATTTGAGTACTTCAAAGTTTTTACTAATAATAATAACTATGAGTTATTTTTTTAAGTTGTACATTTTAAATTAGAACACTACTACACGTAGGTACAAAATTAATTTATGTAAGAGAAACTATTAACGAATTACTCAAGTAGTAATTTCACATAAATTAATATTTTATTAGACGTTTATTCGAAATATTTTCTAAGCATTTATTAAGCAATAATATTCATTTACAGCTCAATAATCCAACTTTCAATTAAAATATTGTGTAAGACTGTAGTTTATTTTATGACAAATACAACTGTTTGATAACATTATGTTTTCATGTAAAATATACTTCGTTGTATTAAAAAAATAATGGAAAAAGCATACAAGGAAATTTAACTTAATTTGTATTTCTAAACAGAATTATTCATTAGTAAAATGTAGTTTTTTTTAATCAGACTTAATTTTTGTAAAATTAATTAACATTTACATTTTTATCATGTTGTACGTAATACTTTCGTTCTAAGTTGAGGCAAGACCTCTTAAAAATGCTATTCATTCTAAAGGAAACATTTCAAAGATAATTATAATTATTTTATGCAATTCTTACACATACAATAAATGTTGTTTTTACCTTTTAACCAATTTATGTGCCTTAGTAGTTTGTGTATATACACTCATGACAAAAAAATTAGCGCACCAAGAAATAATTGCGGGATCGTAACGAAACTGGGCATGAAAGTACATATCAGAGAGATATGCAAATGATTAGAAATGCAGTGTGATTGCCGGAAGAGGACGTTTAATGTCGTTCTCCCTGGAGTATAAAACAGGTAACCAAAGCTTGTTTGAGTGTGCTGAATCGTTTACAAATGTAGATAATTCATTACGCCGTTTTTGAAGACAATATGAGAAGCTGTCGCAGTTTGAGAGGGGGAGAATCATCAGCATGATGGAATCTGGGTGGTCAGCTGGGCGAGTAGCTCGTCAATTAGCTCGCTCTGATTGTGTTGTGAAGAGGTTTTGGGATCAGTGGATCCAATAGATGTCATTTAGTCGCAGATCAGGCTCAGAAAGCCCTTGGCAGACCAGTCGTCGAGAAGACAACTGCATCGTAAGAAATGCTCGCGTACAGCCAACGCCTTCATCGGCCTCCATCCAGGCAATGGTAGCCTCTTCCCTTTGGGCCCCCGTGTCTTCTCGAACCATACGAAGACGCCTGTCTGAAGGACATTTGGGATCGCGGCGCCCATTATGTGTGCTGTCATCGACGCCTCCGTTTGGAGAGGTGCCGCGCACAAGGAAACTGGACTGCAACGGGTTGGAACCAGGTCATCTTTAACGACGAATCCAGATTCAATCTTAGCAGTGATGACAATAGTGTTCGTGTGTGGAGAACCCGTGGTGAACGCCTCAATCCTGCCTTTGCTTTAAAGCGATACACCGCTCCCACAGCTGGTATGATGGTATGGGGTGCCATTGTCTACAATACACGTTCACCCCTAGTATAGATCCGTGGCACCATGACAGCCCAGCGGTATGTCCATGACATCCTGCAACCACATGTGTTGCAACTCATGCAAAGGCTTCCAGGAGCCTTTTTTCAACAAGACAATATTCGGCCTCACACGGCAAGGGTGTCACAAGAATGTCTCCGCAAGGAATGTACCCTTCCTTGGCCTGCCCGATCCCCAGATTTGTCTCCAATCGAGCATATCTGGGATAATTTGGGACAGCGAGTTGGGCATCCACGAGTTTGAATGAACTAGAGGCAAGGTTACAGCAAATATGAAACGAAATGTCTCAAGATATCATACAGAACTTGTATGTCTCAATGCCCGATCCTATCGCATCGTGCATTCGCGCTAGAGGGGGTTAAACAGGGTATTAGGTCCTCCGTTCTTTTGCCTTTTTTCTGAAATAAATGATAATTTTCCTTTGATTTTCTAATCATTTACTTATATCAATGTAGTCATTACGTATGTAAAATTTTGTTTCATTTTGACGACTCCTTCTTGGTGAGCTAATTTTTTTTGTCCATGAGTGTATATGCATAAAATATTTCTTTAAAATGTTTCTTTCTTATGTTTAATACGATCAAAATTTTATTCTAAGAAATTCACGCTATCTCTCTCTGGATTATTAAAAAAAATCCAGTCATTGTTGAAAATGTTTTTAAAGAATAACAACGTTTGAATAACCCGGATATCGTGATGAGTAAAGTGACCACTGAAGCCTAGTGGTCAAGGTCACATACCCATGTCATGAGTTCGAGCCCTAGTGCTACTGAAGACCCGGGATGTAGAAGGGTAGATGTACGTTGAATCTGTCGAGACTCAAATTCCTCCCTTTGGCGTGATGTGATAGGAGAGGGTATGCCACAGCTCAGGTGCCTCCCTCAACACTTGACCATAGTTGAAAATACGAGGCCCATCGCCTAAAGCCTACGTACGGCTTTACATTGCTACGTAAATATAACTATCTCTCGAGAAGAAAAAAGGATAATCGCAAGCAGCCATCTTTTATTTGATAATATTCAAACATTACAGGTTTTGGTTGCATTAAATGAATAATAATTATTTGTTATTTTCAAAAATATATTATATAAAAATTTAATGTGCAACACTATATATAATCCTTTTCTTTTTCCTGTGAAGGTGGAGACCTATAATGAAGTGAGTAGACTCAGATCGACTCTAAGTACTTTTGAGTAGTCTTCTGAGTATTCTCCAGAAAAAACAAACAGGACACGCACACTGATTACAACCAATAAGACCAGTGTTTGCAAAAACACGGACTACAGATGACCTTTGAAAAGCACACAAAAAACAGATGCTCATCAGAATAACGAGAAAAAGCTGAAACATAAGGGAATTGGTTTCATCGATTAAGCCTTCCTGATCCTTATGCATCCTAAGGGGAGACGAAAGCACCTAACAACGAATTAGATAGCCTCCCGTGGAATCGGTTTATCGGACAATTTTTTTTCCTTCTATCCTGAAGAACAATTGGTAGGACAATTCACATCGGATAATTCATCAAGACCTCTAATGCGACAGTTGGGTGATTCACTTTCGTTTTTTCGAATGTTCTCGTAGGAGGTGAGGAAATGCTGATTTATTAAGTTCTGTGGGATTTATAACATTAATAAGAAGGGCAATAACCCATAATATTTGACAGGATTGGCCAGACAGTGGGGTCGGAAACGATTCATGGTTTTAAGACTGAAATTATCCTTTAAATGATGGATTAGATGGTTTATTGCTGGAAGTTGAATCTTGTTTTAATTTGCCCTGGAAAGGAAATTATGGCAATAAAGAGCATGAAATCGGGACTATCTATTTTATTACCAAACTCAAGTCGATTATTTCTTATAATAATTTAACAAAACTTGTATTCTTACAAAAATATTGTGATTTAATGTATATTATGGGAAATTTGTCTATTTAGGATAATTTTAGGGCAGAAAAAAGTATACAATTATTGAATTATTGAATGTATTACATAGTTAATACTCGATTATTAATTATGTTAGATCACTTATTTAAATTATAAAACTGATTATTATTATTTTTGCATTACTTTGAAGAAAGAAATGACAGCATTAAAAAAATAAGATTTAATCTGTAATAAATGTATCACCATGCATAGAAATTATAGGACTTCGGATTGATATCTTCTACAGAAGAACTAGCACATTCCCAGGGTACTGGTATTACTTTTAGTACGGCACCATATATATAGTATACCAGTCACCGTAAGGTAATCTTGACGCCATTTCCTCCCCAGAGGGAAGGCATCTGAGCTCTGGCGATGCGAAATGGTTCATAGAATTTTCATGTTTCCAAGAGCATTCAAGCCAAACAGGCACTCTGGGGTTGTTTAACATGCCACATAATCATACGACATGGATGTTGACGATTTTCTGCACCAAGCCAATCCACCAACTTATGCCGTGGTCCAACCCGAAACTTTAGGCCTACAAGGTCAACGACAAACCAACTACACCACCCAGCCGGTCTTATGAAATCTACCATTACAAAATAATTTTAATCCTTTTTTTTCTATTTTTGAAA
Organism: Trichonephila clavata; assembly: GCA_019973975.1. NCBI lineage: Eukaryota > Metazoa > Arthropoda > Arachnida > Araneae > Nephilidae > Trichonephila > Trichonephila clavata. Next base: position 67,928 of record BMAO01002316.1, read on the forward strand.
ATACAAATTACGGAACGTTTGTGATTCAATAATAATGAAAAGAAATTACTTATGAGATAAAAAAAAGATTCTTTGGAAAATAAAATGTGTAAATAGAGTTTTGCTTTTTTAAAAAATTTAAATTAAGAATCATTGCTAAGAAAACCTTTTAAAAATGCTGTTATAATATTCGTGTATAACTGAAATTTTGGTTGTATATTTTTATGAGAAAGTGAATATAGGAAGAAAAGCTAAATCTTTAACTAAATGTCAAAATAACAAAATTCATAAGCGGTTTTTCTGTTAACAAATCACGTGTTCTATTTCTAATCCTACAAACCTGAGACCTACCCGAGAGACCTTTCCTACCTACCATGGGAGACTTGTCCTTTGTAAACACGGTGTATAGTCCCCCGGGGATCAAGGCCCTATGTTATATTTCTCTCTTTTTTTTTTACTTAATGTTCTATCGATCTTTTCTCTCATTTTTAAGTTTACAAAAATTAGTCAAGATCATACATAATTATTCTTCAGAAACTAACAAACTATTTGATGCAACTATTATCCAAAGATTGTTCCTGCTCCAATTAAATCAATCAACCAAATTGATGGAACTAAAGAATAATTTCTTTGGATGGAGACAGTCGCAAGAAAAAAAATAATATAAACCTGAGTCCTCTGGAGGTGTGGACATTTGGAGAGTGTATTAATGACGCATATATCATCGGCTGATTCAGTAATATGTGTGTCTGGCACTAAACATTTTTCATTGTCAATTGATTTAAATCAAATGAGAAATATTTTTAGGGATCTAGACTTTATTTCGGAGTTAATTTTGCTTAATTTAGACAATGAAGTTATTGATTAATACGATACATAAAAAATGTTTAAACTTTAATTAATTATTTGGAGAAAACGAACTGCGTGTACCTTCAAACATGTTTCATTTAAATAGTAGCATTTTGATATATGTTATAATTGAGCAAAAAGGGAAAAAATTATTATTTGTACTGTTCCCAAGTTCATTTTTATATTATAAAGCGAGACTGAATGTTTCTTACATTTCTTATATAAGCTCCGATCTGACTAAGAGTTAATCTGGTTTGACATTTCCTGCGCAGATAAAAACATTTTAGAGTATATCAAAGAGAAGTGTTTCAGAGAAAATTGTTAAGCAAATTATATGTATATAAGGTACATGCTGCGTCTTTATCCTTGCTTAGATTGTGTTCTTTTGTCATATAAAATGCAAATATTATCCGAAACCAACTTTTTCTCTTGATATGTGACTAATAGACAATTGTTACTTGGCGTGCAAAGTATAAAAATTCCCCTCCGAATTTTAAATGATATAACAGACTGAAGTGACAAGTATGAATGCTTGTAATTTCTCATCCTAAGCACGTTCTATTTCCTTTGGAATGAATTGTTATTTTTATTCTAGCATAGACTTGGAATTCAATCATCTAAATGTTGCTATGAATGTTCGCATTTGTACAGGAGTGATAAAAAATTAGTTTTAGGATAGTTTTAAATGAAATAAGAAAAATAAAATATACACGCAGAAGGCCTTTTATAACTTCCGTTTTATATTATTCGGGAGCATTATTAGGTACTGAAGAATTTCGAATTTTGCTTGCTTTTATGAGTAATCTTTCATGGAAAGAAGTGTATTATGAATAATTCAAGAGTAAAATTCAGTAAACTTTACTATTTATTATTAAATCATGATCATAATGTATAATTATATATTTGATATAACATACATTAATTTTTGATTTATAAAATAAGTAATATTATATTACTAAAATTAATATTGTGTTAATTACATTAAGATTCATCTAACACTATGAAAAATATATGAAAATTGTGTCCTGTTTAAATTATATAAAAAAATTTTTTATGGAAAAGAGGATTGAAAGTATACTATTGGTATAGTCAGTCAAAATATAGTATAACTACGTTCATTTACATAACTATTCATAGCTTTCATCTCTAATAATACTAATAATTATTTAAATCGAGTGCGACATTATTATTATATTTTTTAAATTGTGTATAGCCAATACACAAGTGTTTCGGTATAAGTAGTTTGGTAAAAAGTCTGGTGTTTCTTGGAAGCTATCTCATCAAATAAATCATCTGAAACTTACTTTATAGCATGTATATGCGACTGCTTATTACATAGCTAAATAGATGTTTTGGAAATGTTTGCTGACTAGTCAAATATTCATTGACTGAATCCATTTGACTTTGTCCGCCTGTGGCTCAAACCAGAAGATTGCGCCTGCAACTGTTCTAGCGACGATGCATCCTATATGGTCGACTACTATGTGACGATTAACACTCTATTAACGTGCATCACATTGTCAGGAGGTTGTTTAATCATTGATTGCGTTAGGATGCCATTACTCAAATAGATGTGGACATGCGATTGCTTAGTGTTAGCACAGGAAATGTACAATGAATAAGGCGCTTTGTAAGCTGGTTGGAAGGTTTGCTGGCTTATTAGTTCACCATTTTATGGAACTAAGATTAAACATGTATCTGCAATTGGAGACATTCGTGAGTATGTTGATAGAAGTGAAGGACATCTATACAAACAAAGCTGATTTAATTTATTCTGATTAGGAAACTAAGGCATATTGAAAATGTTGGCAGTTTTAGATGTAAATTACTTACAATATGTGTTGAATGCAATTTACATGAAATAAATTGCATATGTAATTTATATGCAATATTTAGTACATTTAATTTATAAGCAATACATAGTATATGTAATTTATATGCAATATATAGTATATGTAATTTATATGCAATATATATTAAAACGAATCGCACTCAATTTTTTTTTAATTCGAGGCTCTAGTATTTGCACATTAATATACATTAAATTACTTTTGGGTATGTAAAAGAAAGTAATTTTTTAACCTTTTTTGAAGATAAGCTATTTTTTAGAAGTATAGTTGTTTGATTACATTTTAAAAGATTTAAAAATGGTAAAGTTGACCATATATAATTTCTAAGAACGTCCTATACTGCTCTTATGTAATACCAGTACTTTCATAATTATAAATAAAAAATAATTTACACCTTGTGAAGAAAAGTATATATTATTTTTATAATTATTACTCACTTGTATGAATTTGATTTTAATGAACTACTTACAAAATCAACTGCATTTCCAGTATTATCTTTAATATACAAGTATGTAAATGTTGCATATAGAAGGCAATAGTTGACTTGTCCAACCATTAGTTGGATGTAGCGAATGTTTAGATAATTTTAGATTTAAATATGCTACTCAGCTAAGAAGGAAAAGTTAAATAGTTAATACTTTTGCTTAATTTTCAAAATTAATCAAATGAGTTTAAACGTTAGTAATATATTCTAGTATTCAATTGTAAAGAGATACTAGTATTTAATGCTGAAATTTTTATTTTTAGGCTGCTGTAGCAGAAGTAGTCAGGGCTGCCATGTTTCTGTCCAAAGTTATTGAAGTGGAGTCATGGGTTCAAATCCTAACACCACTAAAAATTACATTAGTGCCATTGATGTTTGAAGTCTTCGAGTTGCCGAGGTATTGAAGTTTGAAGAAAAAAGTAATCCTGGTTTATGTCTTATCCTCGTCATTTGACTGCAGTTCAAAATTACAACCTCCATCTCCGATAGTCCTCGTGTAAAGTATGACATCAATAAACAATCATTTAAATATATCTTTGTTCATTCTTACATAGAATTTCATTTATAATATGTTTTAGTGTTACAATAAGAAATATTTAATGCATGCAATTCATATCCTTTTGAACAAATTTTGGATAGAAAACCAGACCACACACTCAGATTAAATTGCATGTATACACTATTTCATAATTCCTTCCTTTCCATTAACACTCATATATGCTTACTCCAAATGTTTTAAAACACAATGAACACAAATAGGAGCATATGGGGATTTTCAAATTGAAATTATTTGATGATATTAAAGCGAGCCGTATAAATCAATTTGATTTCATCCTTCATGAAAAAAGTGAACTGGGTAAAAAGAATCTAATTTATATATTAATCTGTTTTTACTGTAAAAATTATATATGTTCTATAAAAATACACAAATTCAAAATTGCATATTACATATGAGAATGATATTACCCCTCATTATTACTAAATTCAAGGTGAGTGCCCACTATTTCTCAAAACTCATTATTACGAATATTGATTCAGACAGTTGGAATTTTTGTTATATCACAAATAAAATACTTTGGAAATTACATGCTAATAAACTAAGGAAAAGTGGTTACACAGTCTGCTCACATCCTCCATTTTAAAATACTCGAACATGTACCATCGTGAATTTATTGTTATTTTTTAAAAGAAGCTGAGAGGTAAAAGACAAGCTTCTTGCGAAAATATTCTGTAAATGACTGATTAAATTTATATTGGAAACGGCCATATGTGATACATTTGCATTGGATACATCCACAGACATAATTCAGATCTTAATGTAAGCTGAATTTAATCAAAACGGCAATTTAACACCCAGACATTTAAATTATTCAGCTTTTTAAAAGGAAACTTATTTATAGTTTACGTTGATAGCATAAGATTGATTTAAGTAATATAAGGATAAGTATACGGATTCACATATGTTCCATAGTATGCAATGTTACAAAATGCCGTAGAAATGTAATGATAATATATGTGAATCTAGACAACGTGTCTTTATTTTATCCTGTCTGTGCACTCTTCCGTTAGAATTAATGTTTATTTACTAGGTTGTCAGCAGTCTAAAGCTTCTTGTGTCTCCTACACTGTGACAAAGAGAGCATTTTAAATGCCGCATCCTTACTTCTTTAATTGACTATAAATATTATACGAAACACATTAACGTACATTTTACAATGCATGTAATAGTTCTATATTATACTCTCATCAAAACTCTTGTAAACTCTTAATACCTTATGGGAATAAAATTATAATTAGGGATTCATATACTCTTTTAGTCCTTTGAAAAATTGAGTAGTATTTTATTTATAATAGAGAGAGAGTTTCAGCAATATACTCATCAAAATTCTTAAATTCTTATTGTCTTTATATGGGGATAAAATTATAATTATAGAACTTTAAATAGGCTTTCCTTCAATTAGACAAATTGAACAGTAATGTTGTATCTTTCAATTTGAATGGTAACAATAGAGAAGAGTATTTTATAGTAAATATATTACTTAATATAATAAGAAAAATGATATATATTTTCAAGTTTATAAATCATTCCTTCAAAATTAAAATCCAAAAAATGTGATTTATAAAGGAATTTTAGTTTTCAGTAAATTCCACTTTCGAAAAAATAGGAGTATGTAAATGAAAGTTATTGATAATTAATTTTCAATATTCGTTAAAAATATTGTTTAACTTTCGCATTTTTGAGTAGTAATCGACAGTTACACATTTAACAATACTTAATTATTATTACTAACCTTGTAATGCCTGTTTCAGCAGATGACATGAAAATTCGGATAGTTTTATTATAAATATAATAAAGGAAATAAAAAAAAAGGTTGACCAACATCAAACAATTTTACGTTTTTGTAACATAATATATATATATGTGTGGTGATAGAGAGGATATGTATGCCTGTAACTTTCAAATACATACACAATGTTAATGCACTTCATATGTTATGAACTGATGTATTTCTTTTTTATTTCGTATTTAAAATATTCCTAATTTGTTTTGTTTCATTTGTTAGTGCTTTCCGTTTTTTCCCATCCAGTATCGTACAAATAAATTAATTTTTCTGCCCATTAACATACCAAATAGTTCAGTCCAAATTTTGAAATTTGTAATTAATACGTAGAACTCCACATTGGATTTAGTTTTTCAGTATTGTAGTTACTCCTTTCTGGAATAATTATTTTCTTTGATATGTTTTTCTATTAATTTAAGATTTTCTATTAGTAATTAAGCTATATGTAACTAATTATACACGCATATATATATACAGGGTGTCCAGCCTTAATATGACCCAATAGCTAATTCCTGAACCGTTTGGTTTAGATATGCACTTCCAATTTGAAAAATGTTTTTAAAAAGGTAAAGAATGTTTCTACGTGCTTTTCGAACCAAAATACCCATTTACAAAAAAACTACAAAAATTAAATTTTTATACGGTCTCCAGGTCCTAACATTTATATTTAGGAAAAGGTGCAGCACACAAAAACAAAGTAAACACAAAAAGTTTCATTTTATTACGATAAAAACTGACCGAGTTACGCCTACATAAATTTGAAGCATCCGAGTTGCTCAGAAAATGGGGTTGTATTTAATTGAGTTTAGAGAACAGTAATTCACTATCTACAGAAAGAGTAAGAGAAAAACATCATAGTAATATTAAAACATTGTAGTAAACATCATAGATTGAATATTTATTTGTATTGCTGTATGGCAAACAATTAAAATTAAATAAAATAAATACAACTTGTACCGAAAAGATTAAAACAACTTGTTTTAACAAATAGCAGCAAAACAATACAGGATTTGCCATTCAAATTATAGTATGATGTGGAATGATGGGTCAATGATGAATCAGGGGCTTTTTATTATATCAGATTGACCAAATTAACTTAAATAAAGGTGAAGACACGAGGTGTGGCACGAGACAAGGGAATACGTCTATGACAACTCCCAGTTTTATACAAGCGTTGCACAGCACGGGCAATTGTACAATAAGATGGATGTTCTTGACTGGGAAATTTAATGCCATAAAGTCTTGCCGCCTCTCTCTTATTTCGATTACACTGCCCATAAAACAGTGCCATTTCGCACTATTCTTCATTTGTATACATCTCGTTCTCCCGAACTAGAATTCGTAATATTAGAATACGACTGTATGCAATTGCAAGCGACTACACAACAAATTTTTAACGTTCGTCATGATCAGCAAAAACGCAGCAATTCAGACTGAAGCAGCAGCATATAAGTTTTTTTTTGTTGAACTGTTTTCGAAATGTTTTCTTCGTCCAAAATATTGTATTTTTCTGTGTTTTACACGAACACAGAATAAATATTATTCCTTAAGTACTCAATTATTGTATTATTAAATTATGCTTTTAAATTTAAAAACGATTTACATAAAAGTGACGTGCAAGAGCGAAAGTTTCCTGGCAGAGTTCCAACTAATTTCCCTTTGGAGACGGCCCCTTACTAGCTTCTTGAAAATGAGCGAGAAAAAGGATTAAATATATGATTTTCAAAGTTCCATAACTCGGCCAGTTTTTATCGTAATAAAATGAAACTTTTTGTGTTTACTTTGTATTTGTGTACTGCATCTTTTCCTAAACATAAGTTATAGGACCTGGTAACCGTATAAAAAATTAATTTTTATAATTTTTTTCTTTATGGGTTTTTTTGGTTCGAAAAGCACGTAAAAACATTCCTTACCTGTTTTAAAACATTTTTTAAATTGGAAGTGCATATCTAAACCGAACGGTTCGGGAATTAGGTATTGTGTCACATTAAGGCTGGACACCCTGTATATATATACATATACATAATTTTTATAGCATTGAGAGAGAGATAAATAACAGGAAGGGAGATTTAGAAGCCTATTGAATTAACCTTCTCAGAAAATTTTAAGTCAAGATGGAGGAAAATACCATTAGATAAAAAGTTTTGTTTATAGAAAAATTAAGCAAAATATACTCTTAGGAACATAAAACAATTAATCAAGTAGATTCTTTTAACTTCATTTGTAATAAATAAATAAATAATTTGAATTTTATTAACCTTTTAAATGTCATGCCCAAGTTTATCTCGGGCACGGTACTAATGTACCAAAATATCATGCCTAAGATTATCTCGGGCAGTGCACTAGTGCTCTAAAATGTCACGCCCAAGTATAATACGGGGTAATTTTTCTTTTGAGTCCATTTTATTGCTATACCCAAATACGTATCAGAAGTTTATTTCGGCTTCATTTCTTTGTTAAATCCGAATTTATATTGGAAAAAATTTAATAGGACTCACAAAATCACACAAAACTGAATTACTGAACTTCTAATAGGTATTCCTTTTTATTTATTTTTATTTTATTATTTTTTTTAGAAAATAATGCTTTACTAGAGACGAAATTTACCCCTGCCCCATTGTGTGGCAACCACTTCAAGCAAACATACGCCCGCGCCGGGATGCTATAAAACCTTAAATATGTTTATGTGGGTGTAATTTAAAATAACATTTTTAACTAGTTATATTCTGTTTTGTACTAAACATTTGAATTTGAATAAAAAAAAATTGACAATCAAAATAACTTGATAGTTAAAGTCTTAAGAATTGACATAAATGTGTTTTCCCATTCTACTCGATGTAAATAGCATTCAGGTATTTATACCATAAATCCTTTTAAAGAAAATACCAAGTTTATATAAGCGGCTCTATAATTTCTTCCTAGATAACTTTGAGACCGACTGTGAAAACAGATGATTTTCCGAATGTTTCTCTGGCATTAGTTTCATGTTGCTAAATGGACTTCATCAAACTCGAGAAAATTGTTTCACGTGATGGATGATTTCAGCAATTTCCTTTTTTCTTTTTTTTCACAAACTTCTTAAAATGTTCCCTTTGTGATATTTAAGAGTAAAATAAGTTTTATCGATACAGTTTCAATTGTTCTTCGTCCCTTGGGATAAGGGGCTTTGTCTCAGTGGAATGAAGCTTATTAAATGTGGATTGATTGCATGTGTACCAGTTTCTTTTTATACACTGAAAGATACGGGTTGCTAATGGGAAGGGATGGCATTACAGTGTAATTTTAGATGAACATCTTTGGTCGCAGTTTTCTTATTTTTTTATTTCATTTTGCTTTTTATATAAAGATTAATGGGATGCTGTAAAGTATAGTGCCATTAATGATCGCGCAAACAGAAAACAGTAAATACTAGTGTTTGCACTAATATAGTTCTTTTATTACATGTAGGTTTTAAGAATTCTATCTTGTAAACAACACACAGGTAATAAATAAGGGGAATTTTGAAAGCATTTTTGCTCCTTAGCTTTGGCATTATACGAGTATAATGAAGTGCAGTGTATCTTAAATAAAACATTTTTGAAAAAGAACATCAAATATATCTTGTTTCATTACCAAAGTTTATTTATTTGACATTACAAAGAAATTTAGTTGTTATTATCCTTAATTAGATAAACATGTGAGTATTGAATTCCTATATGATCTGTTTGTACCCATAGTAATAAAGTACAACGTGCTATTTCCTTCAAACCAGAAATTATACCTTTGTAAATTGGTACTCTTGTAAATTGAAATCTAAAAATGATGTACCAAATTATGATACAAAATTTGAAAGAATTTTTATCAAATGTAAACTTTCTTGAATTAATAAAAACGATAATTTACCTTTGAAAGACTTGTGAGCCTTAGTCAAATTATAATTTTTAGTGTAGCGCTTATTAATGTTATTTCTTATGATTTAATTTAAGAGAACTTAATCAAAAAAATCAAGGAAAAATTAGTTCATAAACTTATTTTACGTATTTTAACTAACATTTAGTAAAATATATGTATGCGGTAAAATAAATGTTATACATATATAAAACTATGGCTTATAGTTAAAATTAGTATGAAGGAGAGTGTGATACACGAGGAGTATGGAAAAAATTCAAATGCAAGCTGAATTTTATTCAATTACACCTTTACTGTTATAAGAATCAATTATTTATTTTTCTGTAATAGAAATATCATTAAATCTAAGTAAAATATTGTATTTATTTAGGTGGACGCATTATATAATGATGCAAATATAATGATGAAAATTATTTGTGAGTTTTTTTAAATATTTTTTTAATTATTGAATTATGTCAAAAATTAAAATTACATTTGCATTAAAATTTTAATTTTAATGTCAAATACGGATAAACAAGCTAACACTAATTAAATTAATTTCTAACAAAAATACGTATTTAACTGAGTTTCGTGGTTTTAACACGTGTATGAATGGCGTATTGATTTCAATAATCTTCAGGATAAGTTAGAGTGTTGGATCACATAGGACTAAACATGTTAATTATATGCATAGTAAAAATATTGGTAATTTAAATGTGTATATTTTTAATAACGGGAAAGATATATAGTGGATAACTGCTTTATATTGTGAGTACATGTAATCAATACATTTATGATACATTTTGTGTCTTTTTTTTAAATTTTGCATTTTAAGAATAAAATCAAAACTTGCCTCTTATTCAATATCCATGTATTTCTGCGTGTCTTTTTTGACATAAGATTAAATTTTTAATTTACAAATAAGTCATTTCAAGCAAGAGTGCTTTTTATATTAAGGGAAGAAAAATTCTTTGAGACATTTTCTAGAAGCATATAGAAATTCTTGAGCATATTGAGAGAAATGAAATATTTACCCCTGTATATGCTCAAATTTTACAAATATATGTATTATAATATTCTATTTAGAGTCACACACACACAAATATTTGGAAAATATATCCAATGTAATCATTATTAAAGATATATATCTAAGATACGTCGACAAATTTATGCATTAAATAATTTATTTCTCTTTTAAAACATTTGTAAAAAAATATTTTTTTTGAACTGGAAATCACGCATTATATATAAACAAGCCAAATACTTAGTGAAGTATAGATATGATGTATAACCCCTAAGCAATATTCATTTAAAGTTTTATGAACAAAAATTAATGTGTAATACTTCACAGCATCTGTATCGTTTTATATTAATAATCCTACAATTTTAATAAAAAAAAGAATACAAACTTATTAATTTATATATATCTTGAATATCTCTAACTAATTTTCGCAATCAATATTACTAATTATATAATCTGTCTAGCTATTAATTTACATAACCAATAGGTCATTTACTTAATATCAATATGTATACTATAAGGTAAACCGGGGGCAGTTGCCACATTTAAGGGTTTTTCGATTATTACATTGTAAATTTAAATGACAAGACCATAAAAATATACATTTTATTTTTCAATATTTAATTGGTTATGTATACAAGTTAATTTTCTTCTTAATATGAAAACAAATAAGAAATTTAATGTTAAAGAAATTCATTTAATTGTTGCGTGTACTCCATTATGGGAGGGATGCCACTAGTCATGGAATAAGATGCAACAACACTACTGTAAATAAAAAAAACAAAGCAAGCATTAAAAAATTAAATATGAAGTAACAATAACTATAGAAAAACAAAAAACAAAATATTTCATAATTAGCTTACTAAAAATAATAACATTACATGTCCGAATGATAGTCCGTTCAACATTTCACTCAGTGCAAATGATTACCATTGCAATCTTCGTGCACCATTCTATCCACTGAATCCAGTCACACTTGGGAAATTTTTTAGCACTCTTTATACACAGCACAAAAATCATCATTATTATTCTCATCAATACTGTCACCACTGGAATCTAGAGGAATTTTTTCACTTGAGGATGACAAACTGACACGCCTCTTTTTTTTGTTTCTTCGAAGGTTTCTTTTTATTTATTTTGACCTTACCCGCCTTTTCTAGCTTTCCTCGGGCCTTTTCCTGCATATAGTTGTTCTCCTCTCTGATTCAGATAAGACTTTTGTTGTTAGTTTTTTACGCCCGGTTGGTTTGCGTTTTCTCACCAGAAGAATATGGCTGTGGTCCCATGTTCTTCACTGGTGGAAGCAACCTATGGTGATAGATCACTTATCATTAATTGTATTTAAGTAATATTAATAATAATTATTAGTATTAATTGCATTTATATTTTATACGATAGTATATAGAGTTACAACATTTTAAAAAGGCTAATTTTAAAGTTCATTTAATTTATTTCTGAATCATGTGGCGTATTTCCCCAAGTATAGAGGGAAAATGCCACATTAGCTTATTTTCATATTTGCGACAGTGTTATGGTCGCCTCTACATGAGTAACATAATGCGTAACTCACTTTTATTGCTAATATCTTTTTTAAAATAACAATTACGCTTATAAACTTTAAAAATTAGGAACGGAATATTATAAAAATTATACTCACCACTTTAAATGCTCACGAGATCCAAAAATAACTCCGATTAAATACGATAAATTCAGATAAATTCACAACCCACACTTAATGTCAGACCAGACTCTTCATACAAGGTGGCCCAGTATTGCTGTCTATCGACGCATAAAAGTATCATTAGTAAGAAGGTATCTTCCCCTAATTACTATAATAAACAACTTTAACTTTCATATATTATTTAAGTTAATTCTTAGAACAATAACAAAAACGTATTTCTATTTATAGACACTATATGCAACTTTAAATTAATTTAATTACAGAGAAACCAGATAAAAACAATGATAAATTTATAAAATAATGGTTAAAACAAAAGTATCCATTAAATTTTAATTACAAATATATCTTAATAATGAACACTTAAAATAATAATTCATATATTTTTTTAAAAACTTCAATAGTTTATTTACAAAAATTTAATGTTTTTTTTTCCAATTCATCTTATATATACATATCCTTCATTTATAAATTACTTCTTTTCTACTCATAGCCAGCAATACTATTACTTTCATGACAACCAGACAGTAAAAATAATTATGAATCATTTTCATGGATAGTTCTTATAAACACTTGCAAAGTCTTTCAATTTTGTAAAAAGATACAACAGTGTCTAGACTCTCTTTAAGTACTTATTGTTATGTCAGGGAAATAAAGTCTATCATCTACACTAAATGATGTAATCAGGTAAATGCAGAATACTTTCTTGGTTGCTTTGGCCTTTCTAGATAAAATCCTATTCCAGTCCTCTTTCTTAGGTTAGACTTTCTTAGAATCTATATTTTTTGGATCTTGTCTAACATCATCAGATATCGGAGGATTAGAAACAACAACAATGTAGAAATAAGTTGCTGCAATATCTTTCTGGAATTTTAATTTTTCATTTTATTCGGGATTTAATCTTACCAGACTTTCGAAACTTGAGTGTGTGCCTATTTTATAATTTTTTAACGTAAATTTTGATGTTCAATCTATTTTGTTTACTTCGGTTTTTGCTCACATTATAAATACATTATGGGAGGTTGGTTAGTCATTATAAAACCTGATGTCTAACGACTACAGAAACACTTCTTAGTCTTTGCTTATTAAACTAACATTCCCTTCTATATGTTTTTCTACTTCTTATGAATTTTATCTTATATTGTAAGGCGAATTATTGTTTATTTATTTATGATCAGTCTTTTCTGACTGTCTGATTCTACGCAAATGTGTATACGTGTGTGTGGGTTTAAATATAGTAAGCCATCTTAAAATTCATGAGCCACTAACAAATATTCATTACAAGAAATATATTTCTAGGCTTTTCTCTGCATTCAAAAATTAATAGAAGTTAAACTATATAACGAGTAGATTATAAGAAAACACACTAATAATAGGAAATTAAGAAAGATGAATTTTTAAATAAACATTACTTGATTAATATATGTTAAGAATTCAGTGACAATGGGGAAAATGGGTTAATTTCCATACACAAATCTAATGTTTGTTAAAATAAACTTTTAAAATCAAATTATCTGAACTGAACAGCAGAAATATTAAATTTCGGAACATTGAAGAATGATCAAAGATAAACAAATTATTCCCAGTTTTTATTGCTATTTTCCATTGTAAACAGTCCACAGCAACTTTGACTTTTAATACAAATATTTCATAGATTTTTAGTCTATATGGTTTCTTGTATAAGCAAACTTTTGAAATTGTATTTTACAATCTTATCCAAAAATAAATGTTACTTAAGACATTCAGCTTGTAAGAAAGTAAGTTTTATTATTATTGTAAACTTAGAAGAAACTTTGAGGCATAAGAAATCATTAGGATTTATATTTAAAGAGAATTTCTGTTAAAATTTCACATTATTTATTATATGTTATTGGTTACAGTTTAATAAGTTTATGACAATTTATTACATGGATGATTGTTATAAATGTGTGTATGTGTTATATATTTGAAAAATATGTGAAATATTATATAATTTAAAAAGTTACTACAGATTGTGTATGGCCTTTTAATTATCTATAAAAATTCGTACTTATATTGTTTATTATTAAAATATTACAAAGCAAAAAAATGACACTCTCTCTAAATTATAAATTACTATCTCATTTTAAGATTATATTTCATTCCTTTAAAACAAAATCAATATTATACAATAAGAATGTTTCTACTTTTTAGATAAATAAAACAAAAATTATATTTCTTACTTATTATTCACAACATTGTATTTTTTAATCATTTTTTTATAAAATAATTACTTTTTTCAGTAATTCTATTTTTTATATGAATTGATAAGTTCAATATTAAAAGCAAAATCCTTAAAATGAAAGACAAAATTCAAACATGAATTTATTCAACGAAACAAGTTGAAGTGAAGATAAATTTTATTTTTTTGAAAACCATTTCAGATAGTGCATTCAAAAAGAATTTTGTTTTTGGTTTATATGATTCTGTAACGATTGAGTCAAGCTCTTACGCTTCTACAGATAAGAGAAGATTCAAGTATATTAAAATAAAATCGATAAAGAAATTTATCTCGCCTTTGCAGTTCATGAATTTAAATTGAGTATCTTCTGAGCATTGTTTACGGACTGAAAAGATTTCCCTTATAATGTTTAAATATGTTATCGATACTAGAAATACATCATTATTCTATAAAAGTATGTAAATTGAATTTATAAATTTAGTTCTAAAGTGAATTTTTCCTAGTATTTTTATTTGGATAAAGAAGGGTATGTGAAAGAAGTTTATAAAAGGATTACGAGAATGAGATATATGGGTTCGAAAAAAAAGTTAAAGTACAACTAGTTAGCTCTTAAATTAAAATCTTTACCGTACATCCGTTTCTAGTTAATATTTGTGATAATTATAGATTGCAATTGAAATTGGATAAATTCATGTGACGACATAGTGACGTGATAATGAGAACCACGTATTTCTAGCCCATCACTTCGAACACTCATGTGACGTCATAGTCACATGATAAAAGCAACCATGCGTCCCCAGCTAATCAACTCGTGCGTTTCGTTCTTGTCAACTTTTGCTATTTACAGGAACTTTCTCTTAAGGTATCCGACTACCCTAAAATTATGAATTTTGCCAAAAATTGACAATTTTTTTATGATTTTATTTTATAGGACATCTTGTTAGCTTTATAAAAATACCAAATTTCTTACATTCCGTTCACTAGAAGAAAAACTATAAGTGTTTTATTAAGAGCAGATGTCATTACTTAAAGCAAGATGTCATACTTTAAAACGCATTTTATTCGAAATGTGATTTTTTGAAAATGCTCAAACGGGGCCAGCGCGATTGCTCAAAAAGATTTAAAAATAATTAACTGAAATTTTTTGTGTATGTACTGTATAATAATAGAAGTGTTTTAGCCTTCATATTTATTAATCATCATTTTATTACAAAATTTGCAGTTTCTTATGTGAATATAATCACTGTTTTTTTAAGCAATTTCATATAATGACTAAGATAAAGTACTCTAGTTTTTATAAAACTTAAAATATCTCTTATCCTGAAAGTCACTACATAATAGAATAACATAGCAAAACCGCAGAATTGAACAATCGAAAATTTGTTGATAAACTTTTGGTACAGAATGGGCAGTGTTTAGGTTATTTTTTGTCAGTTTTTACCTATTTTTTTCAAATTTTAGTAATAACAATTTCTTTTTCTCCTCTTAATTTTAGCATATTTTTCATAAAATGTACTAAAAAAAATCTAAAAACAACAAAAAATCCCCATTTCTCCATCTTTTTTTTAAAAAAAAGTTGTTGCAACCTCTGTCGAATACCTTAAAACACAACAATAATAACGCAACAGTAATAACGCAAATAGGAATACACAATGTATTATATTTAAAAAAACATGCATAACATAAGTTTTTGTCAAATTTTAAAATATCTTTGAAGAAATGCTTTTTATAAAATTTGAGCACATTTACCCGATTATGAAATTTGAAATTTTATCAAGTTTTACAATTAGAATAACAAGTACAATTAGTTTAATCTCTGTTTTGAATTCAATGGCGAACACTTGTTTGTCTTCATCATGTAACCCTTATGAATTAAGCTCATTCAAAAATTTAAAAAAAATTATTCGAATTGATTATTTTATAATTAATTAACGAGAATTCAATCCTTGAGCTTTTACATGTAATGAAAGATCACATCATAAATCAAATTAATTATTTCAGATGCTTGAAAGTAGTTTTCCTGCTAGAAGATTTTCAGCATTTTTTAACACATTAAAATATAAATTAAATGTAATATTCAATTCTGAAAAAATAGTTTAATTAACAGTATTTTTTTTTAATTTTTAAGAGGACATGGTACGATTTGCACACAAAATGCCTCCTATGTGCATGCATGGTGTAAAACAGATTTTGTGCTCAAAATTTCATAAAAATCTAACCATTTAATTTTGTAAGTGAAAAAATTTATAAAGTGATTTTAAAATGCTACTGCTCCTACAAAAATTGATGTACATATATGAAATTTGATTTACAAGCACCTCATACTATGTGTAACAGAGGTTGGTATGGGTTTTACGCTAACATGATTAGTATTAGTAGAAAACTTATTTTTATGAATGCTTATTAAAAATTCCGTAAAAAAATCTGTAAATTCTAAGTTTAATTATTTTTAAAAAAATAAGTGTTGCTTTTATTGGAAAATGCATACCGACTTTTGTTCCATGTACTATTAGCAACAAGTGAAAAAAATTTACAAGTATTAAGCACAACAGAAAAAAAAGCCTTAGCATTTTAAATGAAGACAAACTAGTTATTTCATCTTTCTCTCTGAGATAAGTCAGTTTAAAGTTTTGGTTTGCCATTAGGATGTGAATAAAAACAAACGCGTAAAAGTTATCTCACAACTCTGCTTTTTTAAACTTAGAGCTTTCAAATTTTGTGAGTTTGTAGCAAAGTATATAAAAAAATAATTTAGACTAAAAAAATTAAATTTTATTTTTTGACCGGTTTTCGTCAATTGAATCGTACTGTGTCCCCTCAGTAAAGTAAATATACAGTCAGAGAGAGAGAGAGAAAGAGAATTTGTATGAAAACAGACACATATTTAACTACACATTCATTATAATTAAACTCAGACTTCAAACAAAAAAATCATTAATAAAATTAAAACGACCTACATATATAAAATAATAAGATAAAGCAAATTCTTAAATAATTTCATACACTTGGTAATGAATTGTTAATTGAAAATTAATACTTGGTAATAGTAACATTTTAAAGTTTATTACTCCAAAAAAGCAATTATTATATGCTACAATTAATTTAAAATGTAGTTTTAAAGCATCATAAAGACGTTTATTAGAAACAGTTCCATATTTAATTTAAGTGCATATTTTTAATAACCGATCACACTCTTTTCAGAGTATTAATTGTAAGCTGTATGGTCAAGTAGTCGTGTTGCCAAGCTTGCGAACATGTGGACGGTGTTATTTCTATCGTTCTACCGAGAGGTCCTGGTGCTAATAAATGCCCTCCAAGTCAAGTGCCTTACCTTTTAATCAATCACACTATTAATTTATCTTAGTAAAAAGGAAAAGAATAACAAAAATAATTTTTTTCTAATTTATTGATTCTTATTGTATGAATGCTATAATCGAAATAAGGTATATGACTAATAAAAAAATTATGAGAAATTCTAAATATTATATATAATTGTTCATTACTTCCTTAATAACTGTTAAAATACCTTACTAACTACTTCACAGCTGCAAATCGCTACATTTTTCTTTAACGAAAAATAAAACTGATTTCGAAACAGTTGTTGATAAGAAGTAACAGGTCGTAGTCAAGATCCAAGGCTTGTGTCCTTACATATTTCAGTTTACTTTGTAATAAACACACTGTCACTTTTATTGGTGTTTGAGTGTTAGAAGAAAAATCAGCCATAATCAGAACAATTCTAATTTAATATTCTCACTCTTAAATTAACAAGCCAGGTTAAGAAATGAACACTTTTACTAAGTATAGGAGCAATTACATAGCAGAAAGGGTACTAAACATTTGATTATAATTCAATTAACTTACTCGAGGACATTAAGGATATCTAGGGTCTAAATTACCGTAATTCCGTTCTCCGGTCGTTATTATTCAATTCTAACTTATTGAATAAACAAACAAGAAACAATCGTTAATCATTTAGCAATTAATCGTCGAGTAACTCTCGACTAACTCTCATCTACTTTCCACAAATAGCCAAAATCGCATACCTAAAAGTTACTACTTAAATATAACCGTTCATTTGCATAAACCGTGTCTTCTTCTTTGAGCGAAAGTTTTCAACAGAACAAAATTTAAAAGAAACAGATTTACCCCAAGAGGATTAATATAGGCTCGCGGATAGACCCGTTACAACTTCTTCAAACTTCTATTTTTCAAAGGTACAAAAATAGTATTTGATCAACTACACTCATGTCCATAAATTAAGGATAATTCAGAATCACACAGAAATTGAACTCTAAAATAAAAATTTCACCTGTAGAATTACCACACACATCTTTAAGAAGAATATGCAAATTACAGTAAACCACCAGATGGCGCGGATAGTACGTCACAATGACGAGAGTGTAAGAGAGGGGTATATAAGGAATGGTTACAAAGAAGTAAAATTGTTCACAAGCGCTTTAAAAGCCTTTCAGTGCAATAACCGAATAGTTATGGCACAAAGGAAGTATTTAGATGATTTTTTACGTGGTAGAATTATCGGACGACAGGAATGTGGATGTACCCAGCTGGAAGTATCCGATGAACTTGGAATCGCCCAGAGTGTCATCTCCAGGCTTTGGCAACGATTCCAAGATGATGGTAATGTGAGTAGATGTTACTGCACAGGTCTCCCTCGAGTTACAACGCCGAATGAGGACCGGTATTTGACAGTTACTGCCAAAAGAAACAGACGGAGCACAGCATCAGTCTGTCTCGTCAGCTCTCTTCAGCTACCGGTACGACAGTTTCAAGGCAGACCGTGTACAGACGCTTAGGGTACATTGGTCTATATGCTCGTAGGCCTGTCAGATGTGTTCCCCTTACCGCAACTCACTGTCGCCTGCAATTAACTTTGAGTAGAGAACATGCATTGTGGACACCGCAACAGTGGTCTTGTGTGATGTTTTCCGACGAGTCCAGGTTTAGTTTGCAGTCTGATTCTCGCCGGACTTTCATATGGAGAGCGCCAGGTACCCGTTACCACCAAGAGAACACCATTAAACGACACCGTTACGGTGGTGCAGGATGGCTCGTTTGGGGAGGAATTATTCTTGGTTCCAGAACTGACCTGCATGTTCAGAGTGTAACGATGATGCGCAACATCTATCGGGATGTCATTCTGGAACAACATGTACGTTTCTTTCGGGGCGCCATGGGTGCTGAATTTCTGTTTATGGATGACAACGCCCGTCCTCACCGTGCAAACATTGTAGACGAATGCCTTCAATCGGATCATATCACCCGTATGGATTGGCCAGCATACTCACCGGACTTGAATCCAATAGACCATGTGTGAGATATGCTTGACCGACGAATTGCAGCCCGTCAACCCCCTCTCACCTGTCTACCAGAACTTCGGAGGGCATTGCTTGATGAGTGGTGTAAGATCAGATTGATCTTACACCAAGATCAGATTGATAATTTGATACTCAGCATGCGTAGGCGTTGTAAGGCCTGTATTGCATCGTCCGGGAGACATACTCCGTATTAACCATCATACTAACCATGTTATACTGTTTTTTGTAAAAAGGTTCTTTTTTGAAATTTGCTCCAGGGAGTAAAAATTGCAATTTTTATTAATTATGTCAAACATATAGCATATTTTTTGCTCTTTACTTTTTGTTTAATAAATAGACTTTACAAATAAGTCAAATTTGTTTTTCTTCTGTCTCTTTCTTTGCCTGAACTTCCTTATCCTTAATTTATGGACATGAGTGTAATAAAAAATCAAAGAGTATTATTAATTAAAAATAAAAGTAAACAATTCTTAGGTCATGTTTAGTGTATCGAATCTCTTTAAGTAATACTTACGTATATAAAGCAATGATTTTCAAAAAGACAATTTTATTTTCTTTTTTCTTTTTTATACTTTATGTTACCTGTAAAAACGCCTAGTTACTTTAAAGTCAAATATAACATTATTACTCAAATTTTTAACATTCGAAGTATATCAGGCATTCAAGATGCACGCCTTAACTAATAAAAACAACCAAATGCAATGGTAATTGAGAAGAGTTCTTTATTTTGATTTTCATTTTGTGATTATTAAAAAGTACACACTTTGATATTTTGCCTAATGTGTCAAAATGTTATCTCAATTTTAATAATTATGAGAGATATAACATATCTCTCAGAAAAATTCCATGCTAAAAAACTCTTTACTTTTACAAACATTTAATAAACAACATTTTTCTAAAAATATGCTTCCAAAAAGAGAGTGTGATTTTTTTTAAAAGTATTTTTCTTTTTGTAATTACACTTCTAAGTTTTTTGTCTTAAAGTTCTTTCCGTGTATAGATAGTTTTTAAGTTAGACATGTTTTTATTTCTATAATAAAGCATATTTCTTAATAAATTTTTTTTGCCTTTTTTGTGTGAGAGCGATTATTTTATTCACCCTTTTCCATTCGTGATTTTCCTGTCTATTACCACATTTTTTGAAATATATATACAATTCAATGCAGGAATTTTTTTTAGATTTTTATTCAATATAACGTAGGCTGTGTAGTACAATAATAACTAATACATGAAGATAGTTTATCATAACATGAAATTGCTTTTCCGACACAAAAAAATAGTTTGTAACGAAAATAAGGAGCTTATTTATTTCCACATTTTTTTTATAAAGATTCTACTTGGTAATAAGATTGTTTATTAGACTTTATTTAATTCTTGAATTTCCAGATATATTTTTTTCTTTTAATTACTGTTGATGTGCAAATACAATATTATAAAATCGATTGAAAAACTTTTTTTGTATAAGATACTACAAGGGGTGATCAAATGAAAAGGTACGAAACGACACGGTGGGTACAAATATAGACTTTATTCAAAATATACACCATAGGCCTGAGCACAACGATCCCACTGATGAACAAGCAGCAGGATTCCTTGTTCCCAGAATTCCTGTGGCTGTGACGAGACCCAGTCCTTCACAGTGTCCTTGAGTACGTCGTCCGAGTTGAAGCGCTTTCCTTTCAGGTGTTTCTTCAGTGGACCAAACACATGGAAATCGCAGGGTGACATGTCCGGACTGTAGGACGGATGGTCCAACGTCTCCCATTGGAACTTGTCCAGTTCCATTTGTGTGACTCTGGAGACGTGTGGACGCGCGTTATCATGGAGCAGAACCACACCCTCCGTGAGCAGCCCCGGTCTTTTGTTCTTGATGGACCTGCGTAGGCGTCGGAGTGTCTCACAGTACACATCGGAGTTAATTCTTTTTCTGTGCTCGAGTAATTCTGTGCTCGTATCATTTGGACGCCGCTTTTTATAAGAGCCTTTGTTCTCTCCTGCGCATGCGGGCACCCACGCATGATCCGATCCCAGTCAGAGTCTCCAATGGCATCCCGAGATGTCTCGCTACGTTCTCCCTTGGCGGAATATGCAAATATTTAACTGTTTCATTTTTATGTTGTTTCGTACCTTTTCATTTGATCACCCCTTGTACATTCATACATACACCTTTTAAATACTCTAAAATTGTAAGAAATTGCATACGTACTCATTGGATTATATTCTACAGTATAAAAAATGGAAATAAAAATATTTTTTCACTTTCTGAATAGTGGTTTTCTAATAGAAGCTCTTCATTCCTTTAGGTATAAAAGAAAAATGTTAAAATAAATCTGTATTTTTTAAAAAATAAAAATATTTGACTTCGATTAATTAATTTCTTATCAACGTTGCACTTCGAAGTAGCAATAAAAGTGTTAAATAAGGCATGGAAGTTTTGAACCACTGTCAATTGACGATGATAATAAATGGTGTAGTACCCAAAGCTCCTAACTTCCCCACCTTGTCAAAGTGAGGACTTAGAACCCAGTAATAGATATTTAACGTACACAAACCCCACTACTAAATGGATCTTTAGAATCATTAAACTCTTATCTACGGGATGCGTTCCCTAGTGCCACCGGTTTTCATATAAACATGCGTATGTGATGCATTGAGGGAGGGGGGGGGAGAAAAGGTATAAATAAGCAAATCATTCTCTAAATAAGTAAATCCTTCTCAAACACATACTGTCCAGGTCATTTTTTTTTTTGCATTCCAAAGCCTTTGGAATAATTTTACTGATAACAAGGCAAAGAAAAAGTCATCATTTGAAAAGACGTATATACAAGTCCGGGGCAGTTAACACACTGGCTGCGGGGTACGTATATATACGCCGGTGATACTTAAGGGGTTAAGATCGGAACCCACTGAAATAATGCCAACCACGAGCTCCTGACCGGAATCACTTGGCTACTACGATCTTATTCGACCTCGAACATAGACAACGTCGATTATAAGCGATAATAGAAAGAATAAAGTAATATGAAACATAATAAATTGAATCAAAGGATTATGAATTTTATTGAAAATATTGACTATGTTTTGATATAGCAATGCATGCTTTAAAATACAATGAGGTGCTCTATATTGTGGAATTCTATAATGATTCTTAAACATTCTTATTTTGATCAATTGCAGGCAGATACCACACTCAGAGGGAGAAATCAGAAGGATAAGGAGCTTAAAAAACTAAGCTCAAATGTTGATTATTTCTTAGAAATTTATTCAAATGTTTAATTGAGAGAGATGTTGAAGTGGAAGAGTTAAATATTATACAAAAATTATACCCTATAATGATGTTTTAACTTCAAGGAATATTCAAATAAAGTACATTTTTAGTTCGATAAATCGGACTATATGTGTGAAAGTGTAGAAAAGAATTTAGAATTTAAAATGTGACTGTTGACGTAATTATTTCCATCGCATTTACAGCACACATGTAGTTAAAAAAATACAAATATATTAGATTACTTAGAAATGGCATTTAAATTTTAGTCACAAGAAAATTTATTTTTAGTTCTTAAGCAAAAATAAATAAATAAAAATAAATAACTCTTACGGAATCCCTTTTAACTGAAATAGTTAACAAATCAATAATGTATATCACATTACTGTAAATATATACATAATACTACAAGCAATTCATTAATATTTTTTTAATTCGATCATTATCAGTCGACATACAACTGGAAAATATTTTTCGAATACCACTAAGAATCCAGAACTAAATTAGATTCCTTTAAACAAACTTTTCACTTTAAGAGGACACAGTACGATTCAAATGACAAAAATCGGTCAAAAAATCAAATCTAATTTTTTTTAATCTAAATTATTTTTTATATACTTTTCTATAACTTCAAAAAATTTGAAAGCTCTAAACTTAAAAAACGTAGAATTTTGATAACTTTTACGTAAGTTTTTATTCACATTCCTATGGTAAATCAAAACTTGTATGCATTTTTGAATCGAAGCAATACTTATTTTTGTTAAAATAACTGAACTCAGATTTTATAAATTTTTTAAAGAATTTTCAATAAGCATTCATAAAAAGTAGTATTATTCGAATACCAATCATGTTATCGCAAAACCCATACCAACTTTTTTAAACATGGTTTGATGTATTTATAAATCAAGATTCCTGCGTGTACATAAATTTTTATAGGAGGAGTAGCATTTTAAAATCACTTCAAAAATTTTAAAAGTTTTCCTTAAAAAGTTAAATGGCTAGCTGTTTATGAAATTTTGAGCACATAACCTGTTTTACATCGTATACACACATAGGAGGCAACCAAAAAAATTTTGAAAATGCTTAAATGAAAAAATTTTGCTTAAATCTTATTATGTCCTCTTAAAAACTAAGAATTGAGACATTTCTGTGCAGTATGAATTAATTCATTAAATATCAGAACTGTCTATAATTCTTTAAGTCTCATGTGATACGATTATATAAAAAATTAGACAGCGTATATATATATATAGTTCAATTTTTCTCAATTATTTTAAATATTTAAAAAGTATTTCACTCATGTTTTTTAAAATGAAAAATAATGCTTATTTCCCCCGCATCGAATACTTAATTAATAATTGGTAAATAAAGTGCTTGTTAGCAGATGCAAAACATATAGTTCAAATAGAGTGGTACTTCTATTTATCGACCCTGTATTTAACGAATTTCCCGATTTAACGAAATTTTCTTTTTCGTCGACTATAAGTACGGCTTAAAAACCCTGTTTGACTAATAATAAATCCTAAATTAAAGAATCATTTCAACAGTCAAAAAACTTTTTTTGAATTAGTTTTGGTTAGAAAGAATGAATTTCTTTTCTAGTAACATGTTTTTTTTGTCCTGAACAAAAAGACTTTTCTTGTATACAGCAAATTTCATCTGGAAAGGGTGCAGCCCATTACTACAGATGAGCCATGAGTGTAGCCCATTGCGTGAGTTTTGAATGGGACGGGAAATTCCTTTCTTATCTCATCCCACTCCACAACGTAAAGGCTGTTTTAAGAGTTCCCGCAATTTTTTTTTTTGAAAATTTGTAAAGCTGATGGAATTGTTAATTTATCGGAACTAATTAATAGGAATTATAATGCAGAAATTGATAACGAAACTCCTATCGAATCTGTTACATTTTTTTATGTTTTGCATTGTTTGGAAACAGTAAAAATATATACCTCATGCTGTAGGATGGATGTGACGAAGTATTTTCTTCTCTGTATAAAGTCAAAGAAGAACTCTTTCAAGTCGAAAATCAAAAAGATTATCAAACATCTATTGCTCAGTACTTTAAATTTTTCAATTAACTGGTTCGTAATAAATCGTTAATAGTATATTTAGCTGCTAAATCCGTGTTTTGCTTCTAATTACGGATATTCTTTGTATGCTAGCTTATTATAAGACTTTTAAAAAACAAGTGCAAATAATTTATAATTTTTTGAACTCCGATATTACGAATAAAACCGAATTAACGAATAAAATGTTCGGTTTCGATGAATTCATTACATTGGGATCCGATCGTATTTGTTTTCAAGGAATTAACCGATTCCAGAATACTCACAATTTTCTTTAAATGAGAATGACCGGGAAGTTTCAATCTTAAACTTGTATAAATAGAAAACATCCAGACAACTTTTGCTTAAAATTTTTTCTGTAATGCTTGATTTTCATACTTATACTTCTTAATATACTGGAAAAATCTAAAGCAATATAAAATGAATAATCACGATATTTTAAATTTATTCTGTCATTTTACTGATTTTATGTTCAACATCACTGACATTCCTAAAGAAAAATCAATCATTCTAAGTCATTCATGCATAAACACCACTCAGAAGTTCTAATCTTGTTGGAAAATTCAGTAGATCCCAGACTTCTTTTTTCTAAAATTTCAATGACCTGAAGATGTAAGTGGTGACAACAAAAATCAATCTATTGGTTCTATCAGTTAAATTGAAAAATGTATTCGCATGGTATTTGTGCCTAAGATGATCGATTCTTTTGACTGTATAGCAGTTAAATGATCTCGCTCAGTGATAGAAAATGTGATTTATTGCTTTTTCAAGAATCACTTTATAACACATTCACTGCTTGAGCTTTTTTTTATAACACAATGCGATTTATATTGAGAGAAATAGAGCATTTATATATTATTGCAATAAATGGGTTTGAAAAGCTAACACAGAGAGGGGCAACATTAAATGTGTTTGTTATCACTCACAGTATGAAGTGATGTTTTAATAGATCATAAACTTTGAGGGGAAAAAAATGATACTTAGAATTTAATTGTTAATTAAAAAGTTTTGAACAAAATGTATAGGATTTGTAGGAAAATGTTATTTATTCAATAATTTATTCCCACATTGGGAATTTTTGAAGTATTAGCTTTCTTAATATGGAAGTTAAAATTTAGGATTTTTTATCTTCTTAAAAAATTAATTAATAAGCACTTTCATAATTTATTTTTATTTTCAACTAATGTAGTGATACATTTATATTATTAGAACCATTTATAACTTAATATGTTTTTAGAGCTGCAAAAATTTCAAAAACAAATTTCATTATGGTAATTTTGCTACAAAAAAACATTGAAATATTTATATTTTAACGAATATTTCTGAAGCGTTCAATTTATTTTCTTTTAAATATTTATAGAAAGCTTATTGCCGCATGATATTGGTAAATGTCAAAAGGATTTAATTTATTCATTGAAAGATATTTTTAGTCTCCTGTTAAAAAAATCATTTTTCTGAACGAGATTTAAATATGACTTTTTTTTTATAGTTTCTCGGAAAAAATAAGTAATAAAATCTTGAAATTTTACTCATTGCGAATTTTAATATCTTGACTCAAACTGATAAGCACATGACAATTTGGAGATATATTCCTTTCATATATTTCAAAGTAAATAAATTTTAATTTATGTAAGTATTTTGCAAGTAAATAATTTTTTTTTATTAATTTAATTGAATACATATCCATCGTGTTATTTCCTAATGTATTACTTAGCAAAAATATCCATCACCTTTACAAAAAAGTCTTTTCTTTTCCATAAATTCACATTTCCATTTTTAAGTGCAGAAGTATCATTTTGAAAGAATATTAAGCCTTTTATTTATAATTCACTTTATTTCTTATGCTTTATACTGAAGAGTAATTCATTTGATAGGCGAGGAAGAGAAAAAGTCACGAAAAGCATTTCAAGTTTAATGTCTCAATGGCTTATCAGAAGACAATAGATTCATTACCTTGTCCCCATAATGAAAAATACACAACAAGTAAGACTGCCGCTAATTTTAACTGAGGAAATTAAATTAAGAATGGAGAAATTGAATTGGATTAAGTCAAAATAATGAACTTGAAGAAAGTAGCTTAGACCCTTGGAGATAATAGCTCACGCATTGTGCCCTTTGTACCATCAAAAGGCTACAACTTCACAAAGGAATCGTTTCTAAGAATATTATTAAAAGGGACATTTACGATGAACAGGGATATTAGAACAATTAAGCGAAGAAGATCTTATTCGTGGTAGAGTGCAAGAGGATCATCGATTAACAAGGGAGAGATTTTTTTCCCTCTTTTGGTGAAGGGCAAAAGCGGAAAAAGCGATTAACGTAAGCTTATCTGACCTTGATTGACGTTCTTCTCCATACGCCATTATTCACGCATTTGGGGGAAAGATACAAGAATGTCGTCAGTTTCCTGTGATAGATTGCATTTTTTTAGATGTTGACTATATTCACTGTAAGAATATTTTTTTATCTTCGATATAGAAGGTCCTGGAAAGGTTTTTACTGTGGAAAAGAAAAAGGAAAGCTGTTTTAACTACTGTAATTTGTTTGTTACATCTTTATAATTATCACTTATTCTTAACGTCTGCACATTTTTTAATGCAAAATTGCTTTCGGGAATTGTAATAATGTCAATTACTGTCATGTCTTCGTCAACTATAGCTCTTTCTCCAAATGCTATGGTTTTCAATATTTGTATTTGTATTTTTTAAGTAAGTTATTAATGGATTCGTTGCCTTGTATTTGAATCATAATGACTGAAAAATAATTGAATTGATAAAATTAAATAATTAAATAAGTGGCATTTGCCTTTTAATATCTCGTATGATTTTAAAATTAGAGTAACTCTTTCTTTCAATTCACGTATAATTATTGAAAACAACATTTTCAGGAGATCTGCTTCTAAAATTTAAGGAATGTAATTATTAATTATTATTTTATGAAATAACGTAATGAAACATAGCGCTGCAATTAAACAGATTAAACGCTTCTAAAGACTAAATCGACTGTGATTTTTTTTATACTGTTTAAACATCTATTTAAGTATTTGCTCTCCAAACAACTCCTCAAATAAAAGAGCATGAGAATGTCAGTGACTTATGCGATATGTTAACATTGTTTAATATGATAAATGATTGTAGCTAATTTCGAAATACTTGATTCTCACTGTAATTTAATCTTTTTGAGGCATTTCCTGCTTCATAAAAAGGTGTTACCTTCAATAATTGATATCAGCTGTACTAGAAAAATAAATACTTTTTATAAGATTTAATACTAGAATGTAAATATTTGTTATTTAAAAAATACCAAACAATATAGGAAAAAAAGAAAGAAGCTGCTGCGCGAGAAATATTTTAACTATGTAATACATATTGCATTACTGTTTATATAACTGAAAATATGAAAGTTTATTGTTTTTGTTTGAGAGTAGTCTTTATCTATATACATCCTCAAATTAATTCAGCTTTTATCTATATATTTTTATTGGTATCAATAGAATATTTTTATTTGGAAAACTAAAGGTGTATTTGATATATTATTTAACGGTTCAGTAAGGTATTACAAATTACAGAATTCAAAATAAAATCGGTCTAAATTAAGGAAAACTTCAAACCAGCAACAAATTTATCTTCCTAATTTATAATCAAACAATATCCCAACTTGATGTATTTTACGGTTGATTTTATAAGGAATTTATTGTGCATAATAAATTGCTTTTTTCTGCTTTTATCAAACCATAAGAATTAATTTTGCATACAAAATAACTAAGTGAGCCCCGTGAGTTACTTAAAAGATTTAAAATGGCATCGGCAAAAGTTAGTCGTGGTTGCCTGTCCATAATCAGATATTTGTCTCTTTCAGTTTCCTCAAAATTATACTCTGATTTAAGGAAACCTCTATTCAAAGCCGTGGCTGGCAATAAAAATCCCCGTTCCGCTTTTCAATATGCACTATTAGCTTTCAATTCTGAGTCGCAGCGATATCATTTGCGACTGTTTTATTTCACATACCGTCGTTGGTCGTCATGGTTTCGTAGGATTTGATATATAGAGCAAGTATTAAACTCTGTCGAAACTCCTGGACGTTCGGTTGTAAGTAAACACGCATTGTGTTAGAGGGGGGGGGGGAGGCGATTAGATGAACGCAAATGTCAAAGGATAAAATCGTACAGTGATGTGATTAAATGCACAAAATGGAATGAGCAGTGCACGAATCAAACCATAGTTTAATGACTAGAGCATACATATACATATTCGAGGGTTGTTAAGATTCAATCGTGAGATAGAAACTTCTGCAGTGGGTAGGAAATGACTTATGTGTACCATTTGACTGTCCAAATGAGCGCACTCCCAACTATTTCATTTAGACGTCGATCATGAAACATAGGACTCCAGGCAGGAATTACGCAAATCATGCTCAACCCCGAGATATAATCGAATCTCACTCTCTAAGGGATTCTCTATTCAGAAAGGAATTGTTGACTGGATTATCTTTTTAATTTAATTTCTTAATCAATTACTTAGATAAAATTATGTATGTGTTAGTAAACAGATAAAAGAGAAAATTAATAAATTTAAAGCAGATGAGCTATATATATATATATATATAATTCCTAATTTCGATTTTTTGGAAAATGAGCTATGATTAAATTATTTTTACTGTTCCTTTTTATTAAAAAAAAATTGTCCAGAAAAAAATATAATACAAAATTTCCTTAATAATTAAATTCAGTATTTATTAGTTAATTTTCATTATTTTAAAAACTTGAATAACTTATCTTTCTAATATAATTGATAAACAATCCGATAAATTATTTATAAAGTACAGAATTACATTATACGCAAAATAGTTTCCCAAATTTGAAAGGAAATTTAAAAACGAAACTGAATAATTACTTTTTGGAGGAGAAATTACGAAAAGTAATTATAAGTAATGTGTAAAACTTGTTATTTTAAATTTACTGAAATATACTTTTTTTTGTTTCACTATTATAACTAGTTATTCAGTTTCCTGAATAACTAGTTATAATAGTGAATTGCCTTTTTTATATTTCACTCTTTAAATCGCCTCATATAAAACTTTTATTTATTCATATCATAGTATAAAAATTCTTTCTATGCAAATATTTAAATAAAAATCATTTTTTCGCTCAACTTTCTTCTTTATTAAATTTATTTAATATAGAAATAAAATTTGCAGATACTATAAATAGAAGTTCATTAATAGAAATAAATTTCACAATATTTTTACCTTATTACCATAGGCGAGTAGCAGAAGTGAGTAATTTATTTAATGGCAAACAATAAAAGTTATTTTGTCTATTACTGTATGGCTTTTTCTTGGTACGATTACTAAACATTTCAATGTAACGTAAATGCGAACAAAAATATACCTACAAGTGTTTTTGCAAACAAACAAAAATAACAGTTACTTCAATTATTTTGTTAAACTTTATTCATAAACAATAAAAATAAATAATCAATCTAATACTGTGTAATACCGTTTATAAATTAAATGAATTTAATAAAATTAGAAAGTCTAAAAAAATTTTTATATCAGTATTACTTTTTAAAAAAAATATTTGTTTTATGCACATAGAAAATATACTACAATGAAATCCCATGGCTATAAGTAATTACAATTTCTTAAAATAAGATTTTAAAAAAAGTACAGTTACTTAAATTTTACAACTTTAACGGGTTTTTTTCTTCTTGAAACAGTATTAATAAAAAAAATACATGATAGACTTTATAGGCATTGAAGTTTTTAATAATGCACCGATGCATTCAAGATTTCTTAATAATTGGAAAATTCCTTCTGTATGTACTTACTCATCAAAATTTGTAAAAAATGATTTTTTTAGTCTCTTAAAACCATCCAACTTCATTTCAAAATTAGTTTTTTATACAAATGTTCTTTTAAATATTCTTTTCAAGATTAACCGTTTTTTTTTATTTAAATAAGAAGGAAAACTAAATATATGTATACATCGTTTAAATTCGCGACAAAAATTTTCAAGAAAAACCATTTTATAAGAGTTTTTTTAAGTACTAAACATGACAAATTAGATTTTAAAGCAGTTTAAATTCTTGCAGCTTATTATAGTTGAAATTCAAAATGAGGATCGTATATATAAATGAAGCTTTTTCAAATAATGTTTCTCACGTTAACGTAGAATTTAAAATATATGACAAATTTGCTGCTGAATTAATTTAATTTTCTGCTTCAAAAAATGAAAGCATTAGTTATAAGCTTTGTAAATTCTCACGCTATTTTAAGATTAATATGTAGGAGCGTCGTGCGAAAAAAAGTTTTTGAAACGCAACGTCATTATCACAGCAATGCGTCTGTTTAGTGATTTGGAAATTGAACGTTTCGTTCGCTCAAGCAAGACAGTTTGAAACCTTGCCATTTCTTTGAAGTAGTTTTAACTTTAAGTTTTTATTTTTTGAAAACTTCAACTAAACAGCGTGTTTCTTTTTCAAAAATGGAGAAAAAAATCAATCTTTTTTCTTCGGTATTCAATGAGCAAACTTTTTTTCCTCTAAAAAAGAGGGAAAAGTATAACACGCGCAAAAGTTTATCGTACTTTTGTACGAAATGAGACGTTAATACAAACGTTTAGGAAAAAAGGAATGGAAATAACAAAATCTGGAATATATATATTTTTTTTTCGAAGTAACATGACATCATCTCGACAAAAGCAGTGACTGCAGTCAAGAAGAAGAAAAAAGTTATTTGAAATTTGTAGAGAACATTTTTCCCTCACTCTGTAAAAGTACAATTATGAGACATGCGTTATGTAAATGGAAGACAAGAAAAAAAATTCGATAAAATGGAAATTGACACTCTAATAGCGTTCACTTACACCACTGGAATCTCTTCCAACTCCAAAATAACAAAACTCCCGTCATAACGGGGAAAGAAATGTCACAAGAAAGCGTATATTTAATCGAAAGAATTTTCAAAGAAAAACTGATATTTTTCGAAGAAAAATGTCCCCCCATTAAAAAAAAATCCAAACAGAACACAAAAGATCCACACAAAGATAAAATGGGGAACATAATTTATGCACTCTCAAAGAATATATACTGCATGTCTCTTCAATGCTTCTTAAAGTAAGTGTCATCTCTTTAAAGAAAGAAGATTCAAGATTTACAAACATATCCCAAATGTTCCATTTCTAATCGAAATTCCTTAATACTTAAAATTTTCAAGGTTTATTTTTTTACATGTGTTCCTGTGACAGTTCTATCTGAAACATTTATTTCATGAGCACCAGGAAATTTTTTCAAAAATGTAACTGTAATGGGTAGAAACGTATGTAGCAACCCTAACAGCCCTAACGTTGCATGCTTACAAACTCTGAAGAGCTGTCTATAACAGGACAATAATGACAAGCAGCTAGTTCATGCTGAGTACGAATTAGATCAGTGGATGCTGTGAACTTTATGTAAATGACGGTTTCTGATGTGTACTGTATGGGGAGCTGAGTTTAGCATTGTGTATAGGCTTAGGTTTCCAGTTAGAGAGTGGGGGAGAAAGACATCTCCCTGTTGGCGTATAGCTGGTCAGGTTCCAAAAAGGATATCATCGATTCCCAGGTTGAAATGTAAACGGGATCGCACACATTGCTCAGAGGGTGACGGAGAGAAACGCGTGTTTTTATACAGCCCTAACGATAGTATTACTCCTCTACCCGCCAAGTGAAGCGTGAGACCAAATAGGATTTCATATATATATATATATATACATATAACTTAAGCTGCATTTTTAAATGTAGGGGGGAACAAATATTGCTTTTCCGAGTTGGAGTGGGAGATTTCTTATGTGACAGGGGTGAATTGAGTTCCATTTTTCGTATTTTTATTTTATTTTTGCTTTTTTGCAGATCAATCTATCAATTGACATTTAGGGGGAAATAGCATATAAGGGGAGGTAGAAGAAAGAGTAAAAAATATGCACCTGGTTACTTGTGACAATTTTAAATTTAAATCGACTTTTTCAAAACCCACTAGACTTTAATATCGTTTTCGATTTTGGGAACGTTTGTAAAAAAAAGAGGTATTAAAATACACTTTTGAAATACGAATGCACGTTTTGGGGAGAAAGATTATAGACCATTTCTGATATGTGTTTAAAACTATATATATATATATATATATATATATATAATCATGAGACTATACGATTTAATTTATTTCAAGTATTTTCTTCTATACTTTTATTAACAAAATCTTCAACAAACACCAACCAGTCATAAAAATTCCAAAGTTGAGTGAGTGGATATTAACGCCACACTATTCAGCTATACTGTATTGCTTTTGGCGACGGACCTCATAATTTGAACCATGATCAAGCAAGATATAAAAGGTTTCTTGAGAAATTTTTAAAAGTCCACGAGACCATGGTCGCAAACTCATAAACAGTGTTCTAGGCATGCCACTAAGGACCCACCGTGCAAAAGGGGAAGCACGTTAAATCTGTTGAGACTCAGTTCTCCTTTTGATATGATATGGATATTTGGTGAGAGGGTCTTGTCCTCACCACTTGACCATGGTTCAAAATAATGATCTGACATCAATAGCCCCCTCATAGGTGCAAAGTACAACATAAATCAAAAAACATCAAGCAGATTTTTCCGTCTCTTAAGTAATAATGAAGTAAAGTTTTTAATTACTTCAAAACACATGAAAGAAATCTATGATATATAAGAAAGATATCTATGGTAAATAGGCTTCAATATTTTTAAGAATATAACAAATGATTAAATTATCTAATTATCTGAAGGTACTTATAATTACCACCCATTTTCAACTACATAGAATCAAAATTTTTACGAATATTTTGACGGTAGTTAGCAGGAACACTGTTTTAAATCCTCTCTTTCGGAATTAATGGCAGCAAGAGTTCTATGATAAGTATTTTAGCGGTAAAGATGAATATAGCTTTTAAACTTAAGTTGCATTTTCAGCTGCCATTTTGATCGAATTGCCAAGATTATCATCTTTTTTTCTGCAAAATTTCTAGCTAAAGTCAAAAGGTGTCTT
Source organism: Trichonephila clavata (assembly GCA_019973975.1). Taxonomy (NCBI): domain Eukaryota; kingdom Metazoa; phylum Arthropoda; class Arachnida; order Araneae; family Nephilidae; genus Trichonephila; species Trichonephila clavata. The sequence continues at coordinate 101,915 of BMAO01002316.1, forward strand.
ATTTATATATATTAAATAAGGCCTTAGAAAATGATTTGGTTATTTGTTTTAAGTGAACAGTGTATATAATTGTTTTTATTGTGGATAAATTTTGTGGTACTGGATGTTTGAGAAAGCACTTCGTGTTTACTTTCTATCCTTGTAGTTTATTATTGTTTTTATTGTATTGTAGAGTTATATATATTCCAAAGTGTAATAGAGTTTTGTCTTTTGGCGTGTATTTTTGTTTAACTAATTTATGTATTTGTTGGTATTTTTTTACAGTTTTCAAAAACATTTTGAAATTTGAGTCTATATTTGCTTTTTGTTGCCCCACAATTAAATGAAATATTTACCCTCTATACAAAAACTAACATTTTAATTTATTTTTGTGTAACTGAGATTCAACAATAAAAAGAGGTTTTCAAAGCGCTAATTTTTTTTTTTTTTTTTGCTCTGAGAATGTCTGGAAAAAAGAAGCTTAGTTTTCAAGAGGCTTTGGATTTATTCCAAAACCAGCCATGTGAAAGCAGTTATGCACTAACACATGATTCTTCAAATGAAGAAGTCCCAACAGAAAATCTACTGGAATTTTCATCAGATTCTGAAGAAGAGGGTCAAGAGACTGAACAAGACATAGGATGTAATAGTTCATGTTCAGAAAATACAGTATTTCCTATCCCTGAATGCAGTGCTTTGAAAACACAATCAATCAAAACCTCCCTTAAAAGCACAACGTGTATTTGTGTATTAATAAAAAAACTATTTCTTTGATTATCATCAAATTAAGTTTATTAGTACAACATGTTTTTATGTGTGTAAAAAGTAAATTTTAAAAGTTTTAATATTAACAAAAATATTTTTTATGCTGTTAAATATGAGTACTGGTTATTTAGCATTTCTAAGAGTTAAATATCTGCTTTAAGAAATCATACTAGTTTTTTGTATTATGAGAATATCTTAGCCCCCCCCCTCTGTGTACTGACTGTACTTTAAGGTTCGAATTTAATTAATTAGCCTCCAATGGATTAAATTTCCTAAAGTTGAGCATTTTACTTATGTATATCTTTTAATGTTTCGTTGTAGTGACTCAAAAAAAAAAAATACTGCGCAAAAAAAATTGCAGTGGCTGCAATTAGATGGATATATACATTGGCTGTTGAAGTATCAAATCAGCCTCACCAGCATAGATTGATATTATGCAGAAATCATAGTCCCACTTTAAACTTAATGTAAATTTTCACTGCAATACATTATATGTAAGGACTATAAAAAAGCAATTACTGATCAAACATTCTTTCGACCCCTTCAACCAGCTGTTCCGATAGTTATTAGTAGTCATCGAAACCGATGAGGTTAAATTTCTTTCCCTCAGAAAAAAAAAGCTTTTTTCCCCTCATCGTTCCATGACATGATAATTTTACCCCATTTCAGTCGTTCGTCTCGATGATGTTTCAATAAATGTGGTGTTTTTTTCATTTTCATTAATTTTGCATTAATATTTTATTCATGACTCTTTCAAAAATTGACAAGTGAAGTACACTTGGTAAATAATTTCAATATTTCACGAGATATACAATAATTCACATATATATATATATATATATATATCTTATTCAAATTTTCAATCGTTAATAAAATAGTTTATATTTTTCCATTCAAGTTCAAATACATTTTTTAAAACTTGTAGTGGATGATAGTTGATGTTAACATATTTTTTCAAATATTAATTCTTTAATTAAATTAAAAAATGAATAAATATTAACAAACAAAAATAATAGTCCAATAGCATATATAGAAAGGAAAAGATCGTTCCTTGTGTCCCTGCAGGGCAATAGATAGCGTGTTAGGCATCTAACTCAAGCTTCGTCGGTTCGAAACCCACCTGGGGTGGCCTAATTTCTGAGAAGGTGGTTTCTTTTTAACTATACTATTTTATTAGAGTAATTAAATTTAATTAATCAATAAATAATAACAAACAAACAAAAATAGTCCAACTCTATATATAGAAAGGAGATTGGAAAATTGCAAGGATAATTGCTTTGTATTTCGTCACTTAATATTGTGATTCTGTCATATGTATATGCATATTTATATTAATTGCAACTATTTAATAAAAAGTAACTAAAATAAATTTTTCTTTGATGACCTAAGTAGGAATTGACTTAATTTTTTTACATATTATTGTTTTAGATAATAATGAAAAAGTCTGTTGATCGTTCAGTGCTACCAAAATTCTGTTTCGTCCTGATCGAATCATGTTTTCCCGCGTTTTTCTTTTATCATGTTTCCTCTAATTATGGTATTGTGAATGGCAATTACAGAAAATTTTATTGATATAGGTTTTCCTCTTTGAGATTTATCAACACTTTTATAAAATAAAATTTTTTTCACGTTTCACATTCAAATAACACTTACATTTGCAACATCTTTAAATAAATCGTAAAGAACATAGTCAAAATACGCACTTTTTCTTTTCAAGTAATGCTTTAAATAAATATTAAGGCATGCATTTCATACCGATTCTGATGAGATGCATAAAATGCTAATTTTATCAGGGAATCTTTTATTTTCTCAGCATACATATTTCTTAATTTTTAGAACAATTAAAAGATTTTGTTAACATTAAAATTTTTAATTTGCATACAAAGCATTTAAGATAAATTTTAAATACAAATGCAAAAACTTTTCATTATATGTTTTTTCCAGAAATGCACCAATTCGTTAGTGCTGTTATTTTTGCCACATTATATGCAATAAGAAATTGCTTATTGCCTTTTAGACACACAAAATATCGTACATAGAACATTACGGTTAAGCACATTTCCTGAGAATAAATATTTTTAAATCGTAATTTTAGATGCTTTGAATCTTTATGGTTTAATGATAGTCTTGAAGCCTTCCACCATGCTTTCGATTGGAATACTGAGTATTTAAATATTGAAGAAAGTATTTTCAGATTACAATCGTTTATTATTAAAATAATAATGGAAATCTATATCTAAGAGAAATAAAGAAATGTAATTATCTCTCCTTAAACTTCCTTAGAAATCTAGATGTTTATTCATAGTATGAAATAAGGAACTTTATAAAAATAGCAAGAAAAATGCGATTTTAATATTTTGTATTATGTTAAATTCTTAAAATTTTATAAAATGAAATTATATATACATGACATTGCTGAAAATTCAGAGGAGAGGGAAGGTAGGCAACTAAGGGTTGACAAATCACTTTAGAAGGTGGGGTACCAAACCACTTTTGCTCAGTGAAAATCGCGATAATAGTAGTCCTCAGAATGACGATCAGCCAGACGGGGAGAGTGGTCAAACGGATGCGGATATTTGGGGTGCCATGTTAGGGTTGAAGAAACCTGCATATACGAAAATTCCCCACTGCTGTAGGAGTTTCTGTAGCGAGTACCGGTCAATACGCACCAGAATGTGTGATGTATACATGATGGTAACCCAGCACATTTTTCGATTGCGTTGCGTAACCACCTTTATGCTTCATATATCAGAAAGTTGTTTGGAAAGGAAGAACCTGTTGCTTGTCCTCGGACTTCAATCTCTTGATTTCTATTTCTAGGGTCACCTAAAATAACTTGTGTATGAGATTCCTGTGGCTACAGTGGAGGATCATTGGTTCATCGTCCCTTCAGTGGACATGGCCAGTACACCGGGTTTGTTTCAGCACTTCCGATAATCCTTCGTCCTTCGGTATCAGTGGTGGTATGACCTACGCGGCCATACACAATTTCTGTGACAATCCCTTCTCGCTACATTGTTGACGTCCAGTTCTGATCCATTGTTCGTACTGTTAACATGACTTACTTCTAATAAATGTGTTTTTTACCACTTATTGCCCCTTTACATTCCACTCGTCATTTGAGAATTACTAATATAAAACATGCTTTACGACCCCCGTTCTATGGTGATTTGTAGTCCCCATGCTGCTTACTATCACCCCACAGAATTTGTTGGTCAAATTTGGCAACACCCTTTATATATAATGTACCTAAACCTATAATTTTACCATTTCTACAAAAGACTCTTTTCAACAAATTCTGCTTTTGAAACAATCAAGAAGATATACTTTTAATAATTTTACAATGCAAAGTTTAACCTAGAACTTTACAAATTGAACATATAAAGTATCTAAAATTATAATTTCACTATTTCTGCAGTACTCATTCACAATATAAGCTTTTTTCCGCTTTTATTTTAATTTTTATGTCAATCATCTATATTTGTATGCCAAACTTTTTCTTGTTTTACGTTCAAGAATTTCAAAGGATTGAAAATAGTTGCTTAGGTTAAAAGAATTTAAGATTTGTAAAGTGTTTTTTTTTTTTTTTTTTGCAGTCAATAATAAAATTAGAAATTTAATTCAAGCTGGAGGGAAGTGCGTTATTTTTTAGTGTGAAGACTTTAGTCCCAAAGGTTTATAAATGTTTAAAACAATTGTTTTGATATACTAAAGCAAATAAAATTTAAATGGTCTTTGATAAAAATTTTCACATAAAAATTATCCACTAAGACTATACCCATACGAATGAAAATCTCTTTGTAGAGTCTATGAAAATTCAGTATATTATATTACAAATTTTAATTACTTTTCATATACTTTCATTCATGTTCAAAAATATAGATAAATTTAAATAAAAACAATACATTTTTTTTAAATTTCGCCTTATACATGAACTTTAAAATTTTACTTCGTTTTTAATAAATAATTTAAAAATGTCTTATCACATTATTATCACAGATCATTACAGTTCACATTAGTAATTTTCATTCTTAGCGACTCTGCAAAAGTTTAGGAAATTGGGTTAAGGAGTTTGCAGCTTGCTTAGCAAACATAAATTTTTCAGAAACCGATAAGGATTGTATTATCTCCTACCCCAGGCACGTTTATTCATTTAAACCAAGTGGAAATCAATTAAGAAAAACTAAGCCTTATTCAAGTAAGAGTTCCGGAAACACTCACCGCACTTTTGTGTGGTCTGACTTATCTGATTTAGTTGCCTCAGGCACATTCTTATTTGTAAAACGGAAGAAGTATAATAGAACATCCAACACTAAAACGATTTATTTCACGATTTAATTTGGCTAAGCAACCGAACCTAAGATATCCAAGAAATTTTTTTAAAAAGAAACGATGGAAAGTTAATTTCTATCAATATTTTGAGATACACATAAATTGATAAGATATTGTATACAAATGGGAGATTTGTATTTCCTTTATGTACATGTCTGCACATTTCAAATAAGATATTTTATGTTTCTGCTGTCAATTTCAGGATTGAATATTTTTAAGAAAATAAGAACATGTGGATGATCAAGATATTGCTCTTTTTGGGTACTTTATTTTCTATCTTGCGTTAGAGAATAATGGGTGACTTTTGTTATTTCAATAATATCTAAAAATATAAAAGTTTTCTCTGCTTATCATTTCACACATTTTATATAAATTACTTTAAAATAAGTTTATTTTAACGACATTAAATTGCTTGTAAATATATTTAATAAAGTGTTTTTTATTTATATGTTATACCTGAATGTTATTTCATAATTTAATCTTAAATTAAAATGTTCTGATGAGAAGCAATATATTAATATTACTTTTCTCATTAAAATTTGATCCAAAATTCTCAGAAAAGAAAACTATATATGCATCGTTATTTAAATTGAGAAATAGGTTTGAAATATTGAAAAAAATAGTTGTGACATGATAAATATACTGCTAAAAATCTAAGATCTAACATCTAGTGATGTGTAAGACTGTTAGTGACACCACAGTACAAGTGTCATCCTCATCACCTCATTGTCGTTCTTTTTCTACAATATTATTTTCTTATATATAAGTCTCCATGTAAACATTATTTAACTCGAATTGTAATAAGGTAATACATAATAAGTTAATTAGCTTTAACTTTTGATATGTAAACTGAATTTGTGTCTTTCATTTCTTAAGTTTTGAAATAACTAATTTATAAATGATTCTTGAACTCATAAATGAACTCATTTTGTTTTTAAAACTTTAAGTTTCGCAAATTTACTTACGTATAAAAATTGTAAAAATAATGCATGAAATTTAAGCTTTTAATATTTTTAAAGAAATCAGATAGTTCAAAAAAAAAAACTTAAACTTTGATTAAAAACAGAATACTTTCATCAAGATTTCCATCAAATAAAAAACGTTAAATGTCTTTAAAATGATGTATTGCTCTTTTTTTTAATAAAAAATGCATGTTTAAAAACATTTTTAGGAGGGTTTTTTTTGTATTTATGAAAAAGATTTTAGACATTTTTTTTGCCTAAATACACCGAAAGCATCTTGGAAAAATTATACTCTCGTTTAAACCTATATGCGTTTTCCTACTCTCGTACCTTCCGTCAACTTTCAAGACAGAGTAAAATCATAAACTGGTAATTTTTACGCCTTTAAAATTATTTCATAAATAAATACCTATGAAGTTTATGAATCAACTTAAGTACTCGTTATTCATCTAAAGGATGATCTTTACGCATCAACTTTCCTCAAACTGTTCTTCGTACGTTCGAGATACAAAAAGAAGCATAAAAAATAATAGTAATGGAAGAGAAAAAAAGATTTGTTCCCATTACATCAATATTTTTTCTCTTGCTTTAGATCAAAAATAAAATATGTTCTCAGTGCGTTAGTAAAAAAAGAAAGAAAGAAAACTGCGCCCCATTTCTTTCCCGGAATATACCTTTCCTTTGTTCCAAATTATATCTTTCACTCGATGTACAATGGCGTAACTACACCCAAGCCTTGGAAGTTAAGGCTCGCTAACGGCGCGCTCACGGATTTATGATGGGAACGTAAGCCGTAAAGGCCAGGCGCTTCCACATTTACCTGGCGAAGACCATTATGAGGTGTTTTGATACAGCAGAGAGCAGACCACCGCTCTCCATCCTCTTCCTTTAGGCTACAATCTGCGTAATTCCGCATCAAGAGAGCAAAGGAAAAAAATATCTATGAAAGATAAAAAATTCACCCTGAATTTTTGGAGAATTATTTTTTATGATATTTGAAAAGGAAACTTTTTCATGCTACTTTGTCTCTTGTCTGCCAGAGGTGGGGGTAGAAGTGGCTATAAACGTGGTAGAGATGTGTATGTCGCTATTCCTTTCTTTTCTTCAAGCAATTTGGGAGCCGAATTTTCCTGTTTTCCCAGAGATCCTCCAGGATGCCACGATTTATTCTTTATGAGAGGGGTAAACTTAATGGCTGTTAAAAAGCAGTTTAAAAAGGAGGTAAATACGAATGGCAATTTGAAAATATTAATTCAACATTATATCTTTCTTCCTCCTGTAGTTTTTTTTTTTTGCATCGTGTTTTATTTACGTATTACAGATTAAGAATGTGACTGAGTAAACATCAATGCCTCCGCGTCTGAAAATTTAACAAAGATATTTATTCAATCAAATTTTTTTCTTATGTATAAGAGAAAGAATGCACACTTTTAAAAAAAATTCTAAAAAGACTTTTAAGAGTCAACCTTTCAAAGACATTATAAAAGTCATGCATTTTTTTCCAGAATTTAAAGACTTATTTTCTGGAAACAGTTTACAAAATTTTCAGTTAAAAGAAGAAATAATGGAGAGAAATAAATCTTTTACATAAAAGTTTTCGACGGGGGATAGAATAAAAAAGTATAAAAACATGAGTTACCGGTATAAACACCGATAAAAGATAAAATAATGCAATCTATCACAAAGCTTTCAAGACATTTTATATATTTTGTCAATGTAGTAAGGAAACAAATATTAATATATTTGTGTGTGTGTTGCAGTATTTTTAGAAAGAATATATTCATAGTGTATCTCAGGGCAGCAATGTGTCTAAATTGCTTTGAAAAAATAAAGCATTTGAAAAGAACTGTAACATCAATTATTTCGAAGAACGTTTACACAAATATCTGGATCTTCTTCAAACTACTTGGTTGTGTTTTCAGATTTTTCTTAGTGAATGAGTTTTTAAAATACAATTACAAATTTGGTATAAAAAATACTCAAAATAGTGTAAATAATTTACCTGGATATGTAATACGTTTATATTACTCTATGTTGCATTTATTTTATGTTAAAAATTGTAACGTTCGCAATCAACACCAATGATTTACATTATAATGACGATTCAATGGAAACTTGGCAAAATCTTTGCGATAGAGCTGTGTTGACATCATTTTGGTGACCAAGTAGGTGACTTGACGACCGTGTTGGCGACCCTTTTGGGGGGACCCTGCATGAGACCTATAGATTCTTCTGGGAATTAGTGAAGAAATTTAATAATATCAAGATCTATGACGCAAGCGGATCTTTCTCGAAGGATCCATGAAGCCTATAAATAAGGAGACGCTCGAAGCAACTGAGTTAGTATTGTTTTGAGTAGTAGCTGATTTAGAAAGTTTATTTGATACTGCATGTTGTTTGTACTAAATGTTGTTTGTACTAAAACTAAGAATTTGTTACAGCTAAAATAATGAAATGAATAGGTACAAGAAACTTTAATGGTAAAGAATGATACAAAATTTTCTTTCCATTACAAATATTTCCATGTTTTTTTCATCGCTTTCATCTGAACTTAATTCTCCTTCCAGTACATGTGGTTCATATGTTTTGTCCTCAGCATAGTCATCAACAAGAGATCACTAAGTTCAGAATCTGATTTAATCATTAATTGCAAAATTTCTTATTGGGTGAGAATTCTTTTCCTTTTACATACCAAAAAAAAGTTTTTTTTTGTTAAAAGTTAGTCCACACAGTGTTCCATAAAAATAATAAAATGTAACAGAAAATTTTATTATTTTTATAAAACAAAAAATTTAAACTATACCTAACCCATTTTTTCGGGGAGAGCAAGGGAAGAGATATGGATGCAGATATATGTGTAAAGGATGAAAAAGCCATCCATCTTAACAAATGTATGAAAGAGAAAATGAATTTCAAAAGAAAACGAGAGTGAGAAAAAAAGGGACTCGCCCATGACAACCCCCAAGGAAATATGGCGCTAATTATGTAACAATATATATTTCACTCTTATTTAGGCTTTCATGAAAATTATAGGAAAAGAAAGAAATTTCACATGGCAAGCACTTACCTTTACAGCATCAGTGACTTAGTAATGCCAAGTAGCATGATCATGCGGGTAACGAAATCTTGAGTCCTACTGGCAACATTAATAGTGTATAATTAATATTTTTACTATTTTACAATTATTTACAGATTAAGACAAAAATGTGTGTCTAAACAGAAATCGATTGATAATTACCTACTTGACAAATGCTAAGGAACAGTTACGTTTTTCAGAATAGTTAAGAATAGACAATGATTCCAGAAATAAAACTAAGTACATATTTAATAGGCACGATGCGCGTTTATTTTAATGAAAATGGTGCAGATATCGCCACACCTCGAAGAGTTAAAAACTTATTAAAAAACGACGCTCCTTGGATGATTTCCAAACAGCTACAAAAATTTATTTTTAAGTCAGAATGATGCAGACATGAGTACTTTAGTAAGATGTGTGTACACACTAACGCACATTTTGAATCCGTTCTCCGTGCTCTTCAATAAACTATCGAAGAGTTCTTGGGGGATATTGTTCCACTCCTCTCTCAAGGTATTTTTGAGCTCTTGCACTGTACGGGGAGAGATGGTTGTTTGTGCAATGCATTTGTCAAGAGCATCCCAGTCATGTTCAATAGGGTTTAGGTCCGGATAGTAAGCAGGCCATTGCATGGGGGAATATTTTCACTTTTCAGTGTGTCCGATACCTCAACGCTTCTGTGTGGTTCCGCATTATCGTCCATAAACAGAAAGTCTGAACCTATAGTATTCGTAAGAATAGAAACATGATCCAAAATAATATATGTGCAATACCATTGTAATATAAAGCTTCCTCTGTCAAAGATGTGAAACGATGTTCTGATATTGTGAAGGATGCCTGCCCACACCAGCACGCCTGGGCCATACAGATCAAGTTAAAAAACAAACTTTTGTGCATAACGTGTTCCACTCTCTCTCCACAGAAATTGTGGGGCATAATCACTTGTCACACTGAAACGAGTTCATCAGGGAACAACACTCTAGATCAATTTTGGTGATTCCAACCAACATGTTCCTTTCACCAGAGTAATCACTCTCGACAACGGCGTAGTTGAGGTGAGATGCAACGAAAAAGGGTTCCGTGCATACGAATCAAAATGATTTTATCACCATGTGATGATTCTTGCTGAAACATGAATACCGGTAGCGGTTGAAAGATTCGCAGCTATCTGGCCAGGAGTGAAATTTCTGTTCCTTTTTGATATGAGGGCTACATAGCGATCCTATAAGTGTGTGGTGTTCCTGCAACGCCCGCGGCATGTTTTTACAAAGCATTTCTACATTCAGCCTCCTTCTTTAATCACGAGAAGACAGTGTTTGATACAACTATTACAGCTGCTAAAGTGCTTACCTGCTTGACCTGCTTCCAGTCATCCAACTGCTCGTCCACAATCGTAGTCACTCAAATAATGTCTTGCTGACATTTTGCTCTTAGTTATAACAAGAACCAAACAGAATTTCGGGGGAAAAAACTTTTATAATATGCAGTGCTATTTTCGTTAAACAACAAACAGCATGAGTTTTCGTATGAATCATGAGCTTGTATGAATAGTCTTTTAAGCAGATAACGAGTCTGGTCTCTTGAATTTACTTGCATAAATAATGTATATATATATATATATATACATATAGTATGTGTCTAGAAGACATTTTATAGGTCAACCACAAATTACAACACGTTTTCTGGATCTTTCACTCCAAATTAGAAACACTTTTCTATCTCAGGTCGTTGCAGATCATTTTGTTGCATCAGGTATAATAATCTCCTCTACTATTGACACGATGACGTCTTCACAATGCAGGTCCTTATGAAGATGACCAGTTGTGTATGGCTCTTGTAACATCGACTGAGATGTCCTCCCCCCCCCCTTACATTGGGTGAGAGAAATCGTTTTAAAGAGCAGACAGTAATATGTTCCTGCAATTTTCACAGATGAATCCAAGTTAGCACTGAAGAGCCATTTATGGCACTTTCTGTTGCTCTACTGTAATCAACTCACTGGACATAACCAATCCATCGGAATTGAAAATACAGTTACAGTGTGGATAGAACTATAGTTTGGGTACAGATGACTCTCGGTATTTATTCTGATCTGAATGTGTCCCATGGAAGAACTTTCACTGGTGTGAAATATCAGGACGAGACCTTTGATCGGTACATGTCCACCCATGTATCACTCATGTTGGTAATAAATATATAATGATGTATGATAATGGGAAATCTCACCAAATTGTTCCTATAGAGGACTATCGGGTTGGGAATGAATATAATATACTAGCTCAATCTCCATACCTGAATCCGATAGAGTATATTTTTGCGGATATCTTGTATGGTATATTGTTACCTTAAGCCCTTTTTCACGGCCTTTACATGGATTGGAACTAGGATTATTCCATTTTAGATATTCGATTACCATTTTGGTATTAGCCAATTTAATTAGCAGGTCGGAAATTCGATGCCACTAATGCATTACAATTAGAAAAGAACCATTCCTTATTAGAGTCCATTTTTGTAATATTTCCTTAATAGTTTTCTACATAAATTTGTATTGTACAGCTTCATCGTTAGAATTTCTGCCAAGAATGCTTCTTTCTTTGAAAATAATGTGTGTGTGCTATTGTTTACCTTTTCCAAACTTCTATGTCGCATTCAATAAAAAACTGTTTAGTGCAGATTTACACCTTATTTCTCTTGTCTCATGTTGATTCACTTTCAAATTAGACACACATATGAAAAAGCCGTACCTTATATTTTTGAAGGCAATAAAAAGTGTGAGTGTGAATGCGTGTGTTTGTGTGAGTGAGTGTGTTTGTGTGTGGGGGTGTTAAATTCGACGTCTTTTTAAATAAAATTTTGTGAGTTAAATATATTAGTTGAGATAAAGATTGGCTTACAATTTTTGTATTTAAGTTTTAAAAAAAAGTTGAAAGACGTATGAAATTATAATCATTTTTGTTTCAAATGCTCGCAAAAATCGTACCTTCTACTTATATAAAAAAATGTTTTAATCATTTATATATTTTTCCTTCATTTGCAAACTGTACAACCCTCGATACTAATTTATGCAACATAAAACTTTAAACTTTCATCGAAAGCCTTAGAGTTGAAGTGAAATACACAGCCATTACCTCTAACTGCGTGCTTTCACCGGAAAAAGTTTCCTCAAAAAGAATTTTACTCATCATTTCACTTCAACCATCCTCAAGCAAATGAATTGATAGAACCTATATAAATGTGTTGAAACTAAGTAATAAGGTCTTAAAGATTTTCGTATTACTGTAACGTTACTCAACTGAAAATTCTTTCCTTGGGACGGAGTGCCTTACATTACAGTTTAACAAATTCTGGATAAGATTTTAATTTAAAAAGAGTCTTTTGAAATGCCTGAGTAATAAAATGACTAGAAGGTATTTTTATCAATACCGAATTTTGCTAATGTCAGGAAAGGAATCATTAAAGCATAGAATGGAACGAAATTAGTATAAATATCAAATATTTGTTTTTCGCATTAAGTAAATTAATTTAAGAAAATTACTATTTTTTAATATTTCTATGAACTAATAGCCTTAAGAATGTCGACAAGTGTAGATAGGAAGTCTAAAATATTATCCTGATCCAAAAATGCATATGAAAAGATTGCATAATGAAACTGAAGTTTTGTTTTGTACGGACTAAAACTCTTATATAGTTTAGAAGTACAACTTTAATCGCAAAAGAATATTAAAAATATTGCAAAGTTCAATAATTTTTTCCTAAGTATCACATTTCTAATTTCAGACATATCTGGAAAATAATCGGAATGGTTTGTTTGGGCCGTGGTTGTCTTGTAGTCGAAGTCGTCAAGCTACATAAACGTTGGTGATTATGTACTGTCTTCACTTTCAGTACTTTTACCAAAAATCAGCAATAGAATAATACAGGATAAGTTGAGATGAAATCGATAGCTCTTTCACCTTTTGCTGTTGTGACAGAGAATTAAGTCATAGATCCTTCAGAATTAAGATGTGTTGCAAATAACACACAAATTGAGCGTTATTCATTCATAAAACAAAATAAAACATTGATCTTCTCGTATTAATTTTTAAATCAGTAATCTTTTTTAAAATGCAGTTCTGATTTTTTTCCCTACCACTGGGAGAATTACAACCTGTCCAGTAGCTTTTCAATCAGATTTAGTTTTAGGCATTTTTAAGATTCATTATATCATAATAAAGTAATAACATAAAATTATCACATAATAAATAATGCATCACTGAGTTATTTATATGGGACGAAATAAAGTAAATATAAAACTATGACAACATACGTAAATTTTTAATTTCTAAATGCCCTTGACTGATAAGCTGATCCAAAGCTCCAGGGCGCTACATTGAAGCTATTGGATGCTGCGTATAATAAAAGACATCACAAAGAACTAGGGCACACATTTCATGTGAATGTGGTTCTTTCGAACCAAAGAGAAATGTACCAATGCCTCGAATACGGAATTACCAAATGTATTAAAAGATGTCACCATTTTGCAGATTTCGCGAAGTTCAGCTAAATGAATTAGGGTCATCAGTTCGCAGTATTGCTCGGAGTATTGCTAACAACCAATTGATAATGTTGCTAGGAAATTGTAAATCATTGTCTTACAGATAGTTAAGATAGTAGTGGGAGAATGAAAGCGTTGACAGAAAGCGAGAACGCTGTGATCATTAAAACGACATTCACAACTCCTAATACTCTGATGAACGATTTGAGGAGAACTGCGACACCAATGATTGAAATGACCATTGTTTGGGGACTCAACAGACGAAATTAAGGGCACGCATATCATTGCACTGACTGACCCGAACCTCTCTCCGAATGGGCAAGAATTGCTTCCAACAATGAGTCTCAGCTCGTATTGAGGCTTGATGAGCAGTGAGAGATATTCAGGACAAGCAATATGTCAAGAGACATTCAGGACAGCAGTGAAATACTCACTTGACTGCTGTCCGCTACACAACCCAATAGCTAGTAATCATGTTATGGGGTGCATTTTCATTTGACAGCTAAACCACTTTGATAGTGTTCCATAACATTCTTTCAACGTGACGGTTTGTCGATGAACTACGACTCATAGAGTTGACTTTTCTTCTCTGACTTACGTTTCAACAGGATAATGCCCTGTCGTACAAGGCACGCCTATTTACTGCCTGTGTTCAAAATTCTATAAATTCCTGGCCGACGTTATTACCATATATTTCCCCAATATAGTTTTGATGAGCAATTCTGGGTTTTGATGAGCAAGAGTCCATTCTTTCCTGGATCGCTCTGATCTAATCCACCTACTGGGAAGTATATAATAAGCAATCCTGTTAGATATGTAGATATGTAGTGTATGATAAGCAATACAGCTGGAAAACAGCCGGCACCAAGGTCAAAATTAAGTCGAATCCTTTTTGAGAGTGTTTGGGTTTCGTTTACAATATACATATATCGTCACATCTACTAAACTCTGTTCCATTCATTTTACTCATTCTGTGCATATTGTTTTTTATGTTATGGAGTACATGTTAAATTCTAAAAACTAAGTTTTTTCTTAAATAAAAAACATTTTATTCTTTAAACAATAAATATATTAATTAGCAACCGGTGAAAAGAGAAAAAAACTTGTAAATCGACAATACAAATAATTTTTTGAAATAATCAATCGCATTTTTGCTGTTTACTTAGAGAAATATGGAATTTACCACACATACATAAATCTCTATTTTGCTTTGATATAAATGCAAAGTAAACTCATAACTTGTCATCCAAGAGTTAAATAATTTTATTTGTAGTTAGTAGGAATAAATAAACCAAGGTTTATGTAATTGTAAAATAAGACACGGATAGTTACCAACTAAATTAAATTACTCTTAATCGAGTTACAAGTACACTTGTTTATAATTAAGTTTAGTTTAATTTGGTAAAGATTAATGTTGCTAAACAAGTAAATCAGAGCTAATTTTGAAGAATAACTTTTATAAAACAGTTTCCATCGTCTTCTATTTACATAGTTAAATGATAATTCAATTTTCTCATGTTAATCATTAAATAAAAACTTGTCGGGAAAAAATACTAATTTTAAAAGAATAATTTGCTTAAGAATAATTTCGGGCATTACATAATCATACAATATACCCGTTTAATTCTAAAGATATCAAAGGGAAAAAATTTAATTGTTTAATAGTATTTATAATTTTTATATTACTTAATTTAGAACAAATGCGTATTTTAGGTTCTAATATAATGAAGCACGTAGCACTGTGAATAATGAGAAAATTTGTCAAAATGTAACAGGAATACTATTTTGTAATCCAACATTTGAGTAAGCTATTTTAGCTTTAAATTGTACTTTACATTTCAGGTCATGAAATATCTTGACTATTTTAGTTTTAATTCCTAAGTATCCAGCAAAAGATTTTAAAACTGAAATCAAACATGGATTTATTCAACCTTTGTAAAATGAAAAGCATTAATTTAATTCTTTGTAACACATACTTGGAAGCAATGACTGGGTTTTTGGCGATGGGCCTCGTAATTTCGAAAATTGGTCCAGAGAATGTGCGGCACCTTAGTCTGCATTCCAAGTTTCAGCACCACGCCATCGGAAGTTCTTGAACAACAGATTTAATGAGTATCAACCCCTCTACGTGGCAGGTCTTCAGTATCGCTAGAGCTCGAATCCTCGACTCGACAGCGCAAGGGGATAAATTCGTAACGATGACCACCCGACCACCGTAGCTTCATAAAAAGCATTAAGTACATATTTGAGATGCTTGCGTATGATAATTGGCAGAAAAGTGTTTTGAAAATCAATTCCTATAGTATGTGTATAGGGTAAAGTTTTAACTTTACTATAACATAAGATGTGTCGTATTTAAATTTAAAATTAACTAAATTAGTTCACTTCAATTTTTCTGACTAACCATGGATAATACAAAACAAGTTTCATAAACAGACGAAAAAGGAATGTATGAAATGCATCATATAAGACTTTGATTTTACAGAATCAAATAAATTGACCAAACAAACAAAAGTGGTCAATACATATCATGCATTGTATTTCAACAGACAAAATCGGAAATATTTTTATTTTCAAATTCATGAAGAAAATTTGCTTAAGTCTTAGTTAATTTTTAGCACTACATAATATTAATGTTAACATTAGTTTTTATTTCTTTTTCCTAAATTCAATTTTTCTCACAAAATTGGGAAAACTGGACTGAACCAGTATTCTGTAATATTTTATGAATACTGGCAAGCCATATATAGTTAGCAGTACGGTGATATATTGCATACTTTTGATTTTTATAAAAGAAATAGAATAAATGATTTTTACCTAGAGAGAATGAAATATAGCTAATATATCAATAAACACAACTTCAAAATAGATCATGTTCGCTTTCTATATCGAAGGTGTATGAAAAAAACTAAGCAAGATCAAGAAACACGTATGATGTATTCTTCAAATAAATGTAATAAAATTAAACTATGTTTTATAAATACAAAGATAGTTTTTATTTCTATCTATATCAACAATATTATTAAAAAATGAGGGTTGTTGAATCCTATTCCTTCTGAAGGTTCACCAATTATTGTTTTCAAATTAGTTTTTTGATAAGATGTTAGAATTTTGATTAAAATTTGGACTTTGGAATTTGTGTGTGTGTGTGTCCGATTTTAGTATTTTTGTTGAAATAAAATTGATTTCTTACTGAATTATATATATATATAGTTTGACAGCAAATGAAGAAGAAACAAATATTATGATAACAACACTGAATGGCGTTATTTTATCTCAGTTTTCTAATGAATGAAACATCCACATTCAAGATCCTTCAAGCGAATTTTCTTATGTATCTCAAAATCTAGACTGTTTTTATAACTTAAGATTAAATTATTTCAGTTCGGGATATATATATATATATATAATTTTGGTTAATATATAATATTCATTATCAACAACTGCTTTTTTTAAACTTCAGATCATTATTTGAAGTATTGTTTGAAAATTTGTATCAATCATATTAGCAACCATTGTATCAATCATATTATTAACTATTAATTCAACAAATTCTTAACCCAGGTAATAAATAATCTGAGCATCATTTTCCATGCATTAAGATTCCGTTTTGTTGCATGTACATTGTTCTCTTTTATACTATCATAATTATAATTTAACAAAATATTATTAGTTTTCATTTTATAAAGCACACTATTTTTTATAACTACATTTAAGTACCGTTCAGAAAAAGTTAAATTATGAATTAATGATTTTCTGGTTCAAAATTGTCTTCTATTTTAAACTGACATTGTATGTTTAAAGCTAAAGTAAGCAAAATAGAAATATTTTTTTTAATAAATATAATGCAAATCTCTCTTTTTAATACTGATACATAATCAAGTTTTAGCATTATTCAATTTTTCTTCTTTAACAGACAGAATTTTTTTAAGTTTGATAACTGTTTCTTGTATGATTCGTTCAAGCGCATAACATTACCAAAAGCCATTATTTGCAGTGCTATACTTTTTAATTATTTAATTTCTAATACGGTGGAAGAGAGTAACGCAATAAGCAGACGTATTTTTAAAAGTAATCAATACAGCGAATTTTTGCATTTGAATAGACTAATTATCTTCTTGGTTTAAATTCTTTTGTCATTTCAATAAAAAAAAAACATCTGTAGGAAAACGTCAGCGTTACTTTGGTCTATTTTTTATCCATATTATCAATTAAAATTCATGAAAAACGTTTAGTTATATGTCAACCACTCTCTTTTTAATAATCAAGTGAAGAGAAAAGAATGAAATTAAAATTCTCAAGAAGGAAAATTGAATGTTCTTTCCGCTTTTGAGCTTCTAAAATACGTACACATTTGTTTTTCATCCGCCTGTATGCATTAGACTTCTTAACCTATTCAAAAAATAAATTCTAAACTTAATTTGTTTTTCATCAATATCATTGTATTTGACTTTTTTCTTAAGAAGCTCCCACAAATTGCAAGAACAAGAGAATTCTTCTTACGTAAACCAGACAAGAAAGAAACAAAATAAATCTCATTTCATCCAAAAGAAATCCAATTACTAGGTTAAAAAAAAGAGAACGAAAGACGACTAAACACAACAAAAGGAAAGATAATAATAAAACGAAGAAAAAAATCCCAGAAAGATCCCCTCCGGCCAAGCAGGTCCCGTTTCCGTTAGTCAGAAATCCAAAAGATGAATCTCAAAGCTTTCTGCCTTTTCAATTCTTCCCCCACCACTCAATATCTTAACATTTTCGCCATATCTTTTTTTCTTACCTTGAGCTCTGTCCATGCAGCTCCTTTTCCTGATTTCACAAATCCTTTGTTCATGAGCCCAAAAAAGTAAAGCTCTTTTCCCAACTACCTGTGGAAATATTTTCCATTTCTGCAAGATGACCCTGCTATCTTCCCTCCCGTAGTAGTATTTGCTCGTGGGGAATAGACTAAAATGTATTGACTAAGAACTATTTTCTTTTTCATGACCTTACCTTTTGGGCCACGAACAGTTCATATTGAAGATAAAAAAGACCCACAAGCACTAAACAAGCATCTGTTTTTTTTAATCCAGTTTTATTGCATTTCCACCATGTATGTTTAAACCTATGGATTTATTTCTTTTCTTGATGAATAATGTTAAAATTTCTAATTTAAATTTTAGGGCATTTTTTTTTCATAAAAGTAATTTGAATCAATGGGAAAAAAAATAAAAAGCATAATTTATTAATCGTAATAAATTAGAAAATGCTAAAATGCTATAGAAATATGTTAAAATGTATCAATACCTTTCAAAAATCACAAGAATTTTTATTTAGTTGACCTATCTCCTAAAAGTCTTTATGATTAAAAGAGAATCTGCCTCACAACTTTATTTAAAATTATTCAGGTTTTCTTGTGTTATTGAAAAATCCCTTTTATAAATATTATAAGCAAAGAACGTACTCTATTGCTAGCGTAGATTATTTTATATGAAAAAATGAATTGTGATTCCACAGTCTGTGTAATACATTGAAAAATAAATTGGATAAAACAAAGGTATATTTAAAATTATTGGTCTTGATTGAAAGAAAACTTAGTGAAATACCGGATAAGAAAGAGATATTACACTAAAAAGAAAGTCCCGACATATACAACGCTACTCAATTACAACTTATCACTTCGAAGAATTGGTCCTTTTTTTTTCTTTAGACATTCCGTTTTCATTTCATTTATCAGATTCAACAGTTTCTAAACATTTAAATGTATGTCGTGCTGACAATATTTTTATGTTAAAAACTAATGTTTCAATACTAAAAAAATCCCACATAGCACAGACTTACAAAGCAGAAAAATAAAAGCTATTACACATTTATATATTTAATAGATAATTCTCTTTCTATCTCTTCACTGAACGAACAAAGGGTAAGCGCGTAAATATGGAAGTACTTAAACTTTTATTACCATTGAAATATTCTTTACCTAAAAATGGTTTCGAAACTTAGAACCTGTTATTTAACTTTAAACAGAAATATCGTTAAATTCGCAAGTGACTCAGCTTGGGCTATTCAAATGTCTTCGCAGACTCGAAAATTGACTCCGCTTTGGTCAGAAACGTGGAAGTATGGCTGGACTTTTGAGCGTTCTGCTATTTAAAAAGCCTAGTTTATAAAGTTTTTCAAAATTCATGCACTAAAATAATTATTTATAGAAAAGTTAATTCCCTAGAAATATTTTTTAGGAAACACTGAAAATTAATTAAAATATTTAGAACAAAACTCAAACTAAATACTTTTTTCATTACAATGCATTTACGAGGTGTTTTCTATAAGAAGTATCCCACCATAAATTTTAGTACTTAAAAGAAATAACATTGTTTGTGTGTGTTTATGTGTGTGTGTGTTTATGTGTGTGTGTGTTGCTGCAGTTTAATTCACGTATGTAGGCAAACCTAATGTACAAGTGTGAATATTTTTTGCCATCAAAGATTGTCAATCTCCAACAGACAGACAATCTGTGAAGAAATATGAGTGCTGTTGATTTTCATTTTAAGCAAAATGACAGAAAAACTTGATTAATCGTATTAAAAGCAATAGTTTATTTATTTAATCAATTATTTTAAATTTAAATTTATTAAGATTGTTTGAAGAAATCATATTTCATTCCAAAGAAAACATCATGTGAAAGGGACGTAGCAGCTACGCGACGTCTCACGCCCAAGTCATCCTAATGCTGCTGCAGATAATACCAGCAACGTTGGGCGAAGTATGTGTTTTATGAATATACAGTCGAACTCTTGATAGTTCAGGCTTTCGATAAAACGAACTTCCCGATAACTCGAAGTATATGCTCAGTCCCTAGAAAAACCCTTGACATTCCAAACTAAAACAATACGTTTTGGTACTCTCAGTATTTTGAACAAAAATCTGTGGCTGGCCAGACAACAACACGCTAAATTCGAAGCTATTTTATAAAACTCTCGACAATTCGAACACTCACTCTATCATGAGCAGTCCGATAATAAACAGGTTGCAGCTTAAGAGTTTCGCGTTGTGTTGTCTTTACGTGTCTCCCCTGTAACGTAGCTTCTTTGATAATCATCTGTCTGCTACCCCTTCTTAGTGTTTTCCAGTTCCTCAGGTGAAAAAACACTTTTATTGTTTTCACTCCCTTAAGTGGACAATAGAGCAATCGCACATGTTGTCAGCCGTCCATATCTTTCGTTTAACACGTGGCCTTGCTATGCATGTGTTCAGAAAGGATGGTCCGCTATTGTGAAAAAGAGATGCTTAGGATTGTATATGAATGTACTGAATGTTTTCTTTAATACAGGACTTTTAACTTCTGTGAAAATTTTATACTGTATAATATGTACTTTTAAAAATACTTTAAAATAATTTTATACATATGTACAATTGCTGTTTTATTACATAGTTTAAAATTTAAATGTGTTAGAAAAAAATTTTCTTGGTGTATTTTGGGAATTCTTTTCTACCCTCTTGATAATTAGATATTCTTCATTGGTACCTCCAAATTCGAATTATCGAGAAACGACTGTATATGATACTTCTTACAACTTCTCATATATTGATAAAATTGTGCGTACGAAAAAAACCACTTTAAAGGTTTACAAGAATTGTATCATGTTCCAGTATGAGTGGCAGATTTAACAGTTTGAAATAGAAAACCAAGCATTTAAAATCAACCTTTAGATGTGTCCAATTGATTGATTGCTTATTAAGGCTGCATTGAAAAACATCTCAAGGGCTTAGACGATGTGAACCTTGTAGTACTGAACTGCAGTCAAGAAAGGATAACACCTGAGCTAGCATCCCATTTTCTAAATTTCTACATCATGCCAGTGACAAGACTTTGAACTTCGAAAGTTTTAATGTGAATCTGACCCTCTACTTGATGGATCTTAGAGTCGTCTGCGGAAACTAAGTATCGTTTTGAAAAACTCGAATAAAAAAAATCTTTTTTCAAAACAAATTTATTTTTACTTGAAAGAGCATTTCGGAAACTATTTTCTACATTGTTCAGACATGTTTCGGACCGCGAAATCAACTTGTATGTACTCTCTTTAAAGAAAGATGCAACCACTGAACAATTTTGAAATTTGAGGAAACTTATTGCAAAGTAAACTTATTGTGAATCGTCTACTTACACGAATTTTCTAATTCACTTTCAAACCATCATATACCACCATCATATACCACTCCGTGCTTCATCAGGAACATTGGTTCACCCATCATTTAATGGGTGAACCCACTTCCTCATCATTCCATCTCTCATTACATTTTCACCATAAAGTTCTACAGTTCTACAAGTTAACGATGAATTTCAACTAGCTTAACATTCCTTACGCTCAAAAAGCGGATTATAAAATGCACTTCACAGTCAGCGGGATCGGCAGTCGTCTTAAATATTTTGAACGCTTATTAGCACGTGTAAAAACAATACAATCCGGCTGGAACTGCGTCACTGGAATTTCAAAAAACTAGAGACACATAAGTGCGCAAGTATTGAACTGTAAAACTACCACTGCGGTTACAGCAGGACAAAGCAGTACTTAGTTTCTGGAAATGCTTCGTATAATGACATCAGGATTTGAGATTCCTCGTACCATTTTACCTCGTACGTAAACATGACCACTCGGCAACCGTAGCCCAAACATGATTCGAGATATGAATCAAATTGGGAAATTTTTATTTGGAATTTAATCCATAAAGATGGTGGAAAGCAAGAAAAAAAATGCTTCGAGCAGTTTATTTATGGATTAAAAATACTCTTTCAAACGATCATGTTTTTAGTCTTTTTATAGGATTAATTTTATTATTTTAAAGTAATATTCAGTTACTTTTAATAAATTGCTTTTAGTTCATTTCATTATTGCATTGATAAAAAAACAATATTATTTAACTTTAAATTATTTAACTAATCAATTAAATAATTTCTGATTTTTTAAAAACATATTAAATTTTTATGTTAGAAGTTAACTTATATTTAAATCTATTTATATTCAAACTCAAAAAGTATACGATCTAACTATTATAGTAAAAATAAAAGCATATTGTTTGGATTTTTCTTTAAACTCATGTAAAATCTGTAACATAAGAAACATTATATTTACAAATTTTTATCAATATTTTAACCAACAAAACATTTTCTGAAAGTAGAATTAAGTTAAACAGAATATGAGTCAGTTAAGAATCAGAATGTTTCACATTTAGTAAAAGCATTAATTCAGAAATTTCTACAACTGAATTTGGTGAAACATTATGAAATTTTGCTTACACAAATGCTTCAGAGAGACTTATTAAATCAACTGATTTCAAATTCTCCAACCTTCACATAGTTCATATAATAATTAGACTTCAAAATTGTTAGCAGTTAATCCTTATCAACTTATCATTTGTCAAGAGTAGTCAAATTTCCATACGAGTATTAACAATAATTAACGTTAATAAAATACAGCTGCTGCGTAATGCATTGAAATTAAATTTAGATTATTTAGTTATGAATGGGAAACAAGTGTTCGTTTTATATTAAACAAAATGAACATGTGTTTTGAGGTAAGGGCATTAGTTTAATAATCTCATGGTTTCAATATTGAGAAATAAAGTGGTAATTGTTGAATGATTCTGAGAAGTAATTTCAGAAACATAAGATTTCTTCGAAAATTATTTTCAACGATTGTTATTATTTTACAATATGCTTTTGGTTAAACGCTTTCTAAAATCAATTAAAGTATCCGACTAAGCTGAACAGGCATTTTTTAGGTGCTAGAGGTTAGCTCCAGTGGAAAAAAAAGAAATATAAGTATTGGGGAAGAGATAAAATATAATAGTATATAAATCTGGAGAATTTTAAGTTGATTTTTCTAATATATTTACTTTAGACAACTTATAAGAATACTTTTTAAAAGTTTTTTTTTTTTTTGAAGAATGAAATTTTTACAATAATTTGAGCACGAGAAGGGGTATATCTGCAAAACAATCCAATAAAATTCAATACAATTTGTAACTTTTATGTTATGAGCGCTTTAGAGTGTAACAAACAGCAAGTTTTAAATTGTTAACTTCAATCACATTTTATGGTCCTTTTTACCTTAAAACATGAAGTAATTTTGATGGAAAATCATTGACGTCAAATTTTGAATGTTTTTAAAATGTTCATTTTTTAAAATATTTTTTACCCTGAGGTTTGTGACACTTCAGAGGGATCAAGGAGTATATCAATGAAATAAAAATTATATTACGTTCAATGTATTTTTTATTTATGCTGTTTATCTTATTATTGCAAATCTTGCTGAAACTTATAAAAATAACATATTTTCAAAAACAAGGGAAGATACTAGTTATTTATTTTATAATTATGACTCTTGAAACCTATTTAAGTTTTTTTAAGCAATAAAATTCCTCGGAAATTCTATTTTTCAAAAATTAGTTTCCGAATCCAGTCGTATGCCTTAAATAAAATTGATCCCATTGGATTCAATACAAAAGGAAAGGAATCTCTAAATTATAAAGAACGTAAGTGTAAATAATGTATTATGAAACTGTCCTTTCTTTGATGCTGTTTTTGTTTAAGTGAAAAAAATATCAATATATTATCAATTTAAAATTCATGAAAGATTTTTAGTATCCGTGATAATTTAATAAAAAAACTGTCCAAGGGTTACTGTGAAAGATCTTCCAAAAGCTTAATCTTATCTATCTAGTAAAAATTTGAATATGCAGATCCAATTAAATTGAAAGCTTTAACATTTAATGCTGCTGCTTTTATCTTGGCTAGAATCTGCATCCTTTCCATCTCTGTCAAGTCTTGCATCGTGGTCACTGTAATCACTTTATTCTGCTTTATATTAAAATACAACGCTTCGAAAATGGGGTTTTCTTTAGATAAGAAGAAATATACTTGATCTTAAGTTGTTGTTTTTTTAATCACTGGATGTAATGAAGAGAGGGAGATAGATCAATGAGCATAATGAATTAAATGAGTCAATTAACTATGAATTAAATAGTCAATACTTATGCTGTATTAAATTATAAGTTTTGACATATTTTCTGTTAATTAGTTAAGTTATCTATTTTGCATTAATTTTAAGAGATCACATTTTAAAATTTCTATAATTTCTAATGATGAATGTTACTGCATTGTTATACTTGAATATGTATTGAAGAATAACGGATTTCTTGACAATGTCGAATTTTATAAAATAAATGCCTCACAGCAACAATAGTTGCATTTGTAAAAAATTTCCACTCTTAATAAGTAACTTCTCTCAGTAATTATCTATGAGTATTTTTAGACAAATGCAACCTTCCGAAAAAAATATCAGATAAATTATTATATAAGTGCATATTCGTTTTTGCCTGCTTAATGTGCGCATTTTCTTGGAATATTTCTTACACGAAACCTTACGATTTGCGTAGATTAGGCGAAATAGCATCTGCTTTTACACAATATGTATAAAAAAAAATTGAGTAAGTTACAATGACTAACAGTTGAGTACCAAAAAACATATTTAATATAATATAAACTATAACACATACTTATATTGACGCTTCAAAAAATCCCTAAAATGGGCGTATGATTGAACTGAAATAGAAAGTTAGATCTTATATATAAACGCTTAGGTATTGAAAAATCTGCATTTATATAAAATATGCGACCTGGCATTACTTTTTGCGTGAGGTATAAATGGAAAATTTAATCAAACTGAACTAACGAAGACCGAAAACTAAAATAAACATTTCACAATTCGAAAATCGAACCTTAACAATGGTTTAGTAATATTTTAAAAAATTTCCTTGGTTTGTAAAACATGGTAAAATGTGTCACTATATTTATACATTTTTTTCCATTACAGTATAATTTCTGTTGTGGTTTTTTTTTCCTAAAAGTTATCAATAATTATTATTTTATTGTACTTTTTAATTAATTATAGAGACTCCGTAATTATAGAAGTATACTTTCTTACTTATTTAAAACAACTTGATAATTATAATTGTTCTAAAAAATCACATAATTTCATCATAAAGAGATAGTTTAAATTTTTTTGAATATATTTTTTTCTTTTTTTATGCTTTTTCAACGGCAGTATTTATAGTTTAAAATCTCTTACAAATGTTTCATTTGACAAAAAAAAACTATGATTTAATTTCCTATTTTTCAGTTTGTTTTTAATAATTTAATAAATATTTAAAATATGTTGACGAGGTTTATTACCAACGCAAAGTAAACTAAAACCTTATGTAAATACTGATAAAAATATATTTCTTGGTTTTAAATAGCATTTGACCTTTTTAATTTCTGTTGTATGCGCTAAAAATATTTTGATAAAAGCAAATTTCTATTGAACTTTTAAAATTTTAAATACAGACATTTTTGGGTACATTTTCTAAATTGAAGGACATGTATTTTCAATTTAGGTTTTGAGGATATGTCGATATAAATCCTAAGAAATGCATTGGAACATTTGTACTTCATTTTTAAATGTTTAACGTGCTTTCATTTTTTTCAGAAAAGCATAAAAAACATTGAGAGAATTTAAAAATAGAAACCAATTTCCCACTGCCGTTACTAAAAGTCTATTCTATTTTAAAAATATGTAAGCTAATGTGTCTTTGTACACCTAAAAGTACTATCTTGAATTTCACAATTCATACTCCTGTTACTACCTTTTGACAAACATGTACCAAGAATATTTTGTAAATAGATGTCTGTATTTGCCCTAAAATTTTGAATTCAAACATATTTTGTCTTCATAACATTTTCTAACTTAAAATATGCACAAAAGCGTTCCGAAAGCTATTATTAAAACACTTATAGCTACTAAAAATATTGAAATTTTATCATTAAAGAAATATGTATTGATTTTTTTTGTATAAAAAAATACAAAACAAATTCCCTGTGTCTGTGAGCAAAGGTCACATAATATTTTACTTATAGATAAATAAGGACCTTTAAGTTTCTAGGCATAGTAATTTTAAACTTGGCTGTACATGCCCCTATCTACAATTTGATTTGTCTACAGATATATTCAAATTATAGACATAAATATACTTTAAGAATGGAATAATTCACCCTATCTTTATTAAGGCACCAGACACGCCATAATTGAAATGATAATGCTACGAGTAGAATAAGACTTTCTTTCAATACTAATATCTGAAATCCTTTAATTAGGACAATTTTATCTATTCACATAATAAATGTATAAAAAAATCATTATCTTCTTTCGAAGACTATTCGTATTTATTATCACTACAAAACATGACTTTTCCCCTTAGCATGTGGAAGTAAATAGACTGTCTTCTAGTTTATATGCTCAGAATACTCATGCATTTGGTTATTTCCCTTTTTCAAGATGCTCCAAACAATTTTTTTATTATATTTAATAAACTAGTAAGTCAGGGTATAAAATTCAAATTGCTATTGAAAAAAGGAACTAAATCTTTTTGAAGGGGTGATATATTTTTTTAAAGCAAGTGAATATACATTTTGCTTTCAATGGGAGGGGAGAAACTCTAAAACAGTATTTTTTTTTTATTTTGAATTATAAAATGGCTGTTTATATGATATTTGATCTTTGTTATTGAGATCCCTTTCGTATTCATAAATTGGATTTGTGTGACTTAAACAATATCCTTTCGAACAGAATTTTATGTTTCAAAGGATTGAGATGGAAGGTTGAGTTTTTTTTAAAGGCGAGCTTTTGATGTTCTTTTATCTCGAATAAGTGAATTAATGCTCAAATAATTCAACATACAGTCAATATTTGGATTTAAAAGTTTAAAAAAACTTATTTTTCCTTTATTTATAATAAAGAATATTATATTTCATACTTGTGGTAAGAAACTTAAATGAATTCTAAGCCTCCAAAATCCTGCATAATTCAAGCCCAAGAAAAGAAATTGATTTACCTTATAGCTATCCTCAATACTTTAGTAGATATATACTCACAGAAATAAATAACGAACTTTGCATTTTAAAGTCAAAAACAGATTGAAAAAAAAACTTCTTGAGAAATAATTAGATTTATGTGGGCACGTAAGTGATTATATATTTAATGTTTCGTTATTTTTAAGTATATGTTTTAAAACGCACAACATAACAATATAAGTTTACTAATAGAATAACTTGAGGTATCCGACTACTGGCGACAACTTTTTTTTCTAAAATGAAAATGGAGATATGGGGATCTTTTTGTGGTTTTTAGATTCGTTTAGTACAAATTAAGAAAAATATGCTAAAAATAAGAAGATGAAAAGAGATTATTAATAATAAAAGGGGAAAAAATGGGTAAAAGTTTATAAAAAATAACACAAACAGGGCCTATTCTGTTCCACAACTTTACGAATAAATTATCAATTTTTCAATACTGACGTGTTGGTATGTTATTCATTTTTAAATGAATTTCAGGATAAGACATGTTTTAATTTTTACAAAAACTAGAACACTTTATCTTAGTTATATGAAATTGCTTAAAATAATAGTGATTATATTAACATAAGAGACTGTAAATTTTGAAACAAAACAGTGATCGATAACTCTGAAAGTTAAAACCCTTCTACTATTATACAAAACATACACAAAAAATTTCAGTTGATTATTTTCAAAAATTTTGAGCAATCGCTGTCCTTTTTTCAGCATTTTTTTAAAAAAAACACATTTCGAGTAAAACGCGT
Source organism: Trichonephila clavata (assembly GCA_019973975.1). NCBI lineage: Eukaryota > Metazoa > Arthropoda > Arachnida > Araneae > Nephilidae > Trichonephila > Trichonephila clavata. The sequence goes on from BMAO01002316.1 coordinate 130,236, forward strand.
TTTAAAGTATGACATATATATCTTGCTTAAAGCAATGGCATCTTCTTTTACTAAAACACTTGTAGTTTTTGTTCCAGTGAACGGAAAATAATAGATTTAGTATTTTTATATGGTCTACATAAAATAAAATCATAAAAAAAAATTGTCAATTTTTCGCAAAATTTACAATTTTATGGTAGTCGGATATCTTAAACGCTTTCATTATTAATTAATATTCTGAAATGAAATCAATGAAAACTTCTGAAATTTTAATGGCCTAGAATATTATTAAATACGTAGATTAATCAATAGCATGTATTTGATTTTATTTCTTAAAAGCATTGTGTAAATACAATTTTATTTTAAAACATTAGCACTTTCAGAATTCAAAAAAAGAGAATTAAATATTATAAAAACAAATGATGTTTACTCATCAGCACATCTTGAACATATATATAGCATAATTCCAAAGCTGCTGGAGAGTGGTTAAATGTTACCATTATTAACATTCATAAGCTAATTTCATTAGTAAAATATAACAGTCTACAGTAGAGTTTCCCATTTGCATTGTTTGATCATTGAATTTAATGGAGCACGCATTGGGTGATCACGCATTTGGGCGACTGTTACCCGCCTTTTCTTAGTCATTGAATCTAATGGCGATTGCGGGAAGTCACACGCCGAACAAATAGTTTTTAGCGTTCTTTCTTTCTTTTACTTATTTTTACATTTTAATGAGTCATGAATGTTAGAAAATAATCTAGTCTGTTCACATACTTCAGAACTTTTTTAATTTGTTTCTTTACGTGTCATACAGTGATTTATTAGTTATGAGCACGTCCATGCCATCATATTCACTTTATTCAAAGGTTCATTAACATCTGCAGTTGTTGTATTTTTTTCTTGCGTTGCTGAGGTATTGAGTGAAGTATGTTATAAATTGAATTTTTTATATGCATAAAATTTTAAAGTAAATTTAATTTTTTTATATGCATAAAATTTTAAAGTAAATTGAATTTATTAAAAATACATAAGGTGTGAACAAATATATATTTAAGTATTTTAATCGTTTTACCTCCTAAAAATAATAATACTTTACTTTATACATGATATATGAAAAAGTTGTTAGATTATCTGTGCTTCTTGTAAATTATGAAAAAGCGTAAGCTCACTTTTAAACAAAATATTGTATTTTTGAGATGCGTGTCTCTGCATTTAGAAACAAATGATTTTTACTAGTAGCTGTGTTCAGGTGTTAGTCACGCTTTATTTAAACGTGTATACATAGACTCTTAACTAATTCATTGATCTGAGACTGAAAAAAACAGACTGATACGCTTTTAGTTACCTACCGTTTGATGATTTTTACAGAGGTTTTTAGGTCTTACAATTTCTCCACGTATGTCCTTTTTCAGGCTTTTCTCTGCCATGAACGTTGATTTGCATACGAGGGTAACTCTGAAAATTTTGAAATACATGCAGACGAGAAGTTACAAAAACAAATTAACGGTTTAATTTGAAAATATAAAGTATTTTTACACTGCAGGCGATTTTTTACTGACATACTTCAAGATGTCTAGAATAAAAAAAATTTCAGACAGAAGAGAAAATGGAGTTGACGCGAGAACCTTACCGGGCTATGATTTTCTGTGATTTTAAAGCGGGATTAAATCAATGCAAATGATTTCAACGGCTGCAATTAGCATTTGGTGAGGAATCTACATGTCGTGCTACTGTATTCAGATGGTGCAAAGAATTTTGCAGAGGCCGCAAATCTCTTCAGGATGAAGAACACACAGAAAGGCCACGGTAGCAATAATCCCAAATAATGTGTTTACCATACGAAAATTGTTAATGGATGATAACCGCTGTACCTACCAAATGATACAGAAGAAGCTTAACATTGAATCTGCAACTATACACAAAATTATTCTTGAAAAATGACGTATGAAAAAAAGTAGTTTGCTTTTGGGTTCCCCATAATCTAAATGAGCACCAAAAAGAGAAGCGTGTCAGAATCAGTGTGGAAACCCTTAAATTGCTAAATGATTATGGCCACCGCATCATTTCTAAAATTGTAATGGGTGATGAAACGTACATACCGTTTTTTGACGTTCCAGCATGTCAAGAAAGCAAAATAAGGGTCTTTGAAGAAGATTCCAAGTCAACAATGTTGAAAAGACAACAAGCAATGAAAAAAGTAATGTAATGAAAAGAGTAAAGTAAGCAATGAAAAAAGTAATGTAATGAAAAGAGTAAAGTAAGCAATGAAAAAAGTAATGTAATGAAAAGAGTAAAGTAAGCAATGAAAAAAGTATGTAGAAGTACGGGATTGGTACAAGCCATCAAGTTGGAAGGACAGAATACAGTAACAGCAAACTGTTGTATCACTAAGTGTCTTCCAGGAATTCTCCAAGAAGTGAATGTTAGAGGACTAATGCTTCCCCATGACAATGCATCTTCCAATACAGCCGCATTAACAGTTGAGTTTCTTAAGCAAAAACAAATTAAAGTGATAGATCATCCACCTCATTCTCCGGATCTAGCTATGTGTGACTTTTGGTTATTTTTTTTTCATCAAAAGAAGAACCTATGTGGGTGTTGTTTTCATTCAGAAGAAGAGATTGATATGGCTATAAATGCATTTTTTCATCAATTCCAAGAAATGAATGGTTTAAAGCATTTATAATCTGTTTAAAATTCGTCTACAAAAGTGCATTGATGCTGGAGGAGACTACTTTGAACACTCCTAAAATTTCGTTAGTATTATTTTAAAAACTAGGTGTATCTCAAAACTTTCAGAGTGACCCTCGTATGAAATTGTTCTTTTCCTGTTTTTTTTACGCTTTAGACTATGGGTGTTTTGTTTTATGAAAAAATATTTGTAGAAATTAGGTAGAACGTAGAAATATTTGTGTAATTGCGTTAAATCCGCTCTCTCTCCTAATTTTTTTTGAGCACTATGTTTTGCATTGCATCAGTTAATGCCATTTATTAGTTTTAATGTGACAGATTTCCTTTTGTCAATTGCTACAACGATGATGAGGGTACAAGTAAGGTATTAAAAACACATTGAGAAAATGCTTTCAACTGACTAGGTAGTTGCTTTTCAATTCTGAAGAGTACTTGTATAGTGTGTGGTGATGTATTAACTTCATACTGTTGTTAACTCAAAAATATTTTAAAATCTTTCGTTTTCCCCCCAAAATTTGTCATCTACATTTTATTGTTGAATTGTTTATTGAATAGCATCATCTGGTTTATTTAGTCTTCAATCGTTATAGAGCTCCTAATCGTTATAATCCTAATATGAGCTCTAATCTAATATTAACAGCTTATATTAAAAACTATGGCTTTATGTTCACTAATATCAATGGAGCAAACTGAAAACTCAGACACTACAAGAACTCTACCACATATTCAAAATAAAGCAGTGCATGCATGAAATTAGCTGTAGTTTTAAATCATTGAATCTACAGCCTCGATTATTTTGCGAATTCTTTATTCAAAGATAGCAATAGCTCAACTTCACCATTATGATAAGGAAATAAAATGATGTAAAAATTACAACAGTTTCCATTATAATTAAAAAAACTAATTTAAAAAAATTTTCACTGATATTCTTTCATGGTAAAAATGCATTTAAAGTTTGAAAAATTCTAGGATAACCTGCTACAAAAACTTGTACGAGAAACATTCCATTATTTCTTATGCATTGATCAGAAAATAAATGTCAGATAATTCTATATTTGATATCATTCATAGCTATAATAAGTAGAAATAAAAACCGATCATATTTTCTGGGTATATGTTTAACTAATTCTCTTTTTATACAAAAATATTCCACTATAAATATTTATTACTATATAGAAAAATTTCTCTCTCTGTCATACATAAACTCTTTATTCGCTCTATTTTTATAATTTATAATTTAAATCATATAAAAGGATTTTTTTTAACTTTATCCTTTCATTTTATTTGTCTTTTAGCGAATATGAAAAGGTGACACTGTTGATTACACATATATCGAATATTTAATTTTAGTTTAAAAATCTTTCCTGACTTTTTGGTATAATCTTTTTTCGGTTCCCTATGCAAAAATGGATACTATCAATCAATCATAAGATTGAATTTTTTATGAATAACCGATTGAGATTTAGCTATGTATACGTGTAACACATTATATGATGGAGTGTTTTCCCTTGCTTCTGATCTATATTTCGCAGTTTTGGGTTTCGTTTTCGCGTTCTTTCACAGTTATTGAAGGTGAGATGCTTATACTCGGGGTTTCCTTCTTTTTGGTAGTATTCATCTCACAAACCCACCCGACAATTTATTGACGGTAATTTATACGAATTCTGATTTCGGAACACATGTTCTGAAAGGAGGCCTTACTGTTCTATGAACCCCGCCCCCTTTAGCGATGAATGCAATAGCAGGCTGCACAAGTAGCGAACCATCTCCAAATGTAAATTTAATCGGACATTTGCGTGTGTCTAGGACAGAGAGAAACGTGTGAGATCTTCGTGTACAAAAGGCCAACAGTAATTGCTCTACTCACGCTATGTTAATTAGATTGAGTTTCGACTTTCCACCGCAAGATGGCGTACCTCTTCCGCTGTTAGCCTGGAAACGTTTTTGTGTGTTTCGTATTTCTTCCTTTTTACTGGGAATACAAGTAACAAAAATGCGACATTAGGCTCTTAAGCACCATTTAGTGGATTTTTTTCCCCTTTTTTTTTTGTATCTCTCCTTTTAATGTTTTTTTTTCCTCCGCAGCGAAAGTACATTCAACTAATTTTTTGGTGTTTACACGTTTGATGGATTACGAGAGGTGACCAAACTACGATTAAATTTGAAGTGTAGGAGGATATTGCGGTAAATAATGCAGTGTTTCCCTCGGCTTTCATGAAGACGTAGTAGAATTGCGTTAATTACAGTGAATTAAATTATTTTTTTATCCTTTGTTTTTCTTTTTATCTCGAAACTTTTACTAAAAGAACTTCTTTAAGAGTTTTAGTATGCCATCACACGTACAACAGTGAAGAAAACTAGTTTTTCTTACTTTTTTTTAGCGCTTTACCTTGATTATCTTGAAAAGGGCGGGGGGCAGCACTTCTAATCACCCTTTTACTGAAATTTACAAATTTTATGTTTGTTATTGTTCTTTATGTTTATATCATAAAATAAATGACGGTGGGTAAGGTGTTGGAAGAAGTATCATTTATAAAAACACTATAAAAAAACACTGATCAAATCTGTAATTAATATTCAGAAAAAGATACCCGTTAGTATTGATCTTTCTATTTTTAATTCTTTTTTAATTCCCCTCCCCCTTTTTTATAGAAAACGGTTTCTATTACCACTTTAAAAGTTTTAGATGCCACTCTTTCATCCTGAGTGCCTTTTAGAGCGTATTAGAAAAGTAAATAAACGGAATACGAAGAATATTATTAAGTAGAGGGAGGGGCATAATTAAGTAAAAAACAATGTAAAGTCCAAATTTTTTCTATTTTTTAAAATTTTTTGTCAATTTATGATAACAAATCAGATAATAAACAAAATTACTTCTCCTTTTTTTTTCTAATTCATTTCTTTTTATTTTTCACGCAATCTGTGGGTGCTGTGAGAGTGCTGATAAAAATTTAACTTATAAAATAGCCCTAACTTTCTTCAAACTTTCATTCATCATGTAAAAATTTTAAAGCCCTTATAATTTTTAATCCCTTAACTACCGATTAAAAGTTATGTTATTCGCTCCCCGGAGCCACCGTTTTTCCCATAGTCGCCAGTGTAAGGAGTATTGGAAAAGGGGTGGGGGGTGAAAGAAAGGCATAAATAAACAAATCCTTCTCTGAAATAAGCAAATCCTTCAAAAAAATTATCAAAATCATTTTGTTACAATCCAAAGCCATCGTGATAGTTTTAGTGATAGCTGAGCCAGAAAAGGATTACATTAGATGTATAAATAAGCTAGGGGAAGTTAACGCACTGGTTAAGTGAGACGTATATATACGCCTCACCTCGTTGAGTGATACACTAGCAGCAGTTGAGGGATTAAGAAAAGAGTCTAAATTCATTCTAAAGTAATTTTTTCAGTTCATTACTTTAAGATTTATACGCTTGCTCGTACCTCGATGTTTCATTTTCATAGCATATTAATATTTGCTTTAATACTAAATATATACATATTGTAATTAATTTTTCATGTATTTCTCTTATTAAAAACGTATTTATCCATATTTTTATGAAGGTATTTATTTCAATATGAATGTAATACTTAAAAGTGACGATGTACGAATACTATCCCAATGCATAAAGCTAAATAATGTCTTGAAATAAATTATGAGAGACACTATTCTTATATAAATATTTAAAAAAATTAGAGATTTAAATGAATTATTAAAAATAGCCATCTGTTTCAAAGAAGCATTGCAAAATTGAACACTAATATTGAAAAAATAAGTTTCTGGGCTAGATGGTTCAAAATAAATAAATAAAAATGTGAGGTGGCTATGCAATTAACTCAACTTCCTTTCTGCTTCAGTGCAAAAGACACGTAATTATTTTTTTACGACTTTAATTTTCTAAGATATTTCTAGTGATCAACTGTTAGAACAATCCTTAATTGCGAATTTCTCCAATAATCACTGCAATTAGCTTTAGTTAGAGCTAATTAACATTAAATAAAACCAATTAATGTTTAAGCAACTAATTAACTGATTAGATAATCAACTTGAGTTAATTAACTAATTATCCCTCACTTATCAATTAGCACCAATCTAAGTCTTTAAAGCAAAACTCTAGCTGTCGTCCATTGCTCTGCCATTTCAAAGGTATGATGAAGTTACTTATTGCCTTTTGGATTTTCTTCAAAGATTGAATTTATCAATTATTTTTATGAATTTCTTAACTGGCGTGTCGGGAAAAGAATAGAAGACACAATGGATTTATTGACGAAAGGGAAACTGAAGCATAATCGAGTGTGTCAAATTCGATAAAATGCTAATCTCTGTATCTCTTATCAGTGGAACAGCCTTTGATTAAGTTAATTAAGCATTCGTAAATGTTTGAAAGGAAAAATTCTTTATTAAATATTCTACATAGCAAATGAATATGTTATTCAAACAATTGTGTTTACTTAATAAGGCATGATTTGTTACAAAATCAATTCTTTCTTCGAAAAAGATAATATACACACATATATATATATATTTATACATATGCACATAGATAGATAAAGTTGAGAATTACATGTATGCTATTTTGGATGTAGTCTAATATCCAAAAAGATTGAGGAAGGCGTGTTAATCATAAATTTAATTACTCATAATGATGCTTCGGAGACACACATTACCTGAAAGCAAGACGACATTCACAAATCAGAAGCCCTGCAGAGATTACAAGGAAATGTGCGAACAAAATATAGGAAAGCCACACAAAAACCTTTTCCTCTCAATACTATATCTCTTAGCTCATTCAAACTTATGAAACTTCAGGAAAATTCTGAAACATCACATGATTCGATATCCACAAGCCGATTGGTTGAATCTGGAGAATGGTGTCATATTACGTAAACTCACTACAAAGATGATGAGGCATATTTGAAAATTAAGGTTCTAGTGAAAGAAATGCTTATATTACTAGAAATAATTCAATGATTCAGGACCAGTATCAGTTATAGAGTTTAACTCTCAAGCGAAATGTAATAAAAAATTCATTACTCATGCGCACATCTGTACAGAATATGTAGTTTTTAGTGAAATCAACTGAAGAGATGGAGAGTCAAAGATGGTTTGGATACTAAAGTTTAAAAAAATAAATTTTGGAATAATAAAGAGATTTGGATGTTGTTGAATTTACAAGCATTGCAGACTGAGGTCTGTGATTTTTTTAAAAAATGAGGCTTCAGCTGAAACGCTAGTAAACTAACCCCTTTTGTGCCTGTAATAATGAATTGAATCCTATGGAATATGGAGAATAATAAACAGAAATTCTAAAATTAAAAATAAAAAAAGTTATTAATCTAAAAAGTATTAAAAATTATTAGATGAAACTTGAATCAAACAAGATCCTGGATTTCAGGACTCGTGTAAACAATAACTAGCTTACCCGCTTAACGGAAATCATTGTAACCATCCCTTGGAAAATTAACAGCTCACATTTTTAAAAGTAAGATTACATCAGAACAATAGCTTTCCATCAATCATAGTTTTTGTCCATGGAAGTCAGGCGGATTTGCAACACTTCCTGTTGCCGTTTTATATAAATAGCCAGGACTCTGAAGCTCTCTCTCTTTGTCTTCGTCATGTTGTAATTATGTGTAGCCTGTTTATGTCTTCGTTTCCACTTTATGTGAAGCCGAAATACTGTTTTCCAGTAAATTTTATATGTATGTGTGATCATCAATAAATATTGGATGCTAATAAGTAAAATCTCCCCACTCGCCATGAGTTTATATGTGTGTGTATGTAATTAATTATATATTTTCACATTTTTTAATTCGGGTTAGAATCATTCCTTTGGTACATCAAGTTAATTTTCAATGACGATTTTAAATTTCAACGTTATGGATTTAAATTTTAAGCATACCTGTGTAAAAATACGAAATTGTCCGAAATAATTTTTAAAAAGTATTGAAATTAATAAATACGCTCTTACTTTTAAAAAATGCCCAGCGATGATTTGTATCATAAAGATTAAAATTAATTCAAAAAATTAATCCTCATGACTTGAATTTCAGATAAAAGTAAAACAATATAAGAATAACACTTATTATTATTTTTTATTTATCTAAAAAGTAGAAACATGATATTGTTTTGGCTTTATAAGAATGAAATGTAATCTAAAAATGAGATAGTAATTTATACTTTACTTTCATTTTCTTTGTTTGGAATTATTTAATAATAAAACCAATATGAGTGTGAATTTTTATGCATCAATTATAAGGCTTTACATTTTGTAGTAACATTTTAAATTATACCATTTTTCACATATTTTTCAACTACATATTACATTCACACACACACATACATACATATATATCTAGTTAAAATTTCTGCTATAGACAGATGAATAATCAATAATCACATCAAAACTGATAAAAACCGAAATTGTAAGATAAACCAGGCATAATATATTAGAAAGGATATATTAAAAAAATATAAAAATAAATGGAAGCTGCAGTATTATAAAAATTGCTGACTCATATATATATATATATATATATGTGTGTGTGTGTGTGTGTGTGTGTGTGTGTGTTGTGTGTGTGTGTGTGTGTGTGTGTGTGTGTGTGTGTGTGTAAAATTATATAAAAGTGGGGTTGAATTTGTTTTTTAGCCAGCCAACCTTCTCCTTTTCTGTTAATAATACTGAGAAAAACCCTATTGAAAATAATGGATAGAATATCTAAATATATTACAAGAAAAAGGTAACTTATCTAAAAATTGCATTCAAAAATGCAGAGTTTGCGCTAAATCTGAGTACAATAAATAAGTTATTGACAGATTCTGAAACTAACTACAAATTCAAAGCATGGGAATGGCTGAATAGTGCACTTAGAAAAAGTGTAAAAAATATAAATACAAAAATTAAATAATATGTTTAAATAGTACCATTACTTAAGGAACACTAAAGCTATAAATGTATTTAAATATTTTTTTTAAAAAAATTACTACAATTAAAATAAAACTACGAGAATAAGTAGTTCTATCTAAAATTAAAATATGGAGGTAACTATATCTATCTAGGAAAAATGATATATTTATAATAATGAACTATTAATACTCCGAGAGAAATTTTAAACCTTACAATTTAGAAATTTTTTAATCAAATAATTATTAATAAAATTAATTGGGTGTTTATAAATTAAGCAATGTTTAGAGTTTTTTATTTTTTCTGAATTTTTTGCTTATTGCGTAGTAAGTATAATATTGAATTTTAATTCTTCTATTTTGTCATAAATATTAGTAACTATAACATTATATTTTAATTTAATTTCTGTATCAAAACAAATTGTTTCATAGTTGTTACTAATTGTCTACGTTAAAGTAATATATTGTGTTTAAAAACTAGTGTTACGTTTAAAATTGCCTTTCTTGCCAAAAATGATAATATTATCTATATAGCGAAAAAATGTAATATTCAGAATTATTAGCTATTTTCAAAATAACGTACATAGAAATTGGCTTGACAGTTGCTAGCTAGGCCACCTTGTGGCAAACCTTTAATCTGTTGATAATATTACTATTATAACATATATATATATAATTCTCTTTTAATACAAACCCAAGTAGAAAACTAAATCTATCATAATTAACATTTTTAAATAAACTATATTTATGTAATTTTACAAGTATTTTAATCATATCAGTATTAATAGAGTTAAAAAGATCTTCAAAATCTAAACTAGAGAATTTTGACTATATATATATATATATATATATATATACATATACATATATATAAGCATTTTATAAAGCTATTTATCTAAAAAATTTCTATCTAATTTACATTATTTTTCATGATATAAAAAAGATTATTGAACACATTTAGGAAACACTATAAGAAGGTAGATAAAATCAACGAATTACACTTTTTACTAACAATAGACGGTAATTTTTAACTCATTGATCTTGTATGAAGTATTATTGAAAATAAGTTTCATTTCAAATGGTTGCTGACTCAACAATGCGGTTCTACCAGATGATTTGCTTTTTCTCCTTAAAATTATCGCATTGTTTCTTTTTTGTTGAACATACAACTATTTAACACGCCTCCACGGGTGCGGTCTCTGTAACGATTCGAGTTTCTCAATTACATTTTCAAAGTCGATAGTACGATTTTTAGGATTCTAGACCAATGTTAATTCAAATTAACTAATATGAACTCAATTTAAATGGTTTCCATCCCATACGCATTCTGCTATCATTTCATCTATGTAACATTAAATGGTAAAAAATCTTTGATAAAAAATTAAATAACGTATGGATGATGAATGAGAAACAGAAATAAGTTATATAAAGTTAGGGAAAAAATGCGTTATATATGCTGTGTGAGTGTAATATGTTAGGATAATCCTACATAATTAAAATCCTACATAAATATTTAAATTATTAAAAAATAATTTTTCATTCAATACATGGGGGAGGATGAAAATTATGATTGAAAATTGGGTTACAAGTACTGAAAGTTTGAGAAGCACCGCACTATGTTCTTAAACTTTTAAACTTTAATCCGTATTTCAAACCGTTAATGAATATTCGAAGAAAAAATTAATCAAAAAATATATACAAAAAAAAAATTAGTTTGAACGCTTCATACTTAACAAAATTTTCGACTGTATTCCTTTTTTCATTGAAAGGGTATTGTGGCCAGAAAAAAAAAAAATTTTTTACGGCCAAATTGAGAATATAATTTAATAATGCTAAAAGTTATCTTAAAAATATATTTGGCGATGTAATGCAGTCAAATGGATAAATTTGGGCTACAAGATACTGTGTTGGATGCCGAAGAATCTAAGTTAATTTTATTTGAAGAGACAACTTCAGGAGCTTCTAAATCTAAATTGCTTCATTGCCGATATACAAATGATGCAGGGAAGCAACATTAAATGAAACATGTAATAGCAGCTATCAATTTCTTTTCCCTTATGGGAAACTGTAAGTTTTTATGAATCTGTTTTCATAGTTTGCAGGATTTCTGAATTTGTGCTATTCTGGATTTATTCAAGTGTGTTAATTATTTCAAGTTAAAATAAAGTATTCGGTATTTAATACAGAATTCTTGTATAAATTACCGTTTACTCTGAAAGCTCTTAACTGCATGGACTTTTCCTGCATTTGAAAGAGGATGCATCAATTGACAATATTATTCGATAATCTTCATGGTACTCAAAAAACTGGAATCAAAATGTCGAATAAAATATTTTGAAAATGAATTTGAGGACAAAATTTGAATGTATTTGAATTTTCCAGCATAAAAATAGCTTTATTTCAAAAGTTGAGCAACCAAGCAATATATGTTTTAAAGTATAATCAATTTTTAAAATGGTCTACCCCCTCAAGGACTTGCTTTATGTACATAAGACACAATAAATTTAACCTTGTCTCAAGTACGTGCGATATGCATGCAATAATGCACCAGGAGGATCCTGCCCCTCTTTATGCAGTTCATTGCCTTTAATACACTGCTGGCCACCGTAAATCCAATACCAAGAAAGACAAGAGGTAGCACAACAAAATTTATTTTGTAGATAACATATTGACCAAGTATCTAATGATTAAATTTATAGACTTCTGTGAAGTGTGATTGCTGCCAGAGTAGCAGTCATTGCTGTAGATCACCGCTGCTACACGCCTCGGCATTGATTCAAAGAGACTTTGGATGTGTTCTTGGGGTACAGCAGACCAAGCAGCTTCCACACGTTGCCAAAGTTGATCTGGTGTCGCAGCTGGGGGTGTAATCTGGGTCAATGGTTGAGCAACCATGGACCACATGTTTTCTATCGGCGAAAGATCCGGAGAGCGAGCCGGCCAGGGAAGCAATTCAATCTGGTGATTGACGAAGAACCTTTGGACAATGCGTGCCACGTGTGGTCGTGCATTATCATGTTGAAATATGGCTGTGGCCAAGCCCTGAAGTTAAGAAAGGACAACTGGCTCCAACACCTCGGAGATGTAGCGCTGTCTGTTTAAGGCCTCAAAGGACTCTTAAAGTTCAATTTTTTCAATTTTTTGGAAAAAAAATATATGTTAAAGCCTCAACGTTTCTGAGCATTTTTCTACCAAAGTTTCGTTGATACTGTGAAAACTTCCAAAGTTATTGAGAAATATCTGATAAAACGTAAACAAAAACTTGCATATGCCACACCCACTTTTGACAGCTGGCAGAACACATTCCAAATATTTTAATATTTCGTGGATTAATTTTAGTAAAAACGCCCCGCCTAATATCAAATTCATTCTGTACGGGAGTAGGATGGTTGCAACTCAACTTTTAACTTTTCTTTATCTGAGCGGGATTGTTTATTTACATTTCGATCTTGGATTTTCTTGCTTTTTCATTTGTAATTAAAAATAAATTGAAAATGGCTCTTCCGTGCAAAAAGAGGTAATCTGGAAAAAGAATAAGGAAGGAAAGATTTCAAGCAAACAGGTACGTAAGAAAATCTTTTTCTGAAAAAGGTAATATCTCGTTTCAAAATATTTCCCCTAATAAAAGTTCATCTGCTAAAAAATTACCGAGTGCACACAAGATTTCGCAGGCGTTTGAAAACGACGTTTGCCTTGAATTTCAAGGTTATAGGCTTATAGATATATGTTTACTATTCTCCCAAATTGAAAAATTACTTTGTTGCTCTGTGTGCTATGGGAAAATAAAAATGAGTGAAAAATCAACTGTAGGATTGCCTTCTACAATTCTATTCACATGCAGAAAATGTAGCATTGAACAAAAATTAAATTCCTGTGAATTTATTGGTATAAAAAATATACCTAAAATCAATAGACGATCTGTTTTGGCAATGCGATATATAGGCCAAGGATTGTCTTCTCTCGAGACGTTTTGTTCTCTTATGTGTTTGCCAAATCCAGTGTCTCAGAAAGCTTACGACAGAATTAATGCTAAGATAGCATGTGTAAGTGAAGCGCTTGCAAATGCATCGATGAAGAAAGCGGCTGCTGAAGAAAAAATTGTTGATGGCACCGTAAATTCTGTTGTAGTTAGCGGTGATGGGACGTGGAAGACCCGTGGTTATACATCTCTTATTGGAGTGTGCACTTTGATTGGAGCTGACTGCGGGAAAGTCCTCAAGATGGAAGTGATATTCTCTTATCGTAAAGGATGTGACTCCTATAAGGGGCCAAAGTTTGGACCAAAATATAGTGTTTTTTTGGTTAAGCACCAAACTTTCTGCAGAAAAAACCATAGCGGGTCTGCTAGAGGAATGAAGTCTGCGGAATGCAGAAATTTTTTTTTCTATCGGAACAAAAACATGGTTTGAAATACCAGTGGTACAAAGGGATTGGTGACTCAAAGACATTTTCATCTATTGCCGAAAAAAAACCATATGGGGATAGTGTTCCGATTGAAAAAATAGAATGTGTGGGCCACGTCCAAAAGCGAATGGATAGCCCCTTGCAGAAGTTAAAAGCTTTATTGGGGAAAAAGAAACTTTCTGATGGGAAAACAATTGGTGGGAAAGGTCGTCTAACTGATGCTGTTATAAGCAAATTGACGACTTATTATGGTAATGCTATTCGTGCCAATTCCCAAAATGTGAATGAGATAAGGCAAGCTGTCTGAGCTGTGTGGGCTCATACATCCAGCACAGATGATTAACCGAAACATTGGTTTTGCCCTAAAGGCAAAAATAGTTGGTGTAAGTACAATGTTTCAGTCCACAACTATGCAGTGAATGAATTTTCTCACAAGAACACCTTACCAAAAGCAGTTTCTGAAGTGATTAAACCTATTTTTAAAGATTTATCACACTTGAAATTATTAATAAGGTGTTTAGGAGGGAAAACTCAAAATACCAATGAGTCAATGAATTCACTAATTTGGAAGTATAGCCCGAAATTGATTGGATCAGGAATTAATGTCACAAAAATAGCTGCATTTATAGCTGCATGTGAATACAATGATGGAAGTAAGAACAGAATTGATATGATGCGTGCTTTGGATTTAAAAATAAATAAAAGAAATATTTTGAATTGTGTAAATGTTGACAAAGTACGTAAGTCAACGGCTAAGAGACAAGTTACCAAAACCTCCTTTGAAGCTCGTAAAGCTAAAAAACTTAAGATACTTAAAGAAATTGAACATTTTAAGCTTGCAGAGGGCAATATTTATGCTTTTGGGGCTTTTTGATGCATGCTGGTATGTTTAATTTTGCTTTTTGTAAATTTTTAACTTTAACTTAATTTTCAGGATTTTTCAAAAACTATTTATCATATCAATATGAAATTTCATACACATGTTCAAAATAAAGTTTATTATAACTAATACAAAAAATTTCATACAAGTTTTAATAGAATTTTTTTTTATTTGAGATTTAATCGAATTTTTTCATAAAACTTTAAAAATGTCTTCATAATTGTATTTTAAAAATATTTTTTTCTCTAAATCTTTTAAAAGTCAGTATAAGTTCAAAAGGGAACATATTTATACTAAATAAAATTAATTTTGTAAATTTTAATAAATTTTGTACTTAAGAATCCTGCGCGGTGTAAAATACTAATTTTCATATTTTTGAAAAATTGCCTAATTTTTATTTCCTTATAACTTTTTAATTTTTTATTCAAATTTTCTGAAATTATGAGAAAGAATACATATATATGGGATACTCATGTGGTAAAAATTTCAAATTATAGTTTTTTATATTGCTAAGTTACATTGCTTTAAAAAAGGATGTTTTTTCGAGTTCACGAATACCGTTTAAGGGTCTTGAGACCCCTTAAAGTACCGGCAATGCGTACTAGTGGAGTGCGAGAGTGATATTCAAAATACCGCCCCATAATATAATACCCGGTGCAGGATCAGTGTGGTGTTGCATAGCGCAGCTGTTCAGCGTCCTCTCTCCACGGTGTCTCCAGACTCGAATCCGACCATCGTGGTGTTGCAGACAGATGCGTGGCTCTCCAGTAAAGACAACTTCGTTCTATTCTGCCGCCCACATCCTTCTTTCATCGCACCATCGGCGGCGGAGACGTCTGTGGTAGACCAAGCAATGGACGTCTTGCGGACAGACCACTCTGCTGTAAACGGCGTCGAATGGTACGCGCAGACACTGAATGATGCGTTAAAGACTTAATGTGCTGTGCTATGGTTCGTGATGTGACTGAGCGATCCGTCACTGCCACGAGCACAATTTGCCTGTCCTCAATTGAAGTGGTGCACTGAGGTGGATGCGATTGACCACGTCGTTCCGTCGTACAATCCTGCATTCAACGGTTACATATCCACATTACAGTTGTTTGGTTTCGTCCAACACGACTACCTATTTCCCTGAAGGTTAATCCATAATATCGGTAGGCCACTATCCTTCTTCTGTCGAACTCGGATACTTGATCAAAAGCTGATCTCTGTTTTCTACGAGACATAACTGATCGTTTTTGAAAGAACCAAAAGAAAAACACAATTGCCGAACTTGAAATCGTCGAAATCTCCAAGCCTTAAATAGCGCTTTGAGGTGGCGTCACAGGCGTGCGTGATGTGTGTCTGCGCTGAAATTCTAATCATTTGCATATCTAACCTCCACTAATGCATGTTGTAAATTTCATATTATTTGCGTGCTTCCTTCAGGGTGTTGCACTTACGGGGCCAGCAGTGTACATACTGGTAATGCGTCCCTGGAATACCATGGAGATTTTTTTCTTTATATATTTTCAACCGATATTTTCTTTTTTCTTACTTCTTTTACTATGAATTTATGTCAGAGATATCAATTAAATAGTCGTTTATATTTACTAGGGCAGAGGTGGAAAACTCGCAGCCTTCATAAAAGCCCTTACTTTTATGAATTTTTAACTATACAGATTACAACAGTTTGCAAACCAAAGGAATTAAATAAAGAACGGCACGAATGTATGTATGTCTCAATGCTTGCTCATGGGAATGGAAAATTGTAAATTTCAAATTTTAAAACGCCACCTAGTGCAACATGGCAACACTATCACACATGCTCAAGTAGAGGAACAATTAAGGCTTCACATTCTGATCTTTGATCCAAATGCACACACATATATATATGTATATATATATAGAGAGAGAATATAGAAAGTTAAAACAATATCTATGAATTTACTAAATTTATAGAAAAACAATAATTATTGATGAATGTTATAACAAATTTTTACCCTCATGTGAATACAAAAATATTTCGTATTGTAACTTTTATGTAAAATAATAAATAAATAAAAGAATTTAACTTTTTTATAATATTTCTATATATATATAATGCACAAAATTGTTAAAACTATACAAAAACTAATAATACTATAGAAGTCGCATTTATAGGTACATCAATCTATGCGGCCTCCTTCATTATTATTTAATTTACATGTGGACTCTAATGATAAAAAGGTTCCCTGTCTCTGTACAAGGGAATCAAAAAGTGATTGGAACAGCTTGACCCAATATGGTTCTTGTCCCAATAAATTGAATCAACCCTACAATCAATGTAATCTTTAAAATTTCCTTAATACTAAAACATTAATAGTGTTCGGCCCATCTTTCTAATCGATCTTTTGAACAGTAATGTGTGCTATGAGTTTTATGTGATTTCTTCCTACAAAACTTTGTTGTAGAAAACTTTATTACATTTCTCTCGTACTTATGGTTGGAAATTTTAGCAATTGAATAGTTATGTACCTAACCATCAACACGGAATTCACAAAAAAACCTGGGTTCCGTTTGCAGTCATTAACTGTCCATGATGAAACATATTAACCTTAAGCAGATTTAGCAATTCACTTAAGAGCATTCGTTTATTTATGACTCTATTTCCTTCAATCATTGCTTCATTTCCGTCATTTTTATGAGCTCTTTTCGCTCTGGAAACGGCAAAATCAAAATTCCTTTGAATATACAACTGGAAAGAATAATAGGCACTGCAATGTACCTAACTCTAGGAAAATGATCAGATCTCTCTTTACAAATCCTGCATAGTCTGATAAGTAATATATTGAATCGAGTGACCATAAGGAGCCACGAACGTGAGGACATTAATTCAGTGGGCGGAGAAGCTTCATTTGGCCGTTGCCCAGTCTGCATCTAGAGAAATAGAAAAGCAGACTGACACACACATAGAATTTGCCGGCGGCTTAATGTGCTGGTAAACAGTGGAAGAGGTGATTATGAACATCTTTCGGGGGTGAGACAATAATTGCCTTTGAAATAAATTGCAGCTCTGAGCATAGTTTTCTAACCACAAGTGGGGAATTTTAATTGCTCATTCTCAGCAAGCCATTTGCTCGCTTGAAGAAAACTTCCTATGTGGGTGGGACCACACAAGTTTAGAAAACTCTTGAGAAAGTTCCAAGGCTTGAAGCTTTTCGTTGTGACGTTTTATATTTTTCAATCGTCTTTAGCAGTCCTTCCAGGCAAACCATTAAAATAGTTGGAAATTCCACTTTATAAAATATGCTCATATTTGTGCTTGTGCGGAAAGGCCTTAAGTATCTCGTTTTATTTGTTATTAAATTGTACCAATAATTTCAAAATATGTCCCCCCCCCCATTCAGTATCTTTATTCAATTTCCTAAAAAGATCTGAAATAATTTTTCTCTGTAAGAAAAAATTTCATTGTGAGCTGTAATAAATTAATTAGAATAAATTTATATTGTTGAATTTTATAAGAATTCTAAAATTAATAACGCGTATAAATTGCAATGTATACTCTCTATTCGTGATTCTTACTAATCTTCTTGGGAAAAATGCTCTTTTACAATTGTATGATTTGACGCTTCCCGTAGAAGAACCATGATGTATTACAAATATTAGGTACTATTTAAACTCTATAGAAGAGTAAGTGTGGTCGATGGTCGTTAGGCTGTAACAGAAGTTTGATTATTAGAGCCATACGATTCAAAGCCCTTAGAGTTTCAGGAAGTCTTGGAATCCTTGCGTCTTACTGAACAAGATGTTTCGTCAAGCCAGAATGAGTACCATTGCGTCGGATCTTAGCGATAGATAAGTAATTTAATTATTTATTGTGGATATTTAGGTTAGTAATTAAGTTGACCGCTCCCTTTGTTGATAGTAAATTGAAAGTTAAATAAAGGTATTTATTTTAATATAATGTATGTTTATATGGTATCTCTAACTTCATTAGCGATTGTAGGGTCACGACAAAGTCATTTATGAAACAAAATTTTTCGTGGTGTAAGATTTAAATGAAAGTATATACATTGAAAGTCCTTATTAAACTGACCAAAATTTTTGACTTTTTTAGATTTAAATAAACTTTTAAATATATATCATTTTCTGGAATGTAACCAAAATTAATTATTCAATTAGGCATCTTACTCGATGGGTAATTGAATGAATATTTGCAAAAATTATTTTTTTTACTTAATTTCTTAAATTGTTTTATACAATATAAATCTAGCTTAAAAAAAGAAAACAGTGTGGTAAATATATATGTATATTATATGACGTGAGCACAAGATTTAATTCAAATATATGAGTAATTCCAACAGATATTAATCTAAAAATTATAAAACTAAACTTTTTTTTAGAAATCGCAAAATGAAGGAAGGTAGGTAAAATAACTATTAAAAAAATTATCATTTATTGTATCAATTATTATCATTCAAAAACGTTTTTTTTAATTGTATTTACAAAATGAAAAGATTAACATAAAGAAATTAAAAGCTAAAGTCTTCTTAATCTGTTAACCAGTGTATGTAACTTACAATGCGCTTAAAAAAGAAAAAAATTATAATAAATAATTTTCCTCCTTTTTAAATTAACAAAAAGTAAAAATTTCTTAAATTTTGTGTTACAGGGAATTAGAGGAATCTAAAACAATTATTAAAAATGCCCTTCATAATTATGTTTCGGATTATAACCCTGAAAAAGTACTGATATTCAGCCAAGCTTAAAATTTACATCTGAAAAATATTTAAAGATATTTTGTACAAAAATGCAAACAGTATATATATATACACATTGCTGTTTGTAAAAAAGCAACACCATGAAGGAATCATCAGAATTAAATGAACTTTGCAGCAAATGTCAATTAAAGGATGTTACGTAAAATAATAAGGTTTCAAAGCCACCGCACATGCGTGGTGTGCGCAGCGCCCTCTGAACTGATGCTGAAAGCGTTAAATAGAAGACTGTACCGGGACGTTGAAAATAGTTAATGATTAGTTGTTAGTAGCGAACGTTTAGTGAGTCCTAAGTATGCCTTTACGACGAAATAGGAAGAAATTCCAACAACTTACGGAGTTTGAATGGAGGAGGATTATCGGCCTTCGAAAAGGAAGATTTTCCTATCGCGCAATAGGAGCTCGTGTGCAGCGGAACAGTTCCACAGTGATGCGAGTTTGGAAGCAGTGGCCCGACGAGCACCGAACAACTCGAAAAACTGGCAGTTATCGCGGGAGGGGACGTCAACGCGCAACGAAGGACACATGCTCTGTATGGCCATAAATTACGCGGAACGTCGCCAAAAGCCCTCGTGTTGCTAATCAGTGCGACGTTAATATTCTCTCACTCACTCTGTATGGCCATGAATAACTGCTCAGGTTCCTCCGGGCAGTTGGCAGCACATTGGTCTACTGCTACAGGTGTACTAACGTCGTCGGCCTCGTCAATTCGTCGAAATCTGCTGCACCGTGGATTGCGTGCAAGGGTGCCTTTATACAGGATCCCCCTGATGGCAAGCCATCGACGGCTACGTCTGCAATGGGATCATGAGCACAGAGCCTAGCAAGCTGATTGGCCCCAAGCTGTGTTTTCAGATGAATCACGCTTCAATTTGGGGGGCCATGATGGCCGCATTTGTGTTAGACACTATGCCGGGGAACGCTGCCTTCCAGAGTGCATTATTGAACGACCCAGTGGCCTAACACCCGAAGTTATGGTTTGGGGTGCGATTTCGTATCGTGGACGATTCAATTTGCTACGACTTGAGGGTAATCTCAATAGCAACAGGTACGTCCGTGAAGTGTTACAGCCAGAAGTTGTTCCCTTCCTTCAAGACATTCCTGGAGCTAACTTTCA
Organism: Trichonephila clavata; assembly: GCA_019973975.1. Lineage (NCBI taxonomy): Eukaryota > Metazoa > Arthropoda > Arachnida > Araneae > Nephilidae > Trichonephila > Trichonephila clavata. The sequence continues at coordinate 150,948 of BMAO01002316.1, forward strand.
GCAGGATAATGCACGCTCACATGTTGCACACACTTTCGAGACACATGCAACTTCTTCCTTGGCATGCTTATTCGCTGGATGTGTTAAATATTGAGCACATGTGGGTTTTGGTTGGCTGGCGTCTCGCACGTGATCCGCATCCTGCAGCTTCAGAAGAGGAACTTTTTCTGTTCTTCCACAAGGCGACATTCAAAATCTGTTTGACTCCATGCCACGTCGTATCGCAACACTTATTGCAACGCGTGGTGGCTACACTAAATACTGATTTGGGACACTTAATATTGTTTTCCTACTTTGAAAATTTCGTCTCGTGTATTTGTACAAATGCAAGTCTCTGTGCATTTAAATTTCTTTTAATTCTGATGATTCCTTCATGGTGTTGTATTTTTTACAAACAACAGTTTATATATATATATATATAGGGGGCAGATGCAGAGATTTTTTTTTTCAGATGGACTGCATTTAGACACACAAGTATTTCAGGAGATGGCAAGTACCCCAAGTATGAGAGTAGCGATGACTCTCGCTTCCAAATTTTGACGCTTGAATTAATTTTAATTTTTGCTCTCGCCAGATGCCAAATACTGCCATTGTTTAATTTTGCCGTGAGTAACAGAGCCAAAATGGGACTCAAGGATTTCTTACATACCGTATAATCATATGGCATGCTTGTGTACTATTTTCGAATACAGAAACTCTACCGACTCTAACTAGTATCGAGCCCGTGACCTTGGGCTTAAGAAACGTACACGCTACCTTTAAGCCACCGAACGGACAGGGATGCAGAGATAGATAGGTATAAAAAAATCTACAGAATTAGTGCAAAATACACACCATGTCATAATACGCAATATTATATATATATATATTGGGAGAGTAATGTACATGTTTATTTATTCATAAATATTGTTATTAATTACATACAATGCAATAAGTTTCTAGTTTGAAAAATATCAGAAAAAAATAAAAATATTGTTTAATTTAAAAATACACAATTAATTTTATTAATAGTTTTTGGAATAATAAAATTCTAAATAGTAAGGACTGAAATTCCATAGTTTATTAATAGTTTATTATTATAAATTAATCATTTTTCCTAGGTATAGGTATAGTTACCTCCAAATTCTAATTTTAAATAAAATTACCTATCGTCTTAGTTTTTTTTTAAACAATATATAATTTTATTGTGCCTAAGGTAATGGTAGTATGTTTACATTTTTTAATTTTTTATTTCTATTATTTTAATACTTTTGCTAATACTATTCAGCCATTCCCATGCTCTGAATTTGCATTTGGGTCCAAACTCTTACAATAACTTGTTTATTGTACTCAGATTTAGCGCGGCTCTGCATTTTTGAATGTAATTTTTTCTTTTAATGGATTTAGATACTCTATCCATTATTTTCAATAAGTTTTTGCTCAGTATTATTAACAGAAAAGGGGAAGGTTGGCTGGCCACAAAACATTTTCAACCCCACTTTTATGTAACATAATTTATATATAGCTGCCCTAAGTCAGCAATGTTTATAATACTGTTGCATCCATATATATTTTTTGATATTTAACTCCAACCATTTTTATTTTTTCTTATACCCTTTCTAAAATCTATTGTCTGGTTTACTTGAAATTTCAATTTTCTTCAGTTATGATTAATGTTTATTCATGTCTCTCTAGTAGAGAATTTTAACAATATATATATATTATATATATATTTCAACACAACAAAAAAATTTTCATTTAAATTATACTCAAAATAAAAAAAATTCAAACACTTTCTTGATGAATAGAGAGAAAGCATATGCATATTTATCATGTATTTCAAATTTACTTAACGGTGTTGAAACAGCAAACGTGTTCTTGGATCTAAATTAATTATGAAATATATGACTGTTTAATTATTTTTCTTCTATCTTACTGAATGAATACCACTATTCTCTGTTTTTTTTTTAAATTACTGTTTCTCCATGACGACGTACATCAAAGAACGTGACTTTCACATAAATTCTCTAGAAAAAAATATCCACTAAAAATACCTTTCTTATTAGTTTTTAAGTAGAAGCATGCGTTATCAGTTATACTTTAATTAAAACAGCTAATTAAGATCTTTAGCAACGAAATAAAAAAGTAGTTTTATCAAAAAAAGCAAACGAGATTTCTGACAATTTAAAATGCTTAAATATTACGATACGAAAAAAACTCCACTTACTTTATACTTTTACTAAAGCATCAAAAGTGAAAAAAATTCTTTACGTTTGGATTTTTTTTTCAATGAAATAATTTTTGAGGGTTTTTTTTCCCTGGCTTTTACTGAGCCTTGAAGAAACGGAAAAAAACAGAACAACTTTGCTTTGTTGAGTTGAATTTAAAATTCTAGAATACATATTAGTCCCATAGTTTTATGAATACTCCCAGCGTGTTTCTTCTCTGTATAAGGTAAGAAATAGTTTTAGCTATTTAAGGTATCCGACTATTTGCAACCATTTTTTTTAAAAAACTGGTGATATGGGGATTTTTTGTTGTTTTTAGATTTGTTTAGTATATTTTAAGAAAAATATGCTCAAATTAAGACAAGAAAAAGAAATTATTATTGCTAAAATGGGAAAAAATTGGTAAAAATTTACAACAAAATTATATAAACGTAGCATATTCTGTTCCAAATGTTTATGAACAAATTTTCAATTTTTCAATTCTCATGGGTTGCTATATGTTATTCATTTTTGAAATAACCTTCAGGATAAGAGATATTTAAATTTTTACAAAAACTAGATGACTTTTTATGAAATTGCTTAAAAAAACAGTGATTATATTTACATAAAGGACTGTAAATTTTGTAATCAAGCACTGATTGATAAATCTGAAGATTAAAACACTTCTCCTATTATACAGAACAAACCAAATTTTGGTTCATTATTTTCAATTTTTTTTAGCAATCGCTGGCCCCGTTTGAACATTTAAAAACACACACACACATTTTGAGTAAAACAAAACAAATTTCGAGTAAAACGCGTTTTATAGTATGACATCTTGCTTAAAGAAATGGTATCTACTTCTACTAAAACACTTGTCGTTTTTGTTGTAGTGAACGGAAAATAATAAACATTTTCATAATTTTTATAAATCTAATAAGATGTCCTATAAAATAACATCATAAAAAATTGTCACTTTATGAGAAAATTCATAAGTTTAGGGTTGTCGGAAGACTTTTATGCAGATATGTACTTGTAGGAATTTTTTTCTAGAATTTCTAACGATATAATTATTTGAAGAAAAATTATGTAAACAAGATCACGTAATATGTTTTAAGTTTAACATTACTTATAACAAAACAATGAAAAACCGTACTTTCATAGTTAAGCTACCTTCTAATTTAATCTACACTTGACTGTCTCAACTCATGTGTTGTAGATCTAGTTCAAGTTGTAAGGGTTTCCCCAAGGTTTGTTTAACTCCGAGGGTTTCGTGCTTGCTATATAGTGACTCGAACCCGATTTGATGTCAGGTGCAGTGGATATAATGCAAAACATTAAGAAATAATTATAAAACAAATAATCAATTAACTGTTTTGGATTAATAGGCTAAATCAAGGTACGAGAAAAAGATAATTTAACTATCCAAAGCTAAAAAAATCAAAATACACTTTTCTGTATTCATCAAAAGATTTCCAACACTTTCGAAAAGACAGATAGAATCCGAACCAGAATGAAAAACCTGGTCGGACAATACCTACCCCTGTTAATTATTTTAATAGTAGATAAACACCTGAATCTCGGCAATGAGTATTGCTATCGAAATACTTGAATCTATATCATCTCACACTGGCAATGTAAATAAAAACTCGTCTTTTTACCCCTACAAAACCCTCACTTTATACAGTAAAATAATTCCGATAGTCACATTTTTTCGAGGTAAAAAAAAGTGGTTGTATAACGTTTTAAAGAAAATAATCCAATGTTAATTTTTAAAGAAAAACATTGCATGGATAGCCCATTACATTGCTTGTAAAATTATACCAATAAAGTCTGAGATAATTTTATACAAAGTAGTTTGATTGTTAGATATGTAAATGGTCACAATGTTTATCATTTTTTGAAATACATTAATTTATTTTCTTTTGAAAAGGCACAACTGACATAATACTTGTTTAAGTATAAATTAAATATGAACTATTTTTATTTCATTTCAGTTAGTTTTTTAATTTTCTATGATAAAATAAGCTACTATTATTATTTTTAGAATAGCATCATTGTAATCAGAATGATTTATTTGATTTTAAAAGATATGTAAAGTAATAAATTACTGAACTTCGATAATTATTGATATATGTTTTTCAAAGCTATAGATTTGTATATTTGTGCAATTTTAACAGTATCTTTTAATTTTTTGATCAGCTTTTATTTGTGAAAGGAAATACATTTTTCTTTGAAAATGTGCCAAATGACAAAATACTTTTAAACAGGTTTGTGATGAAGCTTGAAAGAGAAATAAGTATTAACATATATATATATAGTTATCTTAGGTATATAACTATTTTTTTTATATTTGTGTAGTATATATATATATATATAAGGAAATAAATACACAGTATAATAAAATTGATAGTACTAAATTATACCACTAACAAAACTATATATATATATGTTTATAAGCTTGTATAAGTTTAATTATTCATCTATCAGTAATACTTGTATAAGTATTTAAATAAATATTAATATTAAAAGCTATTCTGTAATTTAAATTGTAAGTTTATTCCAATAATGTAAACGTTTATTCTTCATTGGTTTTTTGAAATAAGGCAGACTTGTTTTTGGTTCTAGTGTATCAGCTAACATTTTCAAAAGATTTTTAATCAAAGTCTTAATGATTCGTAAGGCTTCCACATACGTTGAGTTTCAATTTTCCTAAATTATAATTAATGGACCATGATTAATCTAAAAAACATGAGTTAAAGGATTGGAAATCATAACCAAACAAATGATATTTACATTCAAAAGAGTAATGTATCACAGAAAAATTTCAACAGATGGCTTGTAAGAAAAATATAACTACAGATATATTGCTGAAATGCTTCTTAAAATCGTATTCTGCAGACATCTTCTCTTATATTTAAGGAAAAGAAAAAGAAAACTATAATCTGAATTTTTAGAGTTTTATTGTTAACAAAAGAAGATAAAATAGACATTTGTTTTTCAGGGATGTATTTTCTTGTCGAAAGATAGTTAATTTAAAAATGGATTCAAAATGTGAATGAAACACTGATAAAAGTAATTTATTATTATTTGAGGTCTATTTTTAAGTTGCAAGACTAACTTTTGCAGAAAGATTGATTCTTAAATACACTTTCATTTAGAAATTATTTTTGCTCAATGAAAATGTGAAAGAATTATTTTAAGTACAACTTAATGAAAAAAAAATCAACAATCACAGAATGGTGAGTCTGAATAATCTCTAAACACATTTATGATTTTTTTTTATAATTTTTACGGTTAATATATCCATGTTAACATATTATTTCTAACATAAGTATTTATTCATGCTTGTTTAAGTACAATTAGCTTAATTTTACATTAAATGAGTTAACATGCATCTCAGAAATAAGCATTAAATGTTTTCATTTTAATTAAAGAATGCTTTGATGAAAATATGTTTAGTCTATTTTTTTTCCTAATGTGAGCATTAGCTTGGAAAGAATCAATGAGTACCTATAACACATTAAAAAATCAGTTTTAATGGATTCACTCTTACAATAAGTATTAAAGAATACTTCTTGAGAGTTTTGTATATTAAAAGAGAAATAAATAATAACTACTTAAGTTAGCACATTTACAATTTCGATTCTTTTTCAAAAAGACAGAATTATGTCTGAGTTTAACTTTTAAGTTTTCATTTTTTAAGTTTATGTTTTAATTTTCTAGAACTACCATTTGTGAAGGCCAAAATTTGATGCAACCTAAGTAATTTATAAAAATCACTTAACTTAATACTTATTGATGTGTGTGTATTTCTAACCTTATGGAAGAGGGGCTGAAATTCTTTTAATCACTCGTTCATCAAGTTTTATACAAAGAATCAAGACATTATATGAATAGGCTATTATATAATGAGCTTAACTTTAAATAAATCGTATGATATTCTTTCATAGTATGATAGCTTAGATGAAATTAGTCATAGCCTATTCATTATATATATATATATATATATATTCTTTCCTATTCGGTGTTTCAGGTAATAATAGATGCATCTTTAGTATCACGGATTATAGACAAGATTACCACTTATTATTAAAAGGCAAGAAACAATATAAACTTTTACTGCGATTTTTTTTCCTTTTGCTTTTTTTAATGATAATTCCTGCAGTATCCTCGTAAAACAACCAAAACTATTCCCGAAGTCGATACTTAAGAAAAGTTCTCTAAACTATTGCAAAATTTCCCATTTACTTCCAAAGGCTTATGTACCCACTTTTTAATAAGGCTTAACAATGATAACATGAAAGCAATATCATGTGTTCTCAATCTGCAATCTAATTTATACAGTGGGGAAAAATTTTTGATAATTTTTTGTAGACTTTAAACTCTTCAATCAGACTGAATGTCTACTTCACATAAGATGCTTTCCTTAAAAAAATTCTCATTTGACATTTGAATGGCTTTACCATAACCCTCTTCAGAACAGTTAAGGGGAAAATAAAATATACTGTAGGGATTTTTTTTTCAAACTGTTTCCTGTACCATAAGATATTTTTTAAAGATCCTAGGCGATGGGAAAGGCATTCCCCCTGGAAATCTCCTGAAATAGATAGGTTTATGTCTGTCTGCCTCCCCTCCTACGCTTGGCAGGTATGTCTTTTTTTCTATATGCGATGGGATATAGGAAGATTTTCTGATACAAATCGAAAAGGGTCTCGCTTTTAAATCCTGTATCGCAAATCCAAGTAAATTGTCTGGCACACTCAATTTTTTTTAAATGTTGGGTAAATCCATTGAGATAGTTGAGGTTTAAATTCGCTTCGTATTCTTCCCTGTTCTTAATGTATACTCTACAGTTTAGCATAAAATTTTATTTGCGAGAAACATCCTGAACGCATTAGTTTCGAAAATTGGAATTCATTTTATATCGTATCATTATTATTCAAAAAATAAATTTGATTATGTTAAAAATGTTGTTTGCGATATTCTTCGTTTCCTGTCGTTTTATTTTTATTTTTTTCTGTTTTTTTAATATTTTATGTATTTGTGGTTATGATTTTACCAAATATTTACTTTGGTCAAATAATCAAGTACTTCATTATTGAAATAAATATGGATATTTTCATACTTTTTAGAGATGAAGAGAATGTTTTAACAATAAATTTAATCCTTATTCTCAATGAATTAATTCTCTAAACCATTAAATTCTAAATGACTTAACTTAAGCAATAATTAATAATTTAATGCATTTTAATTACAGATATATTTTTGTTTATATTTTGGTGAAAAATTACAAGAGTTTATCAATTTTTGTAAAATATGAAAATTCTAATAATTTTATAGATTTTTAACCAACTTTCATGCTTTAGCTAATACTGAAAACAAACTAAGAAGTTCCATTTAGCAATGTTCACGTAGTTTCATGGTTAAAATTCTTTAAAAGACACTTTCTAAAAAAAATATTTTTCATAAGTAGCTTGAAAAGCAAATGATTTGAAGATTTCCAAACTTTATTGTTTTCAGCTTATGTAAAAGTCTTTAAAATTAATTGAAAAGAATACCAAGAGTTGTCATTTTTATTAATGATAATTATGAATATTTCCTATTGAAGGTAGTTTAAAAATAAATAATTTATTTGAACAATAATATCAATGCTATTTTTGTACCTGATGATATGTACTTAAATAAAATATTAAATCTGTATTTAAAAGTTTCAAGATTATATTATAAAACATGAACATTCTCCATAAACAAAAATGGAATGACTTAAAAAATGGAAATAGTAAAATGTTAATGTTAATAATAAAAATGATTTTCAATATATTGCATAGTTTCGGTTCTAATGTGGTAGCTCTGAGTACTATTGTGATAATTTTTGTAAGATTATACTTTTATCAAAAAAGAAAGTTATATATTTATTTTCTTCATCAAACTGGAAATTAGTCAAATCTGTCCAAGGTAAAAACTTTTAATGACTTAGGAAATAAATACATTCATATCCTTAAAATATCTGAGAAAAAAGTATAAAAATACATTAGAATGAAAAAACATCATCGATGAATCTATCTTCAAAAAGTTATGTTTGCAAAAAGCTGTTTTTCAATTATTTTTTTTTCCTTTAGTTAATTGGATTCTATTGAATTTCACTCGAAATGACATTTTTTCTCTGAAGGACTAAAATAATTTTTAAAGATGCTATAAGATTTCAAATACTTTTTAGCAAGTGGAACAGCATCAAACGAATCAGAAAGTCTTAACTGTTCTCATCTTGTACATTAAAATAGAGAAATCCTTATCATTCTAATCTCAGACTTAACAAAAATTTGTCTGTTGAGATTTTGGCACTTTAAAAGTTCCAGAGTCTTTGATCTTTTTAATAAGTAGATGCATTAAAACGACATTTTAAGAATCTAATTTGAAATTCAAATCTTAATAAAGATTTGAATAAAGATGAAAGGTCATTTTTCAGAAAATATTCAAATATCATTAAAAAATCTAATTTATAATGAAAATATTTGTACTGCTTCATGTTTAAAATAGTAATTATTTCGCTATATTCAAAGATTTTTTTCTTTAAATATTGCTAGATTTTTTTTTACAAAAATCAAAGATATAACTAGTTACAAAATATTTAAAAAAAAAAATTCTTGGATTTTAATACTGTGTGTTCATTTTATCTTTATTACGAATATTTCATAAAATTAGGTCAGGAAAATTATCTATTGTACCACATTTGCCCTCACAAGACTCACAATTTTGCTCAGTTCTTCAAAATAAAAATAATAAAAACTTTAAAAAAAACACTTCTCTCTGACTCTCTTTTTTCATAATGGTCACTGTTTCACAAATTGAAACGATAAAATTTAATGTGTTCGTAATGAAATTCATTGACTTCGCATTTTTAGTTAAAGGAGTTAAATAAAATGCGTTAAAACCCGTGATAACTCCTTTAAATGTGTGATAAACCCGATGATAACTCCTTTAAACGCCATAGAGAATGCCATGTAAAATTTCATGTTCCATACAAAAAACTCGTAAGAGATACCTCAAACAGTAAAAAAGAAAGAGGACTTGAAAATTTTATGACAGCTTCAAGCCTTCCCACTATTAATAACCTCTACAGGGCATAAAACGGGTCTACTTGGGTAGTCTTAATCATCGTAAACCTGCAACAAAGCTTCAACGAGGTCCATTTATTGAACCTGATGGCCAGTGTCCATGGTAGTGTTGGTTTCGTATTGACCCAATGTCCCATTAATGACGTGTCCTAAGGCTTAACAGTCTATCTTCCTCAACAACCCTCCGCCACCATCGACAAAGCTGTTATCTACCTCCTCAGTCGTCTCTCTCTTTAATCCCTAACCGTGTCTTTCTTTGCAGGGTTGCAACACATACCACTATTCGATTTAAACGCCAAAGCTGTTGCCTAATGAACGGAAAAGTAGTTTCTTTTTTTATCTCTCTTTTTATCTCTTTTCTCTCGGGGTGTATTTAAAGTTTAATTTCAACGTATAAGTTGCATATAATTTTCACCAATTTCTCTATTTTTTTCATTAATCAAAACGTGTTCCAAAAGATTTTGAAACAGTTAATCTTAAAATTCATTTTTAAATGTCGAGTGTTATACATTTTTCAAAAAATTAGATTTTAAAATAAGTAATTTCGATAAGAGTTGTACAAAATTAAATATGAATTGAAAAATGTATTTCGCAATTTAATTTTCTCTGGAACGGAGCTTTGTATATGGCTTCTTATTGCAATATTACTCGTAAAACAATAAAATTAAATATTTGTTGCAAGAAGGCATTTAGTAGCTAAATTTCTGAGATGCAAAAAGTCGCTTATTTTTCTTAGTTCTATAGAAACAGCTAAAATATTTTTACAAAGTAGAATTGTTGGTTCAGGAAAATTAATTCTCCAATTTTCTTTGTTAGTGAGCAAACTGCGTTTTGCCTTAAAAAATGAAAAAAGTAGTTTTTTTTTTCTTTTTTTTTAATTCCTTTTTCTCTTGAGGTGTCTTTATAGTTTAATTTCAACGTATAAGTTGAATGTAAATTTTATCACTATAGGAAGTATAATTTCTCTGATAAAAGGTTTTTTCTTAAAACAAAATGTGTTTTCTAAAAAATTTTGAAACAGTTAATTTAAAAATTCATTTTAAAAGCCAAATTTTATTTTCCGTAAGCTTAGTTTATGAAAATATTAATTTTTATTTGAGAACTGAAAAATGTCAATCGGAATTGAAAAGTGTATTTCATAATTTAATTTTTTAGGTACGGAGCTTTATATAGACTTATTGCAATATTTAAATTTCGCAATATTACTCGCAAAGCAAAAAAAATTAAGCATTTGTTTCAAGGAAGCTTTTAAAAGCCCGATTTCTGAGGCGCAAAAGGTAAAAATTACCTTTCTTAGTTCATTAAAAACAACAAAAAATATTGATACACATTATAACGACTTTGAAAATTTCTTCCCAGAATTTTTTTCCAATACAAAAAAAAGAACATTTTATTTAGTGAACAAATGTGTAAGATGTTCAATTTTCAAGAGATATTTCTCAATACATTTTATTGAAGATAGCTTATTAACCAAATTAAATAAAATGTGCTCATTTTATCTAGCTTTCAACTAAGTTATGGGTACACTCATAAATTGTTTTTTATAGCTATTTATATTTCGAATGAAATTTAGATTTTCAGGAAGCCAATCACCTTAGGATAAAAGCTCACAACACGCAAAAAAACTATGTTTGTGCTCTTGTTTAATAAAACTAAATAAACCTCATTCATTCATTAATTTTGAAAAACATTCTTAAAAAATAATTTATCTCTTTCCAAAAGAAAATCCTTGATTGATCAGAAATTATATGCTCTCTATATATAGAATAATTTCTTTTTCAAATAATATTAAAAAAAGTGTTTTAAGGCAATTCGGTACTCTTGGAACAATTATTTTTATTCATGCCTTTAAAACTTATATTGAAGCATTTCATATAATGTTTCTTTTCAAGAAAATTGTACGAGATGAAATTTTTCACATAGTATTAAATTTTATGAAGAAAATTTGGAAAATTTTAAAATCCTACACCTTTCGCAAAAATTAATTTTTTGACCTGAATTTTTTTGTAATATTCTTAAGGATGTTTTAAACAACTTTAGAGATATATTTTACAATATTTTAATTAGTATTGGAGAAAAAATATAAAATGTTGATATGCATGCTAAAATTGTACGAAAAAGACAATGTATCCTACATTTTAATGTTTTTTTTTTTAAAAAAGTAATCATTTTACAGCCTTAATTTTTTTACTTGCTTTTTTTAACACACAGGAAAAAGTTGAAGTGATTGGTAAATAATTGTGGAAGGAGCAGCATTTTTAATGCACTAATGTATCAAAAAATACAAACTGAGGAAAACCACTTTAAAGTTTATAATTCTGAAAAAATAATTATATAAGCTTAAGTAAACTTAAAATACCACTTTAAGACATTTCTCTTTAAAATAATTGCATTTTCATATTTTCTAAGCCCATACATTTTTATAAATTATCAATTTTTAAGGAGTATTAATTGCACAAGAAAATTCAAGAAAAATGTTACATTTTTTTTTCCTGCCATGCAGATATTTTAATTTTTTTCTTTACATTATATTGATATATTATATTTGTATGTAAATCATATGAGGAATAGGGACTAAAATTATGAAATTATTAATACAAAATGCCTTAATTCAAAAGTTTTACATACACACATTTCACAAAAAAAAATATTGTAATGCCTCGGTAATATCCTGCTTTATATATATTACACCTTTATAGTTATTATTTCGCTTTTTAAAATAGATTTTTTTATAAAATGCTTTTTCTAGCTTTTTTTTTCCTAAATAGGGGGCGTGGTCGAATTCCTATTTTGTTGATTTATATTTTTCAAATGTAGTTTTATCCAACATCTAACTTACCGGCATGCAAAAGTGATACATCAATCGAAAGATAATAATACAAAGAATAAGGTTAAATAAAAATAATAAATGGCAGTTTGGATCTTTTTGGGGTACGAAATTAAGAACACATTAAAAAAATTACCCATAAGAATAAAAGGTCGTCTGATAAATACACCGAAATTACGTTTCTTTAACGTTAAGCCTTTGAGACAAACGGAAAAAAAAGGAAATAATAATTGCGGTCTTTCTTACCTATAGACGTGAATAAGAGATGACCAAAGTCTAAGTGGGACCTAAAACTTGCCAAAAAAGGCGATGTGGTCTACTGAAACATACAACCACCAGAAAAGGTCCTTTGTCGCTATGCTGGCCAAATAATCAGATTGTTGAGTCTCACGTATCCCCAGCGTCATACATTTAATGAGATAGCTTGGTTAGAAACATGTGACAAAGGTAAGCTTTTGTTGCTTAAGGCTGTTAAGTCGCTTTCTATGACTACAAAAGCCAAGTACAATCATTTTACACAAAATGTTAGGTCATCAAACGTAACTAAAAAAGGCTAAAGATCATTGCACTTGTGTTTAGTGTAGGATATCTGGAAGTTTTCACTTTTTGGATTTCTTTCATCATTTCCTATTGCTTTGGCTTAGATGTGCTATGCTCCAAGCAGTTGTATGATTATTTTGATAAAAAAAATGTAAGAAATCTTGAATTCTTCTAAAGGCATCTCTAAATGAATACGAATTTTTTACGGTGTATCATGATTTTATTATCATATTCACACTCCTATAGTTACATTTAATTTGTAATTTTTATAGGTTTAGTATTTTCATTATAAATTAGAGAGGTTTGATTTCATTTTATCCTCTGGTTTTGATTGGGGTTATAGCCTGATAGTTTAAAAAACATAAATGCTTATGATTCATTATTGTAGGCTCATTATCGGCAAAGAATCTAATGCTAAAATTAATAAATTTTCCATTTTTTGTACTTTAAATTAACATTAATTCCGATATAATCCTAAGAAATAAATTTCAATAATTCTAAAATTAAATAATTCTAGATATTAAAATGTTTTTAAAAAAATAAATTTATTACTGTTCTGATATATAAAAACATCCTATTTTAAAATAAATTTTGAGTTCATGTATATATTTTTTTTTATTTTTAGATTTTTTGTATGCAATAAGATGTTTAATGCTCTTTTCCTGTAACGTTTTTTTTTCTACTAAAATATATCATGCTCCTTTTTTTGTGTATGTTTAAATTTCTTCTTGTCAGATGTTAATCGTGAATATTATATCACAAAAATAAAGAATCCTTTTCTTTGATGAGAATCATCTTCTTCAATGATTCTGATAAAGTAGTAAATAAAAATAAGTAATTTTAGTAATTGAATTTAAGTTGAACTGTGCAATTCTCCTGATACTATAATGAATGACTAGGCTAAAAGTAGGAGAAATTGTTAAATATAAAGAAATTATTGTAGACATTATACATAATAGTTTTTTGATTCATTGGTTGATAATTGAAAGTAAAACAAAAAAATTAAATGGCCTTTGTGTTTCATTTCAGTTAACAACAATCTAGCATGCTTAGTTATGTGAGGTACCCTTGCTATACATGTTTCGGAGAATAATTAATAATGCTTATACAACCAAGGTTTTAATTATTTCAGTATCTCACTTATTAGTTAAAATTACTGTAACAAATATACAGCTGTAAATCTAAAATATGTAATTAGTACCTTGTAGCGGGCTATTTCTCGAAATTTCTCTTTTAAACTAACTGAGGAGTTTTCTGAAGTGCTATTAGAGCTTCGAAGCTTCCACCTACTTAGAGATAAATTGTGATGCATATGTATAGTACTATATAAAGTAATTGATATGGAGCTAAATAACAATAAGTGGTCTGTCAGACTATATTTCCGACCGAGTTAGTATTGTTTCAAGCTAATTATTTTTAAATTTCCAGTTACTTATCTTCTAAATTTACTTCAAGACTCTGCTGATATTTTCGAGAAATTTAGCAGTGTCCTTCAACCCACCTGATTATATCAGATAAGGGAAATTTACTAATTCGTATTAATTTGAAATAGCTGGTCTTTCCTTCTACAGACTAATTGATCAAAGAATTAAAATAGACGTGTACCAATTTTTGTATTGTCATAGAAGACGAAAGTTATTTTACATTTTTCTTATCCGCAAAATTAAAAAATTAAAGCAAAAAAAATGTGAGTTAAATTATCTGTCTTGTATTTTTTATTACTTGATTATGTAATTTGACTAAATTTCTTCTTTACGAGTTATTTCTTCAGACACCAAAATCCTTTTCTGGAAAATTCCATACAACCAAATTTTAAATTTTTTCTCTGTGAAGTTTATTACAGTATTTGAAACACGGGATTCTAACATAAAACTTTTCCTTACAGTTTCCATATGTTATATAACCGTCGGTTTCGCACAAGTATTTACAAGCATTTACACTCAAACATCTCTTACATCTGTATTTTTCTGTAAATATTAGCTGTTCTTTACTATTCGTTCAATAAGGTATCCGACTACGTTCAGAGAACCGTGGATTAAAAAAAACAATATAAATGGATAAATTGCATGGCATTTAGTGTTACTTGGATTAGAATACATGTATTGCTGTTTTAAGAATATTATTAGAGTAAAAAATTATTGAAATGAAATATTTTGGCAAAAAATGACACAATTACCTATTTTCAAAACATTCTCCTTTGATGAAAAGAGCTTCTATAGTAATAATATTTTGCTTATACAAAGCAAATATTTCTCCTAAGGGCCTGAACTAAGATTTTTGTAGAATTCCCTTTTTTCAGAGTTACTACCAATTGAAATAATTACCAGTATTTTTTTCTTAAATTTTTTCCAATCTGTTGAGTTAGAATATGTGGACAAATCCCCTTCTAAGTTATACATTTGAAAAATCCTAGCTCAGGTCTACAGAGGTCTGAGCTATATATAGACAAAATAGTATTATTAGTGAAGTATTTTCCATAAAAGGGAAAAGTTTTGAAAATAAGTAATTCTATGTTCATTTTTTGCCAAAATATTGCCTTTAAATATTTTTTTTACTGTAATTATATTCTTAAAGTAATTTTATACATGTATTCTAATCTAAGTGACACCAAATATCATAAAAATTATCCATTTATATGCTTTTGCCAAATAACAGTTCCGAACGTAGTCGCATACCTTAAGCTTAGCAGTATTTGTCACAATATATTACGCTGTTTTATTATATGTTTTCTTATTTTCTAGTAAGCAAAAGGAAACTTAGTTAAAGTGATTTTTTTCTATACCTAGATATGTATAGCGCGTGAAAAAAAGGACAGATTAATAGATTTTATCTCTTTTCCTCACAGTCTTTCTAAGATTATTTTTTGCGCTTATCTTATTTTTTATTCATTGCATTACTGATTACATTACTAATTAGGCCTGCCACTGCATGCATGAGCATTTCATTTGGAATCCACTTCCTTTTGGACCTTCTAAATCTCCCACAAAGCCCTTAAGTATGTTAATACCCCTGACTTCCTGGTCTATCAATTGAGTCTGAATTATGGCAAGAACTGGGGTTGTACAAATCCCTCAAAATGCTGACTGGCAGATATAGGGAAGGCGCTTGAATATTCACTTCCTTGTCTTTCTCTCCCACTAGGCGGTCCGGTTAATTCCTCTGGATTCCCTGCCTTGACGGATGGTCTTTTCCTTAAAGCTATCGCCATCACCATTAGAATAAACAGAAAGGCTCGAGAAAGTCTGGTTGTACCTTTTGATTTATCGGGTGATTCTTGCGCAGAAAAAGGAATTCGTCGCTTTGGAAGTAAGTTACTAGGGGGCACCAGCTGACATTCAGAAGGAGCCGCTGCCAATCCTTGGTATGAAATATATGGGTATGAACCCTCAAAATCCGTACGTTTCCGGTTGATATCTTCGAGTAACGATATGACTTACAACTAACTCTTCTGTAAGTATAAAAAAAAGAATCGTCAGATAAAAATATAAGAAATATTCAATGCGTTTTTCTCATTAAAGAACAAATTTGATTTCCCTTTTCTGTGGTAAGGGTTATATATCCATAGATAAACTTGTTAAATATTCTTCTGCCTAGATTTAGGGCTTTGATTTCATTTATCGTCATAGATAGGACGGAAAGAAAAAGGGAAGGAAAAAAAGTTGCCAATGCATAATTTTCTCGTCCAGAGACTCAGCTAAAAAGAAGCAATTCTGAGCTCCTAATGGCTTATGATTGAATCGTTCCAGTCCCCCTGACGTTTAGAAATACTTTATTCCAATTATCTGAAAGCCTCCAGAGAGATAAACGTCAGCAGAAGCGAAATTTTGAATCGGTTCTAATAACAATTTGCTAGGTAAGCAGTTTTTTTTCCCTTCCTCACTCTATCAGTTAAAGCAGTCAGATGAAAAATGAATGGTTACTCTATCTGTTTTTTAATTCTTTGGAAATAACGAATAAATGTCTGCATTATTTACTTGCTCCTTTTTTACTAACATGATTGAGGACGGGAGATTGTTTTAACTTGTGCTTGTAAAACTACGTGATATAGTATGGAAAAGAAATGAGGCTAATTTTAAAATTACTCTAGGAAACATAATTTTTATTTGTCATTTTTAATGACAAGGCGACAAATTTGAAATAAAAACACTCAAAAGCAAGATGATTACTTTTTTTAAAAAAAAATTTGATTAAAAAGTAGGCCTTTAAATATTGTAACTACAGCATCATTTCTTTTAAAGTGTTATTTCCTTGTGATTTAGTGAAGTTAAAATAAGGTGAAGTACTTTCACTGAGGTTAAGAGATTATTAGAAATTAACTTATAAGGGCTGAAAAATATATATTTCACTATAAAATGAAAACTGATTTAGTATAACATGATAATTTTGTCATTATCAAATGATAACTTATTCTTACAAAACCAATACTATTTTACTATAAGATAATTATTGATTAATTTAATTACATTTTTTTCTTCTAAAATGACAAAAATGCCGTATGAATTAGTTTAACAATAGATTTTTGAGCCTGATTTAAAACGCATCTATTCTGAAAAACTTACTTAAAATTATATATTTCCCAAAAATTAATAAAACATATTTATAGGAAATATATAATACTTAAGTAAGGGAAATATATACCACTAAAGTAAAGGGAATATATAATACTTATGTAACACTTAAGTATATCAGATTTAGAAAACAGGTAGCATAGATTTTTCCTAAGAGAGTAAGCATGTTTTATTAGGTTGTCAAGTATGAAATGGAGCAAAAAATGCACATAATTGAATTCGATTTTTTTTCAAACAATAACTAAGATTTTTTTAGATGATCTGTTATTTTTTTTTCAAACTGAAATACGCGTTAAAAAGGGGAACAGATGTACCTTTCACACGAAAAACAAATTATGCCAAAATACGGCGTCTAAATGTGGCTAGGTGCTTAATCTATCTTTGCTCCATTTCATACTTGACAATCTAGTAATATCATTATCATTAGCACTAACTGAAAAAATATTCTAAGGGAAAATAAAATTCCCATCCATTTTAGTATGTTTTACCCCCGCAGATTAAGACAAGACAAGAATACGGCGTATTTTACTTCTTACGATAGCATAAACTAAATTTTAGATTAATGCAGATATAAATAGAGATAGTAAGAGTTTTTATACATTTTTAGATATCAATTATGATTATTTTGCATTATCCATTTAAAATTTAGTTATTAATCCGATGCATCAAATATTTAACAGTAAAAATTAAAACAAAAATGTAGCCTAGTTTAAAATCTTTCAATGGTTTGTATGATTTATATTTATATTTAGCGAACATTTTCCTGGAATTATTGACTTTAAATGGAATATAAAATAGCAAACTCAATAGACTAATGGTAATGCTATAACGTTACAAAACCACTTTCAATATGACATTTTTTTAAGAAACTATCTTTATTTAGGATGTACACAGTACTTTCAGTAAAGGAAAGGATAAAAAAGTTTAAGAAATGGAAATACATTATATATTCGAATAAGTTACAAGAACCTATGCTTTGTGGGTAAATAATTTATGTTTTTCTTTAAAGAAAGGTTTAATGAACGATATATGCAAGTATTTTGTATAAATTTATGTCATATTTAAAGTCCTCATAAAACATGTAGAGTAACATGTTAGATTCTTTGAATAAGAACAGTAAACATATATATATTCATCTAAAGCCTACTATAAGAGGATCTAAAATTATGTTTACTCTCTTTAAAATGAGGTAGGAAACCTGTAAATAAAAGCTTCTTTGCTTACGAATTCTTTTCACAGGCTTTTTCTGTTCGATGTAGGGAGATGTTAGTAAACATGTGAATATTGAAAAATATTGCTTACTACCGTAAATCTTGACTTGCTATTTTATTTATGATATATTTTAATGGGATTATTATACAGCATAGTTTGAACTAGTAGTTATCTGAAGTTTAACTGAGGAACTTTATCGACTTCTAGCATTTTACTATTTGACTGTATTTTCAAGAACATTAACATGTAAAAAGATGCAAATATTTTATACTTGTTTTGTTTAATAGGAAAAGTATATTAGTTCTAAGAATACCTAAATAATAATTACCGCCATAGAAAATCTTCCTTATTCGAAATACGAAAAGAAATAGAAGGCAATGCTATATTAACCCCTGCCATATATTAATATACATTTCATCTTCAAAGTTGACAAGTATATTATCCTACATGAACAAGTATTGGTTGTTGTCAGCCTTGTGACGCATATATTATTTTCTTGCACATATAAAAAAATTCCTTCATTGTACTATGTTGACAACATAAGCAACATAAATTGGATTATTATAATCACATTACTACTCTCTCTAGATTTATTTACACTGTGGATCTTTTACTCATTCTTCATTTGTGTAGGCCATCATTCTGGATAAATGAAATACGATATACGACTCTTGTATACAAATTTCGAGAAAAATAGGTTTTAAATTTTAAAAACACCTCAAATTTATGTTATACTATAGTTTTGAAAAACAACATTTTTTGCTGTCGATATTTAAATATATAGAAACATTTAAATAATTCTAGTTTTAAATTTAAATCTATTTTAAGACTTAGTACATTAAAAATATTTATTTTATCAAAAAAAAGTAATTTATTATCGTTCTTTCGCAATTTTTTCAACAAAAAGCTCTAAGTAGTGTATTATAAATTTTAAAAAAATATGTTAACTTTTCAAAGATTGACTGAATGAGTTTTCTCTATTACATCTAAAAGTGAAATAATCTTTGACTTATTGAACCACATATTATAATTCTCGATTATAATAACGTAATTTTTAAAATCAGCCCAACTTACTTATATTTAAATGTAATAAAATGTAAAATAATAATAAAATAATTATGTATTGAATTTTCAAAATTTCAAACATTATAAGAAGTTGAAAACCAAGTAAATAATAAAATGAATTTAAATTCTGCTCTAAAATATATAGTAATAATTTTTTTTCATATATTTGAATGCTGACATTTTTGATCCAATGATAAATAATTCATAAGCAAACTTTTAAAATAGTCCTTAGTTCTTAGAAAACATAATTATAAATTAAATTTATTTCGATATTTTTAAAACTTAAATCAACTTTTTCTGTATAAACAAATATTTTTTTCAAAAACGTCTCTATTAGTTTTTGAAAAATTTATTTTTAAAAATATTTTTTGTTAGAAAATTTAATCGCTTGTAAGAGGATGACATCCTGTGATTTAGAAAATCTTACTCTTTTAAATTATTCAAAATATTTCGCATACATAAAAATCCCTTAGCTAGATCGATTATTTTAAACTCCCCTCACCCACCCACTCCTCTTTTCTCAGGTTTCTTTTTCCAATAACTTAACTTCCAATACACAAAATTAAATAAGCATACTTGTATGAAATAGAACCAATTTAATCAGTTAAAAATCTAAGGCAAACCTTCACTGAATATTTTTATTCCACAGTAAGCTTTTTTTCCTTCCTTTTTCAATTCTAAAATAATTTCCCTATGTAAAAAAATATTTTCCATTAAATATAATTGGATAAACATTCTTAAATTATGACAATCAATAAAGCCCAAGTAGATTTAGAAATATATTATATTTATGCCATATCTTTATTTTGGAATAAACAACAAACTTAATAATGTTAATTCTTTCCGTTTCTTGTGCGCTTAAGTTTGATTAAGTGCTTAGAGCATTCTAGTGCAGAGTACCAAAACGATTAATTGTAATTTAAGCTGCATTCATACTCGCGAGAGAACAAAAATCGAGAATTTTTCAGCACAGCTATTAATTCTTTACAGATCCTTAACTTTAGCCAAGCTGATGGGGAAGTCTTTATTCTTTTCTCAAGATTCTCTTGGGACTCGTTATAAAAGATAAATCTGAAAGATTCTGTTTCGGATTGATTATTAAGGGATTATATATTTCTGATTTGTTTCAGGATATTCTTGAAGTAATTCATTCTTTTTGAAAAGCAGAACCATATACTCTAGGTAACGAAAAATTAAATATAATAGAGTGGTTAGTACTTTTTAGATTTAAGAAAAACACTTAGATTTTGATGTTTGTATTTTAAACATAAGGAAATACGTAAAATGCGGAAGATAAAACTTGAGTGTTTTTTTTAATTAGCTTTAAAATTTACCACATCCCTTAAGATTTTTCCCTTTTTCAAAAATTAAATAATTGTTTGCTTTTTTTAATTTTATTTAAGTTATTAATTTCTTTACTAATAACTTACTATTGCCGAGGGAAAGTTTGGGTATTATTTAAATCTCTTGCGTTTAAATAATACTTTTTAACTTATTACAGTAAATGGATTACGCATCAGATAGTATATTTATTTAAAAGGCGAAATAGATTAATTCTCTAAATTATACTCTTTAATACATGCATTTTTACACTAAAAACTTCATTTTCCCCCTATTTTAATTATTAGAGATTTAAAAATCAAATAGATCGTATAAGCACAAATACCTGTTTTACTTAGCATTAATTTATTGATTATGGGACACATTTCAGATAAGTTTATATGCTTCCTTTACCTTCTTATCACAATTTTAATTATAAGATTTACATATCCATCGATTGTAAAAGCAAATACTTGTAACAATTTGACATCTTGCATTAATTGTATATTCCCTCTGAATTATTTTCAATAATTATGTGAAACACATAGATAAATATCAGTTACAATAAGGAAATATGAGCCTCAGAATATCAATTGCAATGGTATACAGCCATTATCAGCAGAAAATAAGAATTCATGCTCAAGGTTTAATTTACTCTTAATTAAATTATTGGGATAGTACCTCAATTGATTTAAATACAACTGCAATTAAATATATTTAAAGTTATACTAAAATATATGCATTCAATTATTCATGAATCATCGAATTACTTGAAAATCATGAAACTACATTTGAAACATAATTTGTTAAATAAATCTTTATCCCAAACTGAATTTGTGTTGTAACTTTTTCTTCTCGTCTCTTCATATTATCATTTCAATGTCATATAGCTCTTAAGAAATTTTAGTATTTTCTGCACGTGTGAATTTGTTATCACTGAAATACTTATTTTTCTAAAAATGTAACTATCCCTACATGTGGAAAAAAAGATTAATTAATCATTATTTATTTAATTTAATATTTTGTTTACGTAAAAAAAAAAAACGTATTTCAGCAGTGAATCAATATTGTTGCAAATTTGCGTGGGTTAAAAGTAGCCGACGACTACAATTAATTAAGTAATAACAGAATTATGAATGTACAAAGGACAAGCAAATAACAACACGATGACAAATTTACAGATTATTTAGTTGAAAACGCACTCGTTATAAAAAAGCTTCACAGCAATCCAGAAACAGCTCTCTAGAACAGATCCACTAGCAGGAACTCAGACACGATAAGCCCATCTTATCACATTCAAGACACAAGACTTAACTCTGAACTCAACTTACAAACTTTGAGTTACACCAACCTATGTATAGCAGCGTTTCTTAAACTGTGGGGCGCACTCCTCAAGGGGGGCGTGATAACACTACATGTGGGGAGCGATCATTTCAAAAAGTCATAGTAGGCAATGAGAAAGGTGTTGGCAATGAAAATTATGACTCAAAACTGGGTTGCTTATATTGAAAGTTTGCTGTATAGCCTTGCGAAAATTTCCAGAAGGGTCGATTCCAGAGACTTCTCTACAGTTTCTTGGCAATATCATTTTCCGCCAAATTTGTCACTAAGGGCGAGAAAGTCACTAATCTGGTAACTGCTCACATCCCTAAGATCAGTGGTATTCAAAACTCCACAGAACCCTGGGGTTCCACGAAGCATACCCAGGGGTTCCCCGAGTCACAATAAAAAATCAAAAAGAAAATTATATATATTTATGCAAAATAGATTCATTTTTTCTATGAAGTTTATATAACCTCATGTATCTAAAACTCATCCCAGTCATTAAGGTACTGAAAATTTTATTTATACATAACTTTATATTTAGAAATACTTTTAAAACTATTACTATAATATCAGAATATTAAAATGTGTTTTTTTTCTTTATGTGAACTATTTACTAGATATTGAATATCCTATTGTTTACTATCACGGGTTCCACGAAATAACTTTAAACTCATTAGTAAATTATTTTGTAAAACTAAATAGGTTTCTACTGGAAAATGCACCTTTTTTTATTTGTGGAGAGAAAACACCTATAATAAAGTAGAGGGAACAACATACCGAGATATCAACGAATTCGACTGCGTTAAAATCTAAATTTAAGCAAGAGTAGCTCCTAAATTTTAGGCTGAAAATTCTCTTTCTCATGCAAAATACATAGAATTTCTCACAAAGCTATAAACATAAGAATGCCATTCAGAACAATGTATTTAAGGGAAATATATATTTCTTTCTCTCTCAACGTAAGTGGATACAAATACCGAATATAAAAACAAATTCAACGCAGAATATGAAATGCGACAGCAGATAATTTCAAGACCTAGAATTCGACAGTTTGTGTAAATGCATATCCCAGTCACTAAACATAATGCAAACGTAGACGGCACCTGAAACATGAATTAATATTATTAACGCGCGTGTAAATTATATTTAAATTGAATTAAAATTTCTAATAACAAATGCGATACATTGTAATTGCCTTCACATAAAGTACTTATAACATAGTGATCTACTTTAAATGTTATTTTAAGATATATTCTTTAAGTGTATGTTTGTGGAATGGGGTTCCACAAAAACACCTTATGGCAACGTTTCTCAAACTGTGGGGCGTTCCCCCAGGAGGGCCTGATAAACCTGAGAGGGGGGAGTGAGAATATTGGGAAGTCAAAAGATCATTTAAGAAAATTATTACTTTACTCAAAGTAAACAAACAAAATACATTCTGACATTATGAAAAATAAAATACACATTTAAACTGATATAATACACTTATAAATATATCAGTACTGCGCAATGTCTTTTATAACTAATTTAGCAATAATAAGTTAAGAACAAGTTTAATAATTACCAGTGGCCCCATGGGCTTGCTATATATTAAATTGTATACAAAAATTAACACTTATCTTGATAATTTGCACGATTTATAATTAATTCCTTAAATGCCGATTGAAAATTACTCGGTTCGTTCCCCAATGCCACCGTTTAACACATAGGGGAGCGTATGTGGTGTATTGGGGAAGGAGGGGTGGGTAGAAAAAGATTAAATAATTAAATCTGTTGTAAACACTGTCAAAGTTTTATTTTCAATCGGAATAATTTAATGGATGGCAGTGCACACACAGAAGAGATCGTAATTCGGAAAGACGTATATATACGTCCGGAGCAATTAACTCACTGGCTGAGAGAGACGTTTATAAGCGCCGGTGGACCTTAAAAGGTAGAAGTCGTATTGTAACTTTAGCGTCAAAGTATATTATTATAGAATTCAATACATTGTTATTATATCGGTGGGGGCGCGATGAAAATTATGATTGAATATTGGGTCGCAAATATTGAAAGCTTGAGAAGCATTGTCTTATGGTTCTAAGGGTTCCGTCCGACGAAAAATTTTAAAGACCACTGCCCTAGATCATATTCAAATTCATACTGGGAAGCCAAATGCCCTGTAAAACTCAATTTTCCTCAAGAAGTGTGTTACTGTGGAGAAAACAACATACATGGCATGTTTCAATATTTACCAAAAGCAATACATTCTTCCATTCTCTTTGGAGAATACATACTGAATATTTTCCGGTAGACTCTACTTATCACTTTTGATAGTAGAAATAATCTAAGAAATTTATAAATGAAAAATAATTTAAAATTTTTTTTAAATAGTATAATTTTTTTTAAAATAAAAGGGTTGTTAATTAATTAATGAAACTACTATTGAAATCTATAGTGATTTATTTGAGTCAAAAGGAACTGAGTAGGATTTTTACAAGATTTTAAAGTAGTTAAATTCTTAGGCACTTTCTGATAGTAGTAGTTGATTCTTAACTTGCTTCTTTGAAAATGCCGAATCATTTCATCAACATTTCAGACATTCTTAGTTACATCAAAGGTTTTTATAACTTTAAATTCATTTTCAAAATCTTGGAGGGATTCTTTGAAGATTTTTAATTTAATGAAGGGCATATATATATAGATAAACTAATAAAAAAAAGTAATGTACACTTCTGACCTCACAAAATGCTATACCATGAAGAAAGCATGCAAACCATGTGAAATTTACATCAGGCATTGGCGGAGATGAAAAATGCAAATCGTTAGCATTATAAAGCAGACGCATATCACGGGTGACCATAGAGCAGCCGCAAGCGATATATAAGGGTAGGACAGATTACCGATTTGAAGTATGGCAATAGTTTTTTCGTGCGATTTTTTCCCCTTGTATAAGCTGTTTACTTATACCTCGTGGAAGACATCGAGCGTCTTTTGACTAAGTTTCTGAATTCCACCGAGGAAGAACAGTAGCCTATATAGGGAATGTGGATTATCCTTTATAGAAATCAGTCAACGTATTGGACGAAACCAAACAACTGTGATGCGGATCTGTAAACGCAGGATGCAGGAGGAAACGAGGGGCCAAAGGGGCCGATCACATCTACCTCGTTGCACCACTGCCCGTGATGAAAGGTGGATTTTATGCATGGTAGGGATGGATTGCGCAGCCACATCACGAAGCAAAGCACAACAGATTCAGTCTGTTACGCATCATTCGATGTCCGCTCTTACCATTCGATGCCGTTTGCAGCAGAGTGGAATGTCCGCAAGGCGTCCCTTGACTGGAGACCACAGGCGTTTGAGGAAAAGGTGGACATGGAAAATGGAACGGAACGACATTGTGTTTACTGACGAATCCCGCTTTTGCCTTCAACATCACGATTGTCGGATTCGAGTTTGAAGATACCGTGGTAAGTGGCTGCTGAACTGTTGCATTATGCATCGCCACACTGATTCTGCACCCAGTATCAAAGTTTGTGGTGATATTGGAATTCACTGCAGAAACCTTCTAGTACGCATTGTCGGTACACTGAACAGCCAGCGCTACATCTCTGAGATGTTGGAGCCCGTGGTCCTCCCATACATTCAGCGCTTTCCATCAGCATATTTCAACATGATAATGCGCGACCACACATGGCACGCAAAGATCAAGAGTTTTTCTTTACTCATTAGATTGAATTGCTTCCTTGGCCTGCTTGTTCTCCTGATCTATAGCCAATCGTAAACGTGTAGTGCATGATTGCATAACGACTGGCCTGAGATACACCATCCTCTGCTACAACAGATCGACTTCAGCAATATGTGGAAGCCGCATGGACTGCTGTACCTCAAAGACACATCCAAAGCCTCTTTGATTCTATGCCAAGGCGAGTGGCAGCGGTTTTAGCCAACAAATAACGGTTACATTAACTACCGATTTTGTCATAATCCACGCGTCACAAGAGGCTGTAACTTAAATCGTTTGAACTTTGTACAATATGTTATCTGCCAAATAATTTTAGCTGTGATATTTCTGGTCCTTCCTGTTGTTGCATTTTGTCTGGCTAGCAGTGTATATGTATGGTTATTCGAAGTAAATATCGATAACTGATGAGAAGTCCATAAAAATTAATGAGCTGGGATTGTAATCATGTTTGGAATATCTCTTTTGTGAAATGATTACCTTTTTTTAATTTAAGACTCGAGTATGTAATGGAAATAAATTTTAGGTAGAAAATAAGATTTTTTTTAGATATATAAATTAATTATCCTTACATATTCATACATCTTACTCTCTGAACAATTACAAACGGTTTAAAGGCATACATTAACTAATCATTAAAAAAGTACTTCAATACAAAATACAGACTGCTTAAATAACCTTAACACTGCTGCAATAATAAAAAGTAATGAATTATTGGTCAACTTAAAGATAAAAAAATACATTCTATTCATAGTTTTGATTTTTAAGATATTTTCAAATGTATTGATATTAATGATATGATTAAAAATTTAGACTAATTTGTAATATTCAATTCTTCAAGAGAAGGATATTATTACTAAATCTCTAAAAGCAAGTGAAAGATTTATGGCAAATAGACCAGCAGGTAATTTATTTAGCCGAAGATTCAGATT
Source organism: Trichonephila clavata (assembly GCA_019973975.1). Lineage (NCBI taxonomy): Eukaryota > Metazoa > Arthropoda > Arachnida > Araneae > Nephilidae > Trichonephila > Trichonephila clavata. Next base: position 177,766 of record BMAO01002316.1, read on the forward strand.
CATAGATAATATACTTAAACTTTTATTAACATAATTCTTTAACACATTTCGTATTATTTATATCGACATATTGGTGATATATAATATTATATATAAATATAAATAAAATCGAGCTGTTAAATCCTATTTGATTGTATAATCCACATCCAACAAACAAAAATTATAATTATATAAATTTTCAAGATATAAAATACAAATAATAGACCACTTACTCTTCACCAATATTTCCGATGAAAAAGATGGTTTTAAATCCAATATTATTAAATTTCCATTTTAGAACAGTAACGAGATCTTTCTTTTCTCAGAAACAAAATAATAAATCATATTAAATATAAAAATAGTTTAATAAAACAAAAATCAAAAAAATTTAAAAACTACAATAAATTTCTAAGATATTGTTTAGAACAAAACAAAATTAACTACTTATCTTATAAAAATTATTTTCATAAGGAATATTGAAAATGTGTGAAATAATATATTACTTTTTTCGCAAATTAAACTTGCTACTTTACAGAAATATATTTATAAATTTTTCAAAGTTTACTATTTTTTTTCTTTTTATAGTATACCCATTATTCCTATTTTCACACAAATATATCGAAACCAATAATTACATGGAAATAATGTATTTAAGTTCATGATTCTACAAATTCAAAATATTTTTCAGTATATAAGTTAACTCGTCATTTTCCTTGTGTGTGTGTGTGTGTGTGTGTGTGTGTGTGTGTGTGTGTGTGTGTGTGTGTGTGTGTGTGTGTGTGTGTGTGTGTGTGTGTGTGTGTGGATAAGATTTGAACCTTCCTTTATTTTTAGAAGAAAAAAAAGGAATGTGTGATTCATTTTCGAATGTTCATTATGTAATTCCTTTTCGAGTTTTAACATACAAGAACTAATCTTAAAAATTATGAAGATACTTTTATAGTATTTGTTAGATACACAATAAGAGATCAATATCAATATTAATTTATATAATTATTCACTCGTTTAATTATATAAATATTATAATAAATTATACATCATATTAATTATATCTGAAAGTTACATATTTTCTTAAGCATATTAATAAGATTAAATAAGAGTAGTACTCCATGTTCATATATACATATATAATTATCAACAAAATATGATTTTTGTTAACATTCAGAACGTAATTATACTAAATATTTGACTTAGATCGATAGCTTTTTGTAATGAAATAGAATATATTATTGCTATGTACTTTACCTTATTCATATATTTAATATGTTGTATATTAATGTATTATTATATATTATATTATTATTATATTTAATATGCTCTTTAATAGTTAAGTATCATATTCATAGTTAAATATCATGGATTTTTGCTTATGAAAAAACATTTCATTGATATGCTTTTTGGCGATTTAGAAGCTTGACATAACAAATTTGTGTGTTTGTGTGTGTGTAATTCAGTCCTTTTTATTTCCTTGTCATATTTTCTGAGAAATTAGTTGGAATTAAAATTTTATACAAATATTTTAAATAAAAACAAATTTAATAATACATAAAATATGACTTAATATATTATATTATGCTTCATAATATATTCGCTCTATTTATAAATTATTTGAATTTATTTTGAAGCCTAATTTAAAATTTTTTTATGAAATTAGAATACATTTTAATAAAAAAATTGTTTTACACTGTCGAAACAACTTCCTGTATCACTTTGATAAATTTAACCATCATTAATTTGACAGGATGTGTGGGTCACATTTTATTAATATCATGAACAAAAAAATCCACTCCTAAACGTTCCTCGAAATTCTTTCTTGTATTTATTTTTAGTTGCTTTACAAGAGTTTCTTCCGAATTGCTAAGGAATTTTTTTAAAAACAAATAGAGTGAAATTGATTTATTGTCCGATTAGCTCTTTAAAAGTTTTCACTCAAAAATTATTCTCATTAATGCCCTTGAAAGAGATTTTCTATTCCACTTTCATTTATTCATAGATTCAATCTCGCTCCAACTACTTTTCTGCAAAATAGTAACACATTTCTTCACATAAGTGAATTCTTGAGAGAAGACACAAGTCTCTGAAGAAAAAACATATTCCGATCGTAGTTTCCTGTTTCTAAAACAAGCTCTTCATACGAAGAATAATAAAGAAGAAACAAAAGAGAACTTAGTGATCGACGTTCTTTCCGAACATCCATTTTCTGTAAGCCGTCCGTCAAAATTTGAAGAAGCTAATATCCTTTCACGTGATGTTTTTAGAACACTTTGCGAGGACTGATTCTAACTTCCAAGAGAAAAAAATCTTCCCCGATTGAAATCCCGTGTTCGTGATCAAATATGTGCGTAAGATTGACGCTCGTGACAGAGTTTGTATTTTCATATATTTTTATTTTCTCTAGAGCTTGTGTAACCTTAACGTCAATTTTCGCTTCACTTTCAAGAAAATAAATAAGAATGGATATGGGTATGAATGTATGAAACTTTACTCTTTCGATGTGAAATATTTTCTTTGAAGGAAACTGACGACGAAGTTGCTGTTATTTCACCAAGACACAATTACTGAACGCTTTCTTATTGATTAGAAATGCCTTTTAACTCAAAGTGGAGTTGATGGTTTTCTGAAAGCCATTTAAACGAGTCTCGATGTTCAGTGGATGCATCTACCCTAACATCAATCCATACTTCAAAAATGTATGCTCGACATCTATTTGTGTTCCCAGAAAGAATTACAGAACATTGAAAAAAAATACTTTCAATCTTTCACGAAATGAATTTGAAAATCCTTTGGGAAAATGCATTGGTTTACTCTGCTTGAAACTATCGAATACATAACAAAGAATAAATTATTGGTTTTCGAGGTTTATAAATTAGTTTATTTGCGATTTTTCAAAAACTCAGCTCACAAGTTCCTTAGATTATGTTTTAATTGAACATGTTTACATGTTCATTTAAATGGTATGGTCTTAAATCTTAAAATGGCTCAAAGTTAAAAAGTATGTAACCCATTGTGCTGCTACAATAAAACGCTAGTTCTGAATAATCAGATTGAATATTAAAAGTGACTTACTAAAAAGTTATCAAACATTTTCTCCAAACTCTTTCTGTCTCATTTTAGATTATTATCACCAATAACTTGTCATGATGCTCTTTAAATATATTGGTAATAAGATTAATACTAATTTTTAATTCTGCATTAAAATTAAGGATGAATTATTTTTAATAATGATTATCTTATTATGTCTTGTTTTTGAAAATGCTTATCTCTGAAAATATTAATGAATTATTCTATAAATTTTTTTTTATAAACTACGAAGAAAAGTAGAAAAATATACGCAAAATGATACTTAAGTTGTTTCTGAGAGTATGAAAATTAATTTCTTGTTTTCTTTTTATGTGTATTAATTCTTTTCCATATTTGTAGGTCAGTATTACGAGTTCGTTGCCAATTGTACCCCTTTTCCTTCTGAATTAGACTCGAATAAGTAATCCCTCATTCATATTTGAAGATATATACGTTTTTAGTTTAAAGAAATGTTTTTAAATTTAAAAAATAAACGGGGAAAATTTAGATAGGCTTATTGTTAAAGTTTTCCATTTCAAATATCCAAATATATTCTTTGAATAATATTTTAATGTGTATTCTTAAAAATGCAGTTGAATACGTAGCTGAATAGGCATATGTTTGAATAGGCATTTCTATTTTTTCTCTAAGAATGAATCTATGTAATTGAAAATATCCTTATTGTGGATTTTAGTGTCTTGGAAGATCATTGCATAATGCCTTTCTGGAACTTTGTCTAGATTTAACAATTTTTTGACTTAAAGAAATGAAAAATGAAAGCTTAGATGTATAGGAGGCTTTCAACGTACCCTCGGTGTCGTAATTTTGAGCCTCAGTAAAAGGTTTCAAAATTATCCCTCGTGCTTTTTGAGGTGTGAGATTGATAAATAATCTCAGACGCAGTAACAATCCCATTGGGATAAGAAAGTTGTTTGTTTTGGAAAATTTAAACCAATCACTTATTTAAAATTTTCCATGCTGTATTTATTTCACGCACAAAGACTTGATATACTTAATGGAATTAAACATATCCTCTCTCATGAATGAATTTATCAAAAAAAATTTCCCTTTCTGAAAGCTAATTACTATAACCTTAAAAAGAGTAAGAATTTATTAAGTTAAGTTATATTATATTAAAAGAGATTATAAAGAGGGCGTCGTTTATGACCCCCTCCCGAAGCTATTTACTAATGGAACATTTCGCAGCTGGAGTCCACAAGAAAAAAAAGTGTTTTAGAAGGTCTATAATATAAACTAAAGGTTCATGATAAAATATTATAATTCAAATAATTTTGCAATATTAATAAAATAAACTAATACATTTATCCCAGTGAAGTCCAGAAATTTGGAGTTATTTCTATTTTCTAAGACCTGCTTTAGTTAACGGGGGAAAATAATAGCCATGGAAAATTGTTGAAGAAAAAAGTAATAATTTCTAAATAATTTTAATTCAAGTAAATATGTAGTTGATTAATTCTACAGTGAGGAATCGGTATCTTTCATTTGAAGCTTACTATTTGTTCGTGTACTTTTTTGTAATAAAGTTGTTAACAAAATATTTAGATCGACAAAAAAAAGATGTTACCTTCATATCTGATTCTCAAAAAATTTAAACCAGATGTTAATAGTATTATATATAAAACTCTAATTTAAAACAGCCATAAACATTTCATTAGTAGAGACCATATATACTATGATCCTGTTTATATATATATATTTTAAATTTATGTAAGTAAATGTATGTGTGTGTGTTTCCAGTTTTAACAATAGAAATTTTCCAAATGTGTAATTCCCCCATTTTTGCATTATATTGGAACTAGTTAAGTACCATCCTTTAATAACCTGTAATATTTTGCTTATGAATATATTACATATATATATATATACATGTATATATATATAATTATATATATACATATATATATATATATATTCTTAATTTATTATTCAATAGGTTTCATGTTCTGGGTTATATTTTTCAAAGTTTTATCTTCTACTTTTTTGGATGATTTATTTACTATTTAACAATCATTCTTTAGTTTTTTGATATATATATGTAAGAATATATATAATATATAACATGTATATATATATATATATATATATATATATATTGGCAACCCTTGGTCTAAATAAAAAAAGTTTGCATTTCAGTTTAAGAAAATAAGAATGTGTTTTAATAGGCATGACACATTGTTGACCTCCAACCACAACAAACTAGCCAATTATTTCCATCAAGGAGTCTCTGAAGTAGATAAATCCTCCCTCACCGAAACCAAATTTCAATATCCCAAAAGGAGTATTATGTACTGAATTGGCAAAAGAAAGAAAGTACCCTTTGCCATCTGCAAGCAATCGGTCCTCTCTCATTGAATAAGTCTACCCACCATCCGGGAAATTTTCGTTATCCAATCTGTGTTGCAACGGTTGCTGCAAATCCCCCTGCTACGGACAGGCATAAAAATTTAATTTGCTTGGCCCACCCTCCTTTACTGGGAGCAACACACAAGGCTAATGGATAGCTGGGGGTGGGCCAACTTACCTTTCGTTTCTCTCTCCGGATTTTTTTTATTTGTTCTTCATCGGGGGAACGAATAGTGTGTCACCAATCCATCTATCACGTGTCCGTAGTGATTCACGCCTTGAAGGTGGAGGTTTGTGTCACGACATGCGAATTCATTAGCATTAGTGAAAACGCCTTTCCTGTGAGGTTTTATAGACAAAGTTCTGGGTGACACAAAGGGAATAAGTACTTATTTATTTCGAGGTCACGTATCGTAGCTTATAAGGTATTCCCGAAAGTGGAAATGTCATTGTGTTTCTGAACAAAATTAGAATGTTAAGTTCGGTTCTACGTATTAGAGCGTGTCACGCCATCTCACCTGGGTTGCGAAATATTAGAAATGACAGAACGCCAGGAAATGCATCGGAAATTATTATAAATCAGGGAATGCTTAACCACAAAGCATAAAAAATTGCAAGGCAAAGAGTAAATGGCTCCCTCGATATGTAATTTTTCGGTATTAAATAAAAGTACCTAAAAGATTTTAGGTACCAACCTTCTTACTTTTATAACGGCTTAAGAACGAAACTGTAAATGGTTGACTACAAATGTTACTTATTTTTTGTGAGTAAAACATATATAATAAAATATAATCGAAACAAATAAGATTTGAAAATTTTTCATTGTTATAATCATTACACTCAAGCTCTTTCAATATATAAATCGAATAAATTTAAAACTATACTCAGAGGAAAAATATATATAATCCTTAACCGGTAATTTTTTTTGCCCATAATGTTTTTAAAAAATGCAAATTTTTTATTGCATATAACTAAGCATAATACGTAATAAAATTAAAAAATAGAAGAATTTTATTTTAAGTTTCAATTTTAAAGTTTTCGTACTATTTCTTACTTTATAATTGGGGAACATAAAAACCTTTAAATCTTTGATTTTTATAAACATAATATGCATGCCGTGAAGAATGTTTCATGTATCTTAAAAGAATTTATCTAATGCTTACAAAAAAAATTCATGTTCATATTCTTCATTTTCAAACAGTTAAGGGTTTTGTGTATTTGGATATGTATGCACACACAATTAAAAGCATGGTGTGTGTAGTAAAATGCCTTACATTGCTTTCGGAACAGAAGTACAACAGCTTTTTTTTTACTACCTTTCCATTTTTATTTCTTGTAACAGAAATTGCATAATTTTAAATAAGCCGATCCCTGTTCTTTATAGATATTTTTCAAGAATCCAAGTGTTACTGCCTTCAAAGATAAATTCCAGCTTTCACCACACAAAAAATCCCGAATGAAAATCCTGATTTCAGTACCATGGACAAACTGCATTTCTTAAATACACTATTAATCTCACTATAAGAATTCGAAATACGTGCAAATCAGAAATAGAAAGAAGAAAATATCAGCTTCCGTACAGTACTGGCAAACCGGTTGCGATCAACGTTCAGTAACCCGTGCGGTGTACAGGAATACTGGTTAAAGCAGTGTTTCTCAAACTTTCAACATCTGCAACCCAGTTTTCAAACAGAATTTTTCTTGCACCCCCCTCCACATACAGTAACAAAGTATTGAATTAAATAATGTATAGTGACGCTAAGTGAGTGAGAGAATATTAACGTCGCACTGATTAGCAACACGAGGGCTTTTGGCGACGGTCCGCGTAATTTTGAACCATGGTCAAGTGACGCGGACGACACCTAAGCTGGCACCCCCTCTCCTAACTACCACAGCACACCAACGGGAGGACGTTTGAGCTCTCGACAGATTTAACGTGCATCTCTCCCCTACACGGCGGATCTTTAGTGGTACTAGGATCGAACTCATGACACGCTAGCCATGATACGATGCCTAGACCACTCGGCCACCGCGGCCACATAGTGACGCTAAAGCTACAATACGATTTTAATTAAACACCATACAAATTATCAAGATAAGTATTAAATTTTTGTATATGGCAAGTCCATGGGTGAGTCACCACTAATTATTAAACTTATAATTGATAAATTAATTATCAAATACATTGATCAGTACTGATACATTTATAAGTATATTATATCATTGTAAAAGTGTATTTATTTTTTATTATGTAAGAATTATTTTTTTTTGCTTCCTTTCAGTAAGATTATAAATTTTTTTTTTAAATAATCTTTTATTTTCGATATGCTCCCACCCCCACATAGGGTTATCACGCCTCCTAAGGGAGACACGCCTGACAGTTTGATAAACTCTGGGTTACAAGGTTAAAAATATTCCGCATGTATTAACAGTTTGCTAACTGAACTAAAACTGAATCAGTAATTCAAATGTAGTAAACAACACTTTTAGCCAAAATTATTCAAACTTGTGTTCAAAATATTTGATAAAGAAATATTTGTTATAATAAATTATATTTCTAATGCACAATAATTCCAGTTTTCGAATTATAATAAATAGCAATTTGAAAATAAGTTTTTGTTATTTTGGTATTATTAATTACAAATAATAGTAGGATCTCTTACAATTATATAATCAAATGTAATTAAATATTAGCTTAAATACATTAAAATGCCAAACAAATGCGAAATAGTTTAAGTAAAAATAAACGTGTATCAAAATTACCCTAAAATAGTTATAAATTAATGTGAATAAAAATAATATATAAATACAAAATTGGATCTCATTCAAAAGATTTTCTAGTAGATTGTAAATATTGTGTCAGCAAGTATATTCTTTATATATGTATATGAAAATAAAAGCATAAATGTGTGTTTACTCATGGGATGTTTAAATATAATCGGTATGTTTAATCAAAATATTTAAATAAATGTCCAAAAATTTACTTATTCAAGGAACACTAAACAAAGGAAGATTAAATACAGAGACAAAAAGTATCTTGGATACTAATATGATATGTATTAAAGTAAGATTTGATTCTTAGCAAATATTTTTTAAATAATTTAGAAAAACAATATTATTAGATTAAACTTTAAATAGGTAAATTTTAAGAAAGAAAGAAAATATTTTCAACTGTATTGTCTTTAAGAGGAGAAATATTGCATTCTGCATTTTAACACGTTTGAAATAAGAAATATAGAAATTTAAAATTCATAGAGTTACGTAGCTTAAAAATTACATTTTACGTTCTTTCTTAAGTATTTAAATATTGTACTGTATTGTAATGAATTTTAAATAATGAAATAAAACTATTTAGTGATCCGTAAAATACAAAATACGCTTCCGATATTAAATGAAAATTGTGAAAATGTATTTTTATAAAATTTAAAGGAAATTATTTGAACACTAATTTGCAAGAATATATACAAATCTAAATGCTCATTATTTGTAATAATACGATTCTTCGAAAGCTTCTTACGAATTTAGATTTAAAAAAAGAAAAGAAAATTAAAGAAAAAAAGAATTGAAAAATTCTTTTAAAGGACTAATTTTCATATGTCAATAATCTTTAAGAAATTTTAAATTACTGTGTAGTTGCATTTTCAGTAACAAGCTATTATTTTTAACGTTTTAGACGTATAATGTATATAAATAATAAAGCTTTTAAAACTAACCAAAAATTATATTGAAACTAACATTAAGTATTAATAAAATATATGTAAAACTTGATTAGTGACTAATTAAAATGTTTAAAATGGCTCTTTGAAAGAAAAGTTTTAAAAACATAAAAAATACTAAGAAAAATACAAAGAGTTCAATCGTAGAGTGTTATACCTTTCAAAAATTTTTATGAAATGCATGTTTGATTTGATTTTAGCTTACGCCACATACCTGGAAGCAACACGGTTTTGAAATTCAGTCAAATGATAAGGATGACACATTAGTCGGCACCCATTTCTCCAACCTTTGGCACTTCTTAAAGGGAGATCTTTGAACCTCAAAAGATTTTACGCACGTCAGCCCCTCTACCCGGCGAGACTCTATTGGCACTAGGACTGACACACACGACTCGACAACGCCGACCACGAATTCGTGACTGATCAATCGACTACCGTGGCCTTTAAAATCCATATGCATGTTCTCAAAAGTTTGTACAAAATACAAAATATTAAGAAAGTGGGATCTCTAAAATCTAATACCGAATAGCAACAAAGAAATGTTTTATTACTGTTTCTTTTGCATTGTACTGACAAAAAAATGTGTATGTATTTGTGTTTCATTTCTCTTACACTTAAAATGTTCAGAAGCATTTAAAAGTATAATGCCAAATAGATTAAAAAAATAAATCAAACTATTTCCTTTTTTTTACACTAAATTCAAAATTTAAGAATGATTTAATTGTAATGCAAATAAAATTACATTAATAATTTAGGGCCGGGTAGCCTAGTGGTTAGAGCATTGGACTCCAGACCGGAAGGTCTGGGTTCGATGCCCGATGCCACCAAATGCCCGCCGAGTATATACGGAGAACATGCTTGTTTAATCAGTGGGTCTGAATGGTGTCGCAATCTATCGTATTGTACCGAGCAAAATAGCACTGTCACCTTCATGGGGGCTCAAAAGCTTAGGCTAACGACAGGCGTAAAATTCTAGCCCTTAGCCGTGATGAATTTCGTGGACCTTGATCTGATGTTACTGTCGATCAGGTGGCGTAAGCAACAACACATTAATATTTATATCATTGTGTTTCTTAAGGATCTACGCACAATTTCTGAGAATCATATTTATTCTAAAACATATTTTTTTATCCTACGCCAGTTTTCAGCATCTCTGCCATTAGTCGACAAGCAGCCCAATAAAAGGATGACGCATAAAAAGAATTAAAACTATTCTACAATATCAATAAATGCTTTTAAAATTTTATATATTCGAGTTTTTCATAAATTGAAAGTTTTTTAGAAAAAAATATTCACTAGGTTATTCAGACGTATCATAATAAGTAGTTATTTAAGTTTTAACTCATAATAATAAAAAAAAATATTATACTCACACACTTTCTCATGCAATTAAAAAACGTATGGTTTTCTTTATTGGAACAGGTTTTTCTTTATTAGAATTAGATAAAAGAAAAATATAATATTTATAACATCATGAAAAATGCGAAATCTAGAAGTTTATTTTCGAACCACAAAAAACAATACTTAAAGCTACATTTAAAATAATTGAAATCTGCTGATTTTTAAATTATTACATTATTGGCTTTTTTTACAAACACATTAAATGAAATATATTTAATAAAAATACTCTGCAATATCGCTTAGAAAAAGAGAAAATATTGAGTCTTTATATCATTTGTTTAAAATGTAAATGGAGAATACTTTTAAAAATGGCATAAAAAATTGATTAATTTTTCAAAAAAAGTATTGTTTTCATGTTCAAAAAGTGTGTGGCTAAGAAATTTGTTATTAATTTAAAAACATTTTTTTGCTAAGTATGTCATACTTTTAAGATATCTACTTATCTCATAACTATGGAACACAATAATGAGAGAGAGTACATGTTTTAAAAAATCTTTAAAAAATACATTTAAAGGATTAAAATAACCTAGCAAACATGAATTAAAAATTTTGATTTGGTTGCAAGTCTTTTTTGTCTAAGTTAATGAATATATTTAATTAATTTATTTGTTACCTAATACGTTGATCTGTGGTGCGAATTATTTTTTTAAGATTCACAATTTAAAACATAAACCTCTTTTTTCCTGCCCTTAAGTATAAATAATTTTTTATCATATTTCTTTGCTATTATTTTTAAAATGTTTTAATACAAAAACGTCACACCAGCATAAACGAATAATAAATAATAAAGTTTTTTTATTAATAATATGTCTTATAAAAATGCAATTTACTTAATTTAAATTCTCAATTTTTTCTCAATGCATGAATTTGAAAAATTCAAGATTTTTTTCAATATTTCTAAGATTTTATAGAATTGTGTTTATTTTTTCAAAACGTTATTTCTTTGAAATATAATATTCAATTATTATATTAAAAACACATTGTTATTAAAAAAAGTTTATAAAACCTAATTATTTCCTTTTCGCATCTATTTAATTCATATAGCATCACTTTAAAAAAAAATACACAACAAATGTTCCAAAATGTTTTTTTTCCGAAAAATGGTTTTATTTTAGTTGAATTCTCATTGAGCCTCATTTCATCTCAGACTTTAATTGAAAGACATTGCTACAATTAAATTAACTGAACGTCTTTTCCAATTATCTTCCTTACTAAAGTTAGCATATTAAATACTGGTTCCCTTACCATTCTATTTAAAATCATATTTCCATAATATAAGTTTGTATTTTTTGAGAGAATATTCATGAATATTCAAAAGGGGTTGTATATTAAGACACAATGTGAATGTATTGTGCTTGTAATGGAAATCTGTTCTATTGTTATTCTTTCTGATGCCAACTGATCGATGGTATCAGATTGAGGCCCACGATATTCTTCGTGACTAGTTTTACGTCTATCGTTAGCCACAGGTTTGAGAACAATACAGGCGGCAGGTATGATTTGGCTCGGTTTCACCCCAATTTTGAGGGAAAACACCCTGAGAGGTGATTAAGACCTTCCCACCTCATTTTATCTTTCACCAACCTCTTGAGAGGACTTGCGGCTCTACAAATGTTTAGACTGCTCCCATGCCGCACTAGTATGAAATATTTGAAGTCATCCATGCCTTCTCTAGGATTCAAATTCAGGCCCAAAGGCACAGCAGTCAGCGTCACTAACTACTATACCGGACGGGAAGCTAGCTCTAAGTCAACCAATTCCTGTCTCTAATTTTCGGGGGAAAGGGGGAACTTTCCAGTTTTTTCCAGTTTTCATTTTTTTATTTATTTTGAAAAAATCATTCTTATAAAAAAATATTCTTATGAGTTTGTTTCACATAAATTCGAATAATTCTTGTAATTACTTATCACGCCACATTTTTAATCATTTCTGAAATCGTTTTAATATGAAAAGAACCAAAACACAGAACATTTAACGATACATATTGTAATATATCTAAAATTTAAACAGTATACTATTTTAAATGATATTTTTGTAAAGTACCTTCTCTCAGAATGATAGATCAAGTAACATTACAATGTCAACAAAACATGGGATTCAAAGTAAACAGCACATTCTGAGTAAGGCACATAATGCTTTTACAATATTCCTACACTTTGTGGAATTACGTTTCACGAATACATCTTGTAGTCATAATAAGAGTGGTGTATTGAATGCTTCTGTTTGTCCATGATACGTCGCATTTAAGCTATTTCTAAGCGATGTCATCTCAATTAATATGGATGACATATATTCGGTGACTTTGACATTACATAATGAGTACATAAGTAAAAGCATACATATATCTGATGATTATGTTCTACAATTCCATTTCCACATAATTTACCTTTCGCAATAAATATCAGTATTAAATTTAGACAGCTTTCAACATACGACTCTATTAACTGTTTCCGTAACATTTGATTTAGAATTGTCTTAAAAAGTCTGACACAGCAACTTATAAAACTTATTGACAGTAATTATAACTGTTGTACGTATTTTAACAGTTGTATGTAACATATATCTTTCTGTAATATATATTACGTAATATTATTTAAGTTGAGGATATATCTTTCGTTTATTTAACACGCAATTTCATACAGAGAAGTAACTTTATTGTCAGTTATACAGGCGTAGGATTTAACAATGCAAAATATAAATTTATTTTATTATAAAATTTAAAATTGTAAGGTATTTTCTTAAAAATTATTAAGAGATTCTTTCTACGTCACTTAGTGAACAGATAATTTGTAAATAATGTTTGGTAATTTCGTTTATGATTATTTCATATAAGAGATATTAAAGTCGTAAGCATACATATTTGACTTGAATGCTAATTTCTGCATTTTTAATAAAATTAGTTTCTATTGTGTAATTTCCACATACACCGTCTCTATCTATTAAACTGTTCTTTTAGATAAAATAGAAAAAAAATTTGAATTTTTACTCAATTTTATTAGTGTTTTCTTTTCATTATAGTGTTATAAAATCTTGGAAACACTGAATGAAATTTTCAAAGATTTATAAATATTTTTGTATGTATCTTATTTCTCACTATGAGGTATGTCCTGGTTTTAGATATGTTTCAACTTTACAAGTTTGTCTGCATTTAAATCCAAATTAACATACTTAAGAAAAAGACATTTAAATATTTATAATAGATTAAAATTTTTAAGCATTATTAGAGTACAACTCATTTCAAAAGTTGAAATTTTCAGTTTGAGATATTTGAAGGAAATTACAGGGGGCTGATACTGCTAAAAACTGGAAGATTTTTAAGTACATATGGGGTTGATTAAATGAATCCTTAAAAATGATATTGCAATGTTAGAAATTAAAAATTCAGTCGGAGAAATAAGGATGCCTGCACTCACACATACACATTTGTATATACAAACTTGTAGGTGTACACACGAGGGCCTACTGACCAGTGACTGATATGATTTGATTTTAATATACATCGCGCATTCCAAAGCAACACGAAGGCTATTTGCGGCTTTTTGAATCACAATCAAGTTATGAAGATGGCAACAAATCTGCCACCCTATCACCTATCTTCCACACTCCGCCAACGAGAGGACTTTGAGCCTTGACAAAACTGAGCAGTGAATGTGGAAGGGAATCGCAGGAAGAAATATTGGTGATTCTAATGCTCCTAATTCTCCATGATATTCATCTTTTTCTGGCTAAATTAAGTAACCTTTATTAGCTACAAAGATCCCAGACAAAAGATGATTTGCAAACAGTGACTTCTCTCAAAGCGTGGTATTCTGCTAATTGTTCTTGTAGCTGTTCCTCCAATCACTTATGAGCTTTCTATATATGAGGTGATTTTTTTTCTAGGATCTGTTTTCAATGTGTGCACAAAACTCATGTGTACCGCAGCAGCCTCTTCCCTCTAAATCCCCACGCTACAATTCCAAATGCATTTTAAACACATTTCTGTATGATTGTGTGCTTGATTATAAAGAATAATTTCATCATATTCCCATATCTCCAGTAAACTCGATTCATTGGCTGATATTATGATACTTTTCTTGAAGATAGTCTTCCAAGATTGCTGTCAGATGTCGGAATTACCATTTATAATCAAAGGTGGTTTTGAAATAATACTTCAATCCATTTTTGTTTGAGTGCCTGCAATCACTTAAACACCACTTTTGGTCCATGATTATACGGCTGATGTATCTAGATTTATCCAGCTGTGATGACTTCTTTATAAAATTTTTCTTAAGTGTCTATAGACCGTTCATCTTTGAATCATCATTTGACTATACTGTAAAACTTGTCATTCGAATATCCATAACAGCTGCATTGGTGCAAAAAATACTTAATGCTTTCGAGACTGTTCATCAATCACTTTAGCGACACTGATAAGCTTTTTTAGCTATAAATGGTCATTTGGAGCTCTCGTAGAAAAAATTATTATGAAAGAACAATTTGCAACGACATGTTGTAAATATACACTATATTATAGTTTCTTGGCTCATTTTTATGATTGGGCTTCAACGCATCACTTCAGTCCATATTTCCCTTCACAAAAGAGTTTATTTTTGAAAGATCTATCAAATCTCAAGTTAGTCAAAAGATTTCAAAGGTATTCACCCGTACATTAGGATTTAGGACTCCAGATAACTCTTTAAGCCTTGGATTCCAGTAGGTTATATAGTTGTGACTTTTTCAAATAATCTTTTCTCAAAAAAAACCTGAACATAGCTGAATGATTTCTGTATTTATCTTCTTTTTTTCATGATATGGAAGTTAATTTGTATAAGAAGTTTCTTTTATACTTTAGACTATGAATGTGTTTTGTTTTATGTTGGTTATCAGCAAAAGAATTCTAGCTTAATTTCGTTAAAACAATGTTCTTCCATAACTTTTTTAAACAGTGTACATTTTTAACGAGATTTTAAATTTCTTCTAGCGAGATTTAACTTAAAGCCTGTTAGAAACATTCACAAATTTAATAATATTATAGATTTTGCAAGAGAATGTGTATAGTAATTTAAAAAAGAAACCAAAATCAAAATAATGCCGGTTCACGGTAACAACTAAAATTTAGAATGTATTTCAATATTTAAGATACCCTAATCGAAATCCGATATAAATAGAACTGTTAGAGTAAAGCAAAAAAGGGAACTCCCAACTAAAAATTTACACCAGAAAAACTTGAGTAAAATTTGTAAGATTCATACAAAAAATTTTATAATATTTCAAATTCCCGTTAAAATAATCTCAGCAGGTTTAAATTTTTGAATTTCTTTTCATGTTTTTTATTTCAATTCTTAAAAAATCTTTAAAAGCATTTCTTGAAGCAAAACTGTATTTTTCTAACTTAGCAACAAATAGTTACATATTTTGTGAATCTGTGAGCAAAAATATGTTTTGTGTTAAAAAATTTCAAACTTTTAGTGGAAAAAAGTCATTTTCAATTAGCGAAAAATTAAATATTAAATTTGAGTATATTATATAGGTTATCCGAATAGTATGAGTGCATGTTAAAAAATTAATTAATAAAAAACAAGCAAAAACATTTACTAACGTATTTTATGTTTCATAAAAAAAAATATATTAAAGTTTCTGTTGCATGAAATACAAACTAGATGGAGCAACATTCCCATTTTTCTACATTATCATTTCAAAATGGCCTTGCCGCAAGTAAAGAGCAAGTTGTAACATGGTTTATCGACCTTAAATCTACAACACATATACCGTGTAAATGGGGCACTACTACACTGGAGTTTCGAAGTGAGAAAGAGTTCCCCGGGTGGTGGACAGAAAGAGGCATTCTAATAGCATGGCCACCCAGATCTCCAGACATAGCACCTTTGAACTCATTCTTGTACGCTTACGTGAAAGAAATTATCGAGTTAAAGGCCATGCTTCATAGAACGTTGTTAGAAATAGGTGGTTAGTCTAGATGTTGTAACGGGTCTATCCGTGAAACTTTAATTAATGCTCTAGGATAAATTTATTTCTTTTTAAATGTATTTTCTTTGTAAGTTCTATTGAAACCTTTCTCTCGAAGAAGAAGACTTGAATTATTCAAATGAGTTTTTATATTTAAGCGTGGACATTTAGGTACGCGAAGTTAGTGTAGAGTTAGTCGACGAGATGTCTCTGGATGGTCAGTTATTGCTAAGTGGCGAATAAGGTATAAGATTGAGTTTAATGATTACGACAGGAGATCGTACAACAAATAAGAAAATTAAGTTAAATTATACCGTAGAAGTCCAAAGTGTTCCAAAAGTAAGGGAAGTAGACTAAATTCATATATTAAGTATCCTTTAGCCGTGTGATTGCTCTTCTAATTTGTCGAGTTGTGCATTTTCTACCATTAACTGTTTGATTTAAGTTAGTGGAATAATAAAATCTGAATTGAAAATGGTTATGGCTGATCTTTACTCGAACCTCCAAACACCAACAACCTCAAGTAGGTTGTTACAATGTGTTGCACGCAACTATTGATGCAATAAATCATTGTCGGAAAACTTAAATATTTTCTTAATGAAACAAAAAAAAAACGTGAGTAAATAACTTTATTTTATTCTTTTATTGAATTTTCGAAATTGTAGTCAAACTTTCGGACTCCTGGTATGTTAAAAAATTCTTAAATGACCATTTGTGCGCAGAATAAAAAAATTAAACTCTATTCTTAATAAAATCCTAATGATTCAACTATATAAAAAACCGAATCTCTCTTTACCAGTAAATCAAACCCATCATCAAATATAATATTCATCAAAACTCAGAAAACCCGCAACTCCACATTTATTTGTTTATAATCCTGATATTAAATGTAAGCGGAATTCGATCTTTTTAAATATAATTTATGCATGTATAGATATATACAATCGATATTCTGATAACTCAGTCCAAGGAAACAACGAAAAAAGCACGTACGTTTGCTTCTATTTGTTGTAAATCTGTTTTCTCGAGGTTAACTGTCAAATTTCCGTTATAAAGGGAGTCCGATAAAAGATATTCGATACAATAGCAAATATCGAATAACAACCAAGGGTCTACAGTCACCATCTGCGGTTAAATTCGAATCTGATTCGAGACGATGTTGATCTAGGAATGAAGAAAAAGAGAGCGCACCTGCTAGAGAGATCCGAGATGTAGGGAATGGAAAAAAAGCAGAAATCGTCTGTACAGTTTGAAACGGTCGTTTTCACTTCTGTGTGATGTATGGGTAAAGAGGACTTTCCAGATGGGGAACCATAATATTGGTTTTGTTTTCCACAGCTGATCCAAGGCAATGCATCACACACCGTCAACTTTCGACCTCACGAGCATCAAAAACAAAAAAGAAATAAAAATAGTAATAAAAAAAAGATTCTGGAAATAATATCCGAAAGGGAAAAAAAAAGATTACAAAAATTGTTTCTGAAAAATTATATTTTTTCCCTAAACACAAAACCAATGAAATTGCTTTTTTGTTCCTTCTCTGAGCCTGCATCTACGGCAGAGGGAGGGGAATGGAGGGATAAAACGCATGTTATAATCGGCAGTTACAGCTCCGAAAAGCGATTCGGCTGTAAAACTAACGGGAAACTACCGGAGAAAGAAGAGGAGAAATAGCTGTTGTCGCTGTTGGGAAGGAAATGATTTAAACGCTTCAATAACAACACCAAAATATCACGAACCCTTGATATAAAGATGTTTTTTTTTTTTTCTTTTTTCCGTGGAAGAATAATAACGTCTTTCAAATGTGTAGTGTTAATTTCTTTGGAAAATAATAAATTTAAACTTGTATTAAATGAGTTTTGAAAACTACTTCTATACTCTTAGTAAAGTGTGGAATACAACAATAAATTGATATAGACATTTTTCTTGCAGGGTTTAGTGATTACTTCATTCGAAGTGATGTTGTAAAATGCTATAAATTTTAAGTAAATTATACAAATGTACACTTACAATTATTGAACATTTGATTCAACATGATTTTTTAAGTAATTGGAAAAAAACATGTTCACGTGCACATACAAGCTTACCATAAGAAAATTTATACATCATTATTAATATTAATAAATAACAGCAAGTTTGAACAATTTTGTCAAATAAATCTATAAGAAAGATGGATATATTGCTAATTTGAACAGAACATAAAGATCTAACAGCGCATTTTATGAAGTGCATTTAAATTAAAATGATCCTGTTTCAATTTCGAGATTTCTGGTTTATTTTCAAATAAAATCAATATCTTCCTCCAAATAGGACCTCTCAAGTTGATGTGGAAGTTTGAAGAGAGGAGGCCAACTTTTTGGTGTAGTCCTCGTTACTTGACCGAGGTTCTAAATTAGTAGGTCCACCGCTACAAGCCTTAGCTTAGGTTCTGTGAACTTAATATACGGGTGATTCATAAAGAAGTATACATTTTCCAGATTCTGTGAAATAGTAACAATCAAAGACACGTACAGTAGAACGTCGTTTATCCGAATCAATTAGAACCGGACACTGTTAGGATACGCGATTGTTCGGATAACCGAAAACCGAATGCAATATATAAAACCAGACACTATACGAATATTGAAAATCATCACATGCGGGAAACGTGCTTGAAGAAAAAAGCAAAATAGGTGCAAAATGTCGCAATTTTATGTTTATTGTGGAAAATAATCACTTATTTTTCGCTGTGTACACCTTCGTTTTTTCACTGCAAGATCCCTGGTTCTTTTGAGCTTCAGTAGTTGAGCAGGACAGCACTCTGATTGTTGTTCGTACCATTCCATAGGTGTCTCTACCGCAGGAAATGCATCAGCATTTGATGGACCCTTGCTACTTTAGTTGTTGTTTCATATCACTTTTGGCCTCTCGCGAAACAACCATTGCACTGTTTGAAAACGTATCTGGTCTTTGGTCCGAATATTTGACGCTCCGGATAATAAACGTTCGGATAAATGATGTTCTACTGTACTCTTAAAATTTCTATCTCCTGTCTGACGAAAGTGACGTAGGCAATAGCATGTGGGCCATGTGACTGATCAGTCGAAACGCAGCGTCTGCAGTGGAAAAAGTTTTTTGTCTTCATGAATTTAACACACTGTCACGGGAGCCACTTTTTGGATATGTTAACTCTTTGGCTGATGCCACAGTTACAGAACGACATTTACCGTTTCTTTCTTTAATTAGATGGTGCACCACCACACTGGTCAGCCAACGTGCAAAACGTGCGAGATTACCTAGATGAACACTCCATCACCAATGGATTAGATGAGTCACGCACTACAACATGCCGCTTCCCAAACAGCCACAAAAAGTCCGTACTTAACACTTTGCAATCTTTTATGTGGGGGACGTAAGGGACAAGGTATTCGTCCCTTCTCTTCCTGTTGATCTAGCGAAGCTGAAATAGCACATCACAACCACTCTCTCGATGGACTTTATTCAAATATCTTAACACGCGTTTGGACGGAAATAGATAACCGGCTCGATGTGTGTCCTGTGACTAAGGATTCAAACTTAGAAAATCCGTGACTGCTTCTAACAAAACATTAAATAATTCCCAATTCTGTTACAAGTAACTTAGAATATCTTAAATTGTTCTTAATTTATAATACATTGAAACTATATACTTCTTTATGAATCACTTTGTACAATCACAATATATCATGCTCCAGTTATTAATACAACCAGTAAAACATGCCTGTGTAGTGGGAAATTGTATACACAAAATAAAAATAATAAATACTCACCCCGTTAGTCATAAAACCAAAATTTATAGACTTCTATTTAAGGTGTAGAACTATTTATGCTTATGAATTTACTAACTTTAATTCACGAACATCTTCGAACACTTGTTTATTATAAAGTGACCGTCTCCAGACATTAAATATTTCGTAATAATATATAAGTATATAAACTACCGCATGAGCTAAAGAAATGATTTAAGGATACATTGAATTTATCGCTGGAGATTAATTTATAAATACAAAGAAGTTTTGTATTATTTGGCAAATTTAGTATCTATGCAATTGAACATCATCTACTAGCCGCTATATAACCAACCGCTATACCCACATAATCAACAGCCTATTGTGTAAAAGATTTTGCTTAATACGAATAATAGTAAGTCCCTAGTTTCTCAAGAATTTGACTGAACTTCTAAGCTAGATCCACATCTACTGAAAGCTACTTTCCAAAAATATTTTAAATTGATGAAATATAAGGGGGGGGGATTATTTTATTTTACCAAATTTAAAAAGTTCTGATTAGTGCTAAGATGTTTGAGTATATGTTTATTCTTTTCTCAATATATGCTTTTCAATGCTTATAACCCAGCCCCTAAAATCCTTGGTGTAACGGGTCTATCCGCAAACCTCCTACTAATCTTTTTAGGAAAAACTATTTGTTTAAATATTGTTCTATTGAAAACTTTCTCCCGAAGAAGAAGACACAATTTCTGTAAATGAAGGATGATATTTAATCATTAACTTTTAGGTACGAGGAGTTACTGGTTAGTGGTTAGGAGTTAGAAGTTAGCGATTAGCAGAATGTAGCTGTTAGCTAGTCGAGAGTTTCTCGACGACTAATTGTTGAATAATTAAAAATTGTTGATTGACGATTTAGTCAATAAGTTGTATTAGAGTAATATCGACTAGAAGTCGAATAGCTGAGAACGGAATTACGATGATTCAGTACGAGTACGTATACTACTAAAATGTTCCAAGAGTAAGTGATTCAATTCATAATTAAGAATTAACTATCTCTTTTACCTTGCTTTAGATCCAATTAAATAAAGGGGCACTTCCTATTCTGGGTCATTTGAATTGATTGATAGAATAATAAAATAGATTCGTTCTGATTATGGCTGAAATTTATTCTAACTCCCAAACACCAATGGACGTGAGAGGACATCCATCACATTGGAACATATATATATATTGCAAAGGCACTAGAGACTTATCTAGATCAGTGCTATCCAAACCTTTTGATCGTGCACCCCTAAAACGAAAATAATTATAACAAGTTTCCTTTTTAATACATATATAAAAATATAGCATGAGTCTAGTTCTTTCGTTTACCCCAAGTATCAATCTGCATACCCTACTTTGAAAACTGACTAGAGAAGCACAAAAATTCAGTTTATCTAACGATTGCTTAAATGTTTTTCAAATGAAAGCAAGAGTTATTGTACCCAAAGAGTAAGTGAGAGGGAGGTTTATATTATATTAAAGTCTCACATTCAAGCAACTACAGGGCTATTGGTGACGCACCTAGTAATCTTGAACCTTGGTCAAGTCATGAGGGCGACACCTAAACTGGCATCCTCCTTTCCTAACTACCACACCACACTGACGGGAGGATAGATTTAAAGTGCATTGACCTCGTCTAAAAGGTCCAAAGTGTAAAAAAGAAAAAGAAAAAAACTATTTATGACAAGAGAAAAAGAGGATAAAAAAATACCTTTCTGCTTTTTATCAGTTGTTTTTCTCCTGATGTTAAAGAAAGCAGATCTAGTTATATATAAATTCGTATTATCTTTTATCAATGTCAAAGACTCTTATGGGGAAAAGAGAGATATAAGAAAATATAGATATATTAGAGAGAGATAATAGGAAAAAGTAGAGTTATATTAGAAAATGAGACAAAAGAAAAAATAGGTATGTTATAGAGAGAGAGAGGAGAAATATGAGAGAGAGAAAAAGAGAAGAAAAGCAGATGAGAGAGTTAGAGAGAGAACAGCAGAAGATGAGAGAAATAGAAGAGAGAGAGAGAAGTAGAGAGAAATAGAGAGTTGAGATAAGTGGGAGATTTAGAAATAGAGGGAAGGAGAAAGAGAGTCACATCCTCTCTCAACCATTTGAGACAGAGAAGATAAGAGAGTTAGAAAAAGAGAGAAAGAGAATAGAATGATGGGGCATTCGTTTCACTGGATTCTAAAACATTAAAATAATGTACTGAATTATTAATGAATTTCTATCACACTAGTCTTTACGCTACAGACAAATTTCTAGGTGATATCAACATGTAATGTAAATCTTTGATTTATAGTCATACTAAAACTTATATTCCTTGCAATCCTATCATAGTCTCTTCAGAAATTATTTACGTAAGTTTTTACTGTCTTATAAATTGAAATATGCTTTGGTAATGCAGAATCCAAAAAATTTACATAATGTATCAAATTGCAGGACAATTTTAGTTCTGAATTAACAAGTTGATACTAAGCCTCAGCTTTCAAATATTCATATTTTAATTATTTTTTATATATGTTAGTTTAATTAATATTAATACAGGCACGCTCACAATTACTCTCAACTTCAAATAAGCAAATTTTAGAAATAATAATAATAATAATAATAATAATAATAATATATATATATAACTGAATACCCATACTTTGATGTTATTTATTACTAATTTTCAGAAAGCTCTATTATTCTTTACACGAGTTGTACAACAGAAATTTTTTTAGCATAAATGAAAATGAATTAACTTATTCAGGTGTTTGAAAAAATGAAATTAATGTGTGTTTTATAATCAATTTAGATCTGATATCGTATATTATGTAATAAATGTAATATTTAAAAAATGTTCCTTTTAGTGAAATATTCATGTACAGTAGAACCTGGTTTTGTGCGATTTTTTTCTGTGCGGTCTTTTTTTTTATGTGGAATATGAATTTCAATGGCTTTAGCGCCACTGTAATGTTTTCTATCAATGTACCAGTGGCGCGAGGAATGTTAGGGCCTTCCTGAAAAGTCAGGTTTTGCCTTTAATATTTTATCAATTGGGTAAATACTTCCTTGCCGTTAGTCTAGCTTTGTGTCCCCTAGAGTCCTAGCCCCCCCCCCCGCGAGGCAGGGGTCAAGGTGTACTTTGAGCTCCTGTAATGTACATATATACACTTCAAAACGCTCTGTTAATTTGTTATAAACAGTCTCCCCCCCCCCACAATGCACGTTCAGTTGCTTTTTATCAACGTGGCAACAGCTCGCGCTTGATTGAAGACGAAACTTTCAATGACAGTGACATTATCAATAATTTGATAGATTATGAAGACGGACAAGAACTGTATTCTTTGAGAACGGAGAAAATATATGCAGGGATTCAGCTTTCCAACAAATTGAAAAAGCATTTTCTTAGAAAAGATATAAATTCTGAAAGGAGTATGAAATTTCAAAAAGAGCTTCCATCATGCATATCTGGTTATCGTGACATTTATAAGCAACTGACAAACCGACCTTCGTCACAAAACTTATCTCTTACTTTATGGTGCCGAAAAATAAATTTATTGAAATAGTATCTTCAAGTGACGAAAGCGATTTTGAGCTTATACATCACAAGATGTTGAGTACGTTTGATTACGATGAGTAGCAGTGAATTATGCATGTGCATTTTGAAAACTTCCCCATGTATACAATGAGAAACTAAATGTTTTTAAGATGTTTTCATGTGTAATTTAATTATTTATTTCGTTATGGAAGTACTTTCTCATGAATTTCGTAAATATTTTGCGTATTTTCTAAGTAAGAACTCTTTTATGTGGTCCCTCTCCACCGCATAAAAAAAATTGTGTAGTATTTCAACGAGTTGTTTGTTATATGTAAGAGTTTATGAAATTTTCGAATATTTTTTGTGTGGTTTTTTATGAGGTCCCTATTTCCTGC
The DNA here is from genome assembly GCA_019973975.1 of Trichonephila clavata. Taxonomy (NCBI): domain Eukaryota; kingdom Metazoa; phylum Arthropoda; class Arachnida; order Araneae; family Nephilidae; genus Trichonephila; species Trichonephila clavata. Next base: position 201,941 of record BMAO01002316.1, read on the forward strand.
TTAAAAAAAGGTCTTACTGTATGTTTGTATGCATCATTTAAAATTGAATTTACAACTAAAATAGGTTTTTATTCATCTCAAAACTCATTCTTAAACATTAAAAAACAAAACTTCACTTATCTTGCATCCATTTGTTTCACTTGGGAAAAATTTATAATAAAACAACTCAAGAGTATCTTCTTTTTCTTGAAAATGAAATACGAAAATATGAAGAAAAAAAACATTTGAATTTAAAATAAATTCCTAAAGAATTCAAAAGAAATTCCTAAAAGAAATTTGAAACCTTATACTAAATTGTTTATCTTTGTAAGAATTAGTAATTATTTTTCAAACTTAAGAGTATTTTAATATTAAGCACATAAGTAGATTCCTTTTTTGAAAGAAAAAATTATATGAAATTTTCTGCAAGTATCCGAAACAAAGTATGTTTTTTTTTTTTAGTCTTCACGTGAAAAGATTAATAATAGTTGCTTTTAAGCAAAATAAACTTAATTAGAAATTTTTGGGGTCTATGATCAATTAACCAAATTTAGAAATGAGGGGAAAAGTATATCCAAACTAATGTAAAAATTTATTGTGCGTTTAATTGAAAATATTTCTGCTAGAATAATCATATGGAAAATAGTATCAAGCCTTATTTGGACTGAAAAATAAGTTTAGTGTAGTTTATCTTTTTTTTTTTAAAAATTACCTATTTTTTTTTAAAAAAAAATTTTAGATTTTTTTTTATTTTTATTATTTATAATTTATGTTTTTATTTTATTTTATTTCTTTTTATTCTTTTTATTTTATTATTGTATTTATAAAGCCTTGCAACTCCCGTGACTTTTTTATTTAGTTTTGCTTAAGATTATTCTCAGATAAAGCAGACTATTGAAGATTATTTACCTCAAGTTAGAGTGTATAGCTAATTGTCTTAATATTCTTATTCTCAAATGATTTACTACAAACTTCGAAGCCACTGCATTCATTAATGCAGAAAATTTCGTCACTTGCTAGTTTATTTCAATCCCATTTATTTTAGTTTACAAAAAGTAGCAAATGCAAAAAAGAGGAATCGCACAAAGGCAAAAGACATCCAATAGGAATTCACGAACATCTATCTTAATACAATCACCCAGCAGAAACGTATATAAAAAGACACGTAAAATTACTTTGAGAACAAATATTTCAATTAAAATTACTTCAAACCCCTAGAAACACCAGAGAGTATGTGCTCTTTCAACCAATGAAAGCCATATTTGGCGAATTACTACTTGAACCGTGTTGTAGAAAGAAACAACATAAAAAAGCAATAGGTAAAGAAAAAAACTTGAAGAAAAATCAAGTTTCCGGGAATCTGCCCGCTCCAGTAATTTCACATTGAATGTTGTAAAAACCTTTTCTCCTTCGAAAAGTTAAAAGGAGTTTGTAGTTTTGTTCTAGGGAAGAGTAGCAACTGAGATTCCCCAAGGAACCGGATGAAACCGGAAAACCCAATTTAGACGCATGTGTTTACATATGAGATTCGGATTGAAGGCACACCATGGGAGAAAGGGGAACCTTCGAAGGGGGTCGTAAACTAGAATAAATGCTCGTCACCGGCTTCGGGTCCACCCAAGAGGGTTGAGTTCTGAGACCATGAAAAGACAAAGGCTGTAACGATCCAATGATTGGTGTCCACCCCTATTCCAAAAAAAAGGATAGAATATCCAAAACAAAAACTTCGATTTTCAAAATAGGATTCTTAAAAAAAACTGTTGCATAGCAAGAAAGGAGAGAAGGGGAATTTAATTATTTCACTATGTGATGTGTGTGGGAAACTATTTTAGTTTTTTACTTTTTTAAAGTATAATCTGAGAATACGGTCCAACTTACGGTCTCGTTTGAATGCTGTACATTATAGCCCGTGTCTAATCTACTGAGAGAATAAACTGTTCCAAGAAACTCACACTATATATACTTTTAAAAGTATAAAATTATTAATTTTAGAATATCTGAATTTTAAATGCATCTATTTCAATTCCTGGCATAATATATATTAAAGTGTTTTAAAAGAAAATATTGCACATCTCTTTCTTATAATGCATGGAATAGTGTAACATGACTCTATGTATTTTCACTTCATATAATTTTCATGTTTATAGAAGAATTTGACTCTTTGAATTGAGTATGAAAATCTACATTGGAGAAATATTTCCTGAAATAATGTATAATATAAAATCTTGGAATATAAAAATAATTACTACCTATTACAAAAAATTATATCAGCATTCAAATATACAGATGAACTTAATTTTTCTAATAATATGTTTCTAATAATATTTTACTTAAGCAGATGTTACAAAAAATTACATGCTACGTTAATATATCTTGCTATTTTATAGAGGTAGAGGTATTCAAGCATCTGAAACGTTGGAAAGAAAACCTTTTAATTTTAAAGCAATATATGCATATCCCAATTCAAGAGCGTATTATTAAAAATCATTTACTAAGTTTAACACACAAATGATAATTTTTCCCTAATTTATTAATGAAAATACCTAAATAATTGAAATCTGTCTGTTACAAATATTAAATTTTAATTACTTTTATGAAAATATTGCCCATAGTGCCAATGAACAATTTTAAAATTTAGGATTTTTTCAACAAAAAATAAATTTGAACACAAATTTTAAAAAAAAGAATTTAAATATAATTACTTAACCTTTTTCACAAAAGCAAATGTTTCCTATACATAGTACATTAATTGCAGTAAAAGGAAGTAATACTTATCTATCATTATTTTTGTAATAAACTTATTAACAGTTTCTTCCTGAAAATGTGCTTAACGTAGAAGTACATTTGTTTCCCTTACAGCTAGGTAGCTAATCTTGCATAATTTGATTGCAAGCAAAAAAATTATAACATTAACAGATATTTGGGTACCTCATAGGCAATATGAATTAAGTTTCAATTTATGCTTCATTTTTATGGAGTCTTGCTATATTAACTCAGCCCTTCTAATAAACCTTTCTTCATAGAAAGAAGGTTCAATATTCAGTAATAAGCAAAAAGATTCAATTCTGTTGACATGACGACAAATTACTTACTACATCATTAAATGAGAAATATTCTTTAAAAAATGAGTAGAGAGCAATTAATCATTCCTTTAAATTACTTTTCTTCAGTGGCAAACGTATCTAACTTAATTTATTAAAAGAAATTCCTTAGAATAGAAATGGCAATAGAATGAATAATTTAGCAATATCTATTATATGCGAAAGTTTGATTAAAGTTTCGAAGAAATATTTTGTTTGAGTTTGATCCATTCTAATTATTATATGAATTTTGCTGCATCGAATAATTTACGCATATTTGTATTCTTAAAATGTAACCTAAATTTCTTTTTGTGTCTTTGAGTTTGAAGAAACAGAAGTAATATTTACTATGTGTATTTATTTAACTTCTTTAATTAAGTAGAAAATTAAATGATGTGCCAATATAAAATAATTTGCTATGTTCATGGTTGCCAGTAATTTCATCTGCAAATTTAAACATCATTACATTTACGATATTCTCAAATACAAACTTTTTTTTAACAATGTATCAAAATGAATTTTCCTTTAATTATTGTCAATAAAGGTACACTGAGAAGAGAAGTAAAAAAACGAACTATTATTAATTAATAAGTTTAGAATATTACTAATTGGATAACTAAGTATTCTTCTGATTTAAGCTCACAATTTGTTGATTTTAATGCATTGTTCGAACAGTGTGATCTTTAATTCAATATTTGCATTGAATTTTTATGATGCAGGGCACTTAGATATAAAAGTTTTAAACATAATTGTACTAAATATATTCCTCGTTAATATCAAGAACAGAAGAGCTTCAAGATATATTATGAAGCATACATAATTGTACAAAGCACTGTAATATAGATTTTGTTTTTCTGTAAAAATAAAATATTTATACTTTAAAGAGTTAATTTTTAGTCATTTTTACATTGGAATAACTTTACACCAATTATTATAATTTATTTATCTTTCAAAATTTAAAGTAATAAAGAAAAATGTAATAAATTTTAAACTTAAACAGAAATGTTTAAATTCAAAATCGGTAACATTTTTATAGGAAAAGTATAAAATTATTCTCTAGATTTTTAGCAATCGGATTATATATACGTCTCGCTCAACCGGCACGTTAAATGCTCTGAACGTATATATATGTATTTCCGAAATGCAATTATTTTTCTTTGCTCTACTATTATTGCAAATAATTCAAACTTTGGAATGCAATAAAATGACCTTGACAGTGTTCGCGCCTGAGTGTGTGCTTGCGGGTGTGGGTGTGTGCGTATTTGTGAAAGATTTGCTTACTTCAAAGAAAAATATACTTATTTATGCCTTCTATTTCCCCTCTAACACACCGCATACGCACGCTTATGTGAAAAATGGTGGCGTTGGGGAGCGAAATGTGTAACTTTTAATTAGCAGTGATTATTTTGAATATCATTTTACTAATACTCATAAAAAAACCATACATTTTTAAACATTAAGCTTAAGAATAAAGATTATCATTAAATTGAAATAATTAGAAATTTCAACATATATTAAACACTCATTCCCCTGATATAAGCAATTTCAGTCAAATTTAATTCATAATGCACATTATTTTATACTCGATGTACTAAATGGATGAAAAGATCGATTTAACACAACACTAAAATATGTTAAATATATTGCTTGACTATTAAATGCTATATAAATACAGACATTCTTGGTTTTAAATGGTAAAAATCAATTATTATATATCATATATTTATATCAAAGGGAAAAGTAAGAAACAAATATCTTAAGTAAAAAACAAAGAAAAAAGTGTAACATTTTAATTCGATTCTCCTTTTTTGTCAAATTCCTGAGCTCTAAAATTCCTTATAAGTAGCTAACAAACATTGAAATTCCTCTATGTTAAAAGCATAACAAACATCCATGTTTTTCAATTCCTACGAATAATTAACTATCTCCCCATATATATATATATATATATATTAAATTTTCAATCGTTAATAAAATACTTTCTTTCATCCATTCAAGTTCAAATACATTTTTTTAACTTTTAGTGGACGACACTTGATGTTAATATATTTTTTTCAAATATTAATTCATTAATTAATTTAAAATACGAATAAATAAAAACAAAAAAATTATAGTCCAACATTATATATAGAAAGGAAAATCGTTCGTTGTATCCCTGTAAAGTAATGGATAGCGCATTGAACTTGGAATCTTACCTGGGATGACCTAATTTCTCAGAACGTGATTTTTTTTAAACAATACTGTTTTATTAGAATAATTAAATTTTATAAACGAATAAAAATTGTAATAAACAAAAAAAAAATAATCCAACACCATATATAGAAAGGAAAATGGAGAATTACAAGAAAAATTGCTTTCTATTTTGTCGTTTAATATTGTGATTCTGTCATATTAATATACATATTTTTATTAATTGTTACTATTTAATAAAAAGTATTTAAAGTAAAATTTTTTTTGTTGACCTATGTAGGAATTAATTTATTTTATATTACTTGTTTTGTATAAAATCTACAGAGCAATTTCATATGTGTAGTACCCTTCAAGTGTAAATTTGCTTATTGAAAGTTTTTTGAGTTTCCTTGAATTATTTTGAAAACATTATTTTATTAAGAATCTAAGGAATTTGGAGCCTCATTCTTTTTCATTTTTTTTACCTGTATAATTCTGAAAATTCCGAAAACTTTATCTACAAAGAAATAAATTCCATTTGCTTACTGAATCACGCACAATTTATAAATATTTTTCGCAGTTTTTAGTGAACTCGATTAAGTTTTCTAGGAATTTTTTTTGTAAAAATAAACGACGCTTTTAATTTTTAGTTTCGGGACATTTTCAATTTCAAAAATCTATTTTGCATCAGTTGTCAGCTATTTTTATATATAATACGCATCTTTTTTCACTGTTATTGTCAACAAATCATCCGAGTAAGGGAGAAAGTTATGCAGCATATATTTTACCACGATTTAAATTTCAATTAGTTTGAGGAAAATATGTCTACTTTTTATATGAATATTTCGAAGAAACAACGCATACGGATATTTGTACTTTTTTCAAAAAATTTGTTGTGGGAAAAATGTTATGAACGAAATAAATAAAAACTGCTAAGGAATTTTAAAAATAGTGAAATATGTAATTGTTTACCTAAGAGAGGTTTTAACCCTCACGCTCCGTAGTTATTTTATCAAAAAAAGTTCAAATATTTACGATGTATTTCAAATCTACATATTAAGATATCCGACCACCCCAAAATTGTGAATTTTGTCAAAAGTCGACAAATATTTTTTATGATTTTATTTTATAGGCCATCTTATTAGCTTTATAAAAACACCAAGTTTATTATTTTTCGTTCACTGCAACAAAAACTACAAGTATTTTAGTAAAAGCGGATATCATTACTTTAAGCAAGATATATATGTCGTACTTTAAAACGCGTTTTATTCGAAATGTTTAGTTTTTTTTTAGCCAGCGATTGCTAAAAAAGTTTTGAAAATAATTAACTGAAATTTTTCGTGTATGTTCTGTATAATAGAAGAATTGTTTTAACTTTCAGATTTATCAATCACTGTTTTATTACAAAATTTACAGTCCCTTATGTCAATATAATCATTGTTTTTTTCAGCAATTTCATATAATAACTAAGATAAAGTGCTCTAGTTTTTGTAAAAATTAAAATATATCTTTTCCTGAAGGTCATTTTAAAAATGAGCAATATAGCAACACATCAGAATTGAAAATTTGAAAATTTGTTCATAAACTTTTGGTACAGAATGGGCCACATTTAAGTTATTTTTTGTAAATTTTTACCAATTTTTTTCCAATTTTAGTAGTAATAATTTGTTTTTCTCTTTTTAGTTTTAGTATATTTTTTCTTAAAATGTACTAAACAAATCTAAAAACATCAAAAAAAAATCCCCATATCTTCTTTTTTTTAAAAAAAAAAAAGTTGTCGCAAGTAGTCGGATACCTTAAATTTATATTTTAGATGAAAAAACAATAAAATTTTCGTAAGGGCGTTTTTATTTTACAGTATAGAATTAAAAAAAATATGAACACAAAAATATAAACAGGAACAACACGGGTTGCACGGCTAAATAGTCTGAAAAAATGCATACCCGTGTAAATCGCGGGTTGCGCAAATTTTGCGTTGCCCGAGGAAATCACAGGATACGCAGTGAGAGGATTAAGTATCACTGTAATGAGATTAACATACAAGTGTGCTTTAGTGTATTTCTAATATTTCATTCTGTTTATATCATGTAATGAGGTTATTACATTCCATTTCATGTGTGTGTGTGTGTGTGTGTGTGGTGTGTGGTGGTGTGTGGTGTGTGTGTGTGTGTGGTGTGTGGTGTGGTGGTGTGTGGTGTGTGTGTGTGGTGTGGTGGGTGTGTGTGTGTGTGGTGTGTGTGTGTGTGTGTGTGTGTGTGTGGTTTAACCAACCGAGAGAGAACCAAAATTTATTATTCAATTCATATTTCAGAATTTTTTATATGTATAGATTTTTTAGTTGTCTACTTGCACTTTTGAAAGGACTCGAAGGATCTTTTTGAAAGGAATTCGTAACCGATTGGTAATTTAAAACCATCTACAAGAAGAGATAATTCAATCCAAGCTTTAGAAACGAATGTTTTGTAATCACTTCATCATTTCTGGTTTGGTTGTTTTCTAGTTCTACTCATTTCCTTTTCTAGTGACAAAAATGTGGGCCAATTTCCTTCAGAACATCCTCTAAGATGACATTCTTCCTCTTTCTCTCATATTCCTTTTTTCCTGGGAAGTAAACCGAATCGAAATTTAACAAGAAAAAGATTAAGGTGAAGTCTTATGGCGATTTTGTCTCAAGAAAAATACATCAAACTCAATACACAGTATTACTGGTGAGAAATTTAAGTTTTATAAAAACTACTTATTTTCTTCAAATTTTATTTTTCAATGTAATTGTACAAAATATATATAGACAAAAAATAAATTGACATCAAGTAATTTTCAAAGATTTAAGCCAAACTTCTTGAAATTTTCCTGCTTCGCAAAGATTAATGATGTATTTTTTTTCTTATAGTTAAATTTCTGAAAGTGCAATATTTTCAGCAGCAATTTAATTAAATTTCAGTTTTAATTTTTTGTCTACTAATTACAGTTTTTATGCAAATTTAACTTAATTTGAAGGATCTATTAAAAAAGATTTGTATTGTAAAAGAAGGTTTTTCTGAACTTATATTTTTACATAGACTATTGAGTCTAGTACAGTAATTAAATGCTGCTTTATAGTAATTACTTTTTTCTGATATTTATAATCAACTCACTTTATTTAATGGTGTGACCACTTAGGTAAACCCGGAATTATATAGGTATTTTTCCTGATTTATGAATCATTTTTCTTTCAAGAAAATTCAAGCCTTTCTTTTTTGATTAAACTCTTTAGCATTTTCTATAACTGGGTATAATAGTAGATCATAGTTGAGTGGAACTGATGAATTTTTTATAAATTGTTAGTAGATTGTTTACCTAAAAAAATCCCTTGTTAACCATTTAACAGCAAACAATTTTTACGCTCCCACTTCCTTAAATATACCTCTAACGGAATCTGTTTTTCAATAAAGAGGCTTATAAAATGCACTATGTAGAGTTTCTGAATTTCAAGATTTTTTATAACTTAAATATTCCGATATTTTTTCGCTTCGGTCGCTTTAATAATCGCATGCCAGCGACCAGCAGCTACTTTTCCAGGTTTTTGTTTTTCAATAATATTTAAATCCAGTGCGTGAATACCGTCGTCAGTAAACTGATTTATTGCTTTCATATTTGAAATAAAAAGGAGATCTAATTTTTATTGAACCACAATATTTTACAGATTGCTTTCATGATAGTGGGTTTTAGAATTTCAAAATGCATTTCCTTTTTGGTGAAAATTAACCCCTGAAATAATTTCGGTATTACTTGTTATTTTTTCAGATTTATTAAATTTATTACTGTTATCTAAAATATTTAATGTGATATTAAAAAAGAATTATTCTAATTAGACTCAAGTTCCTGATAAGCGTTCACATTTTGAATTTTAAACAGAAATTTTCTTTCTGAATTTCAATATTTCTCGAAATATACGTAAATATTTCACTCCCAGAAACAATTTTTTTTTCAACATTTCATTCATTTGTATGAAATTTTTGTGAGAATTTATTTGAATGTAAATTATATTTCTGCCTTTTTTAGGAAATGAAAATGTTCAATCTATGTGACTTCCCTAAGCTTATCGGTTGGTTTACTTAGGTGTATGCAAAACAGAACACCGTTATCATGATTCTCATAAACATTCTGAATTTGAATAAAAAAATTTTCGTTCTGAATCTCAATATTTCTCGAATTATATGCAAATATTTCACTCCCAGAAACCTTTGTTGAGCTGTCCAGGAAAGCGGATTACACCAGTGAATCCAACGACATTGATCAATTCCTATAAAGCTCACCTGCAAGATTGCAGTGTGGAATCCGATGCATAAAGAGTACAGGTATCGTGAGCATGATTAATTAGAAGTTAGCTTATGAGTGTGCGACGTAGTTATAATTGAGCGTATTTAAGCTATCTTAGATTCAGTTGAGGGTCCGTAGTAGTATCCCCGTGTTATAGAATCTCACCTCCAAGCTCTACTATTTAATCGCCTACCTTAAATAGATTGTTACTATGTTTGATTGATATTTTGGTAACAATAAATTAATTAGATTGAAATCATGTCTGAGGATCATTCAGTTTCTCCCACACACCTAGCCGGGTTTACAGGTAGAGAAGGGGTTTCAGAGTCAAGCAGAAGCCGATTGATATTACAAATATACAGTTTCAAAATATTAAAATATTTTTGGTATCTTCCGTATCATAACTACTGATTTGTGTTGCATTAGGATACAAATATATCAGATTATCTATAATTTGTATCTATTGTATTTAACAAGAATCATAAAATTCTAGTACATATATTTCACCGCATATCGATTTCAGCTTAAGATTAAACAACGCACACTTATTTTGACCATAAATTCTTTTTAAGGTAAAAATAAGGATCTATTTAAGCTTAAACTAAGCTTCATAATGTATTTATTCCATTTGATTCCATTTTTTCTCCAAACGTATCAAAAACTATTTGAACAACTCAAATCATTCTGCATGCAGAGTACTGGTTTTGTTACAGAGCATTTAAATTCTTTATTTATGTCCAGATAACCGCCCTACTGTATCTTTAATCGGAAACAATGTATCACCAAGTAGATAGAACATCCAGGAAATTTCTTTTATCCTACGTATAAAGCTAAGCACTGCTTTTGTTACTGAAAGGGGGAGGTGGAAGCCCAAGCATAAAAATAGAGCACTCGACATGTAAGAGAGAATGATCGTTATGTAATCGATATTGATTAAGAGGGGTGGTTCTTAGAGGGGTGGGGATAGCAACGATGTTGACGAGTACATCCTAGACATTTTCCATCCTTTCCCATTAAAGAAATACGTTGTTTAATAGCTCCTTCTTGACGTCCCTCTCCTTGTTTCAATCTTTCCTAACAAAAGTTTCTTTTTCGTCTTTTTTTCTTTTGTTTTAACAACGTTTACTTACGCTCAAAAGTATCCTTCTTACCACCAATGATCTTGAATCCACTAAAAGTAGTCCTGTGCGTCAAATTTGGATCAGGACAAAGCTGCTTGGCGTTTAGAGCTGTCTAAGACATAAAAAAATGTTAAAGTGGAGTTCATTTTTGGATGAGTTTAAGATGCGCTGTTCTTTAGAAGCATATGATGTTAAATTATTCGCATTTCGGAATTGTGGTTGTTATTTCTAAAGAATATTCCATATTAGGAAAAAAAAGGTTAAGACCAGACAAAAAATTCTGATTATTTGGAATAATTTTTTTAAAGAAATCTTTCGCCAAATATTCTCAGGAATTTCAGCATATCCATTAATTTAATTTGGAGATCAAAACGTGTAATATATAATTGTTCGAAAAGAAGTAAAAATGTTAAACAGTTTTGGTGAGAATTAAGAAAAAATACTATTCATTATATATATAAATACTATCTAAGGAGCGTGTAATAGAACTCACGGATAAACATTTTTAAAAACACTTGAATATATTGTAACACAAATTCCATATAATTTTGAATGAGTATGCTTTTACCAAATTTAAATTTATCAAATATGAACTCAGTATTTTAAATGAGCTACAAGATTTTAAGCAATATTCATTTTTTTATTATTATTTTGTAATTTAATACATCAGAACTGATTGTTGTTGTTGTGTATTTTATCCTGTGGTACATATAGAAGACGAGAGATGGAAGAACAGAAGCGCATACAGTACAAACACAGAAGAATATTTTTTTATTACAAAAGATGATCCGAGCATAGGACAGAAAAGGTTGGCTGTATTCCATTCGAGACTGGAATCCATTTCAGGCTGAAGTCTGAATTATTTTCCCAAAGATACAGCCATGCCTTATCCGGAATTCCAACCCGACCCCACTCGGTTACAAGATGAGGGTTTTATCCACCGTACTGACTGGGCATCATTAGAACTGGTGTATTCCTACATAAAGGCATTGCATTGCCTATGTTACTTTCACTACAATGTGTGAATAAGTTTTATAAGTTGTTCAAATCATTTTAGAAATCTCATTTTAGAATAATTTTAACATGTTTACTGATTAATAAGTTAATTTTGAATCCACAAAATTATTTGAAGAACTTCAGTTAATTTTTAAATGAGTTTTCTCGATTTTTCTTTAGATTTTCAAAATTATATTTATACATTAAAGATGCATTTAGGTTCATTGCTCGAAAAAATTAAGATGCACCAAAAATAAAACTTTTTTATATCAAGAATATCATCAATTCCACAGTTTGTACTCGCTAGCTACACTCCTTCTAAAGGGAAATTACTACATCTTTAATGGGTGTAGCTAGCAAATTCAAATTATGGAATGGGCAAAGGTGAAAAACATTATGCAAATGATTAAATTTGTGTGCACATTTCAACCCACGATACCCAGATTCTGGACATAAGAGCCATCAGTTGGGTTAACTCTCATACACTTTCTGCAACAATCTTCAGTGATGGAACTTATGAAATAGTGCAGGATGTGCCTCGGAGGCGTCAGCAAACTGAATATCAGCAGTTAAAGAGAGATCATATCCTAGAAACCATGATCTCGGTTTGTCGATACACGCAAATTCCACTCGTGTTGGACAGAGAGAGAGAAAAAATTAGTGATGTCACAAAAGAAAAGACGCTGTATCATTTAAGAACAGGGAGGAGAGGAATTGCCCTGATGCATAACAGTTCTCACTTACATATTTGCCGATTGGTCGAAACAATTTAAGTCACCAGTGTGCATATATTAGCTTCCAAACTATTCTATACAGGCTACATGAAGAACATTTAGGTACACAGCGGCCAAACACTAAAGTTCCTTTAAGCACTCAGTGCAGGGTTGCATGCCTGACTTTGTGCTACCGTTATTATTATTGAGCCAACGAACAAATGAATAGTATGTGATACTTTTTCCCCAGAGGAATCCTGATTTTGTTTATCAAGGAATGGTGTTCATGAAAGAGTGTGGTAACATACAAGGGAAAGCCAGCTGCTTGCCCATTTAGTCCAGCGTCATATTCATCACCAACCAGGCATCATAATTTGGTGTGGCTTCCCTACTCCACATAACAGGCAGTTAAATATCAAACCGATATGCTAGAAAAATTGTTTTGCCTGTAATTAGTATATGTGTGCAGGCCACCCCCAAAGCATTATTCCATCACAACAATACTCAGCCTCCTGTCACACGAGAAACTTTCAACAGCCTTAAGGGAATTGACATTCTTCTCTAACCAGTAGTCTCACACGATCTCTCTGCCAATTAACATGTGTGGCTCTTATGTAACTAGCTATCACAGGTGCGTACAGTAGATGAAATGAGTAAGTGAGTGAATATTAACGCCACCCACGATGGCTTTGTAGATGTAATGAAATCTGCAGTAAATTTGTCTTAGCAAGGAATTTCTCTGGATGCCATTAATGGATTCATTGATGATCTCACTGATTAGAGGCATGTATAGCTGCCCTTAAGAACCACATCAAGCACCCAATAAACTGTTCTCTACAGTTTGTTTTCTTAGTTTGTTTCTAAAACAATTTGCATATCAGTGGCACCTCTCTAAAGTTCCTATTATTTTCACATGAGTACAAGCATACCTTTATTTTGCTGTAATTTCACTTTTGAGAAATTTAAACATATTTAATTCGAAAGAAGTGTGTGACCATATTTTTGGAATTATATCTTATAAGATTTTATTATTTCCCCACCATGAGTCTTACTTTCTATATATATAGCAATAAGTCAGGTTTGATGCACAAAAGTTAGTCTGTATAAAAGGCCTCATTGTTTTTTATATATTAATGGCCTGAGAAAATTTTAAAGCATCATTTCCTCTTCCTTTACTAGGAAAACTCCCGAAAAATTTAGGTCTGAGAAGAATTATACATTTCATCCCATGTGTCAAAAAATTCACTCATTCTGTACTTTCCTCTAAGCGTATAAGTAACTAATGTAGTTGAAATCAAACAAAATCTGCGTAAAAACAATTCGCCTATTTTGATATCAGTAAAATGTAGTCTTGATTATTATAAGTCGATCAATCATTTTGATTATTTTGATTTCGATTTAAATTATTTGGTTAGAAAAGAAATATCCAGAACAACAGCTCTAGTTAGTCGTGGTTAGATGTTTGAGTTTCTAGAGAGATGCAAGCTTATATTCAAAATTAAGAAAACCTGTTTATTTATCTCGAATTATCGATTTGTTTATTTCGAGAACTACACGAATAATGAAAATAATACTTCCAAACAACAATGCATTTTTATCTCAATTAAGTAAGCATCCACGTACATTTGGCTGCAAATTTAGAGAAAAGTATTCTATTACTGCATTTGCCAATTGATTCGCTTCATTTGCTTCAAAACTTTGTTATCTTTCATGGGTTATTTTTGCAGCGTTTGATGAAATTTTAAGACGATTAAACCGACAATTTTTGAGTAATAAACTATGATGGAGAAGCCTCGGAAGACTTAACCTGTTCAGGTATAACCTGATCACATATATGTAATCACTTCAGAGAATATTTGATCAGTATCATATTTGAGATTGCGTTTTGTCCATTCTGAGGCTGGTAATCATATTGGTCTGGCATTAATTTGGAATTTATGAAATTTGTAATGAATACAAACTATAAATTTTGGCATATTTTATTAGAGTTATGTTTTTTTTCTGAATTTTTAAATGAAGTTCGGCTTAACTGGAAAAATTGCTTGGTCCTGAACAGGTTAGGATGAGTTATCTCACATTCAAATTAGTTGTTGAAGGTTTACTGTAACGCTAAGAGTTGCTTATAATTTTCGAAGATGGCCTTTTGAGACCGGATCCATAGAAAGAATGTGTATATAGTGGAGGGGCATACTGTCATAAAACATATATATACAGGGTGGTCCCGAATTCCTGGTACAATTTTTAAGGGTAGATACAGGACATTGTAACAATCATTTATTGTATAGGAATGCATGGGTGCAAGTGACGCGGTGAGGTGAAAACAGGGGAAATAAAAGAAAAAAATGAAGTTATCGGCTGGTTGCGTTGCCGGTAGGGGACAGTAGATGTCTAGCTGCCGTTCAGCATGATGCATCTCAGAAGGGGAAAGCGCCATTCGCAATGGTGCAGACGTCTACAATGGGAGACTTTACGTGTACCGAAAAAGCAGACATGCAGTACATGTACGGCCGTGTAAATGGTAACGGCAGAGCTGAACTACGAATTTTTCAAGCACAGTTTCCTGATGTACGAATGCCGGATCACAGAATTTCTCAACACTTACCTGAAAACCACTCTAAGGACACGATGGATTGAGGTGGTGAACCATCACTTGACCACCACGATCTCCCGATTTATCGAGTCTCGATTATTTTTTTAAGTAGACTTCTGAAGAATCTTGTTTATGCGACTCCACTTGACTCAGATGAGGATCTTGTTACTCGAATATCGAAGCTGCTGCACGTGTACATGAAATACCTGGCATCTTTGAATGCGTACGCTTATCACTCCACCAACACAGCCAAGCATGTATTTCTATTGGTCGACGCAATTTTGAACAGTTATTGTAAATATTACACTTCTCAACGTCGCTTTCAATAAATACTTTGTCTTTTCTTTCGTCTCTAATTTTTGTGTTTGTGCCCATATATTCCTATACAATAAATGATGGTTACAATGTCCTGTATCTACCCTTAAAGTTTGTACCATGAATGACCACCCTGTATATATATATATATATCGCTATATAATACATCCAAGAGTAACGACACATACAATTCATGCGACAACATGAACCTGTTTCACGCAAGGGTTACCATTTTCAAAAATCTACATCAGATAAGTTTGTTTAGAACCTATCACTTCTGTGGACAAAAGCTTTATAGTAGGATGCAAAGAAAATCAACATTGAGAAGGGATCTGAGAAGACCGTTCTTTCTACTAATAAACTTAGGTTTACCTAATTCTAAGAATACTTTAATCCAGAGAGAACCAAGGGCTTCTCTAGATTATGCCCTATTACATCGTAGAAAAAGAATGGTATGGCAACGGAGTTTTTATATTCTAGGCAGATATGATGGACTGGTGTCCAGCCCTTTTTATATTTGACAAAGGCTCTGTGATTTCTGAGGGGCATAAGAAAGAAATCATTGAGCACTGTGTTCATCTTTAGTTCTATCACACAGAAATTATAGTATACACGATCACGTATATATGCCATAACTGCTGTGTGGTACATTTTTTTGCCTTATATCAACCTATGTGCTTACGTAGTTTCACTAAAATTTGTCCTGTACTTCTTGAGATAATCATTCAGAAGTTTATTCTCTTAATTTTGAACACTCGTGTATTAAGCATAGTTAATATTTGTAGGCCATAATTAATATTTGTAGGCTTTTCTCATGTAATGTTGAAATGCAATTAACAACTTGAAGATTTCCATATAGCATGAATTTATCTTTTAGATTGCGAAATATCACTAGAAATACATGCTTTTATTCAAGAATGAGATTTGAAATCCCTAGAGATGTTCTTTAGATAATGGGTGCTATTACTTGCAGGAGTAATGGAACTCGGTAATGCTTATTCGCTGTCTAATATTAGAACTCATTAGGAAAAGGAATGTTACTTTAAAATTTTGAAACTGAGATAGAATATATGTTCTTAAATCTAGAGTTTAAGAAATTAGTAGACCTGTATCAAAATGAATGCGATATGTTTAAAGAGTCTTAAATTCATATATATAGTTTAAAGTGGTCATTAAAGTTAATCTCTCTCTGTTCTTTTCATATTTAACATTTAAAAAGTTTAAATACTTACAAAAAGTGCAATTTTTTATTTAAAATTAATTGGTAAATATGTAAATGTATTTTTAAATTTTCCAATAAAATGTCTTCAAATCAATTCCATGATAATGCACAAAGTTGCATGTAAAGCTACTTTCAATCATAATTTTAAAATTTGCAAAATTTTAACGAATCAAAATATAATTCTTCAAAAGTAATGATGATAAACAATGTAAAACTGCTTTTGTTTCTTCTATTTATTTGTTGAACATCAGTGGGTCTGAATAGTGTCACCATCCAAAGTGCTGTGCCGAGCAAAATCGTACTGTCACCTTCATGGGGCTCAAAGCTTAGGCTAACGACAGGCGTAAAATTCTAGCCCTTAGCCGCGATGAATTTCGTGGACCTAGATCTGATGTTACTGTCGATCATGTGGTATAAGCAACAACAACATTTGTTGAACTATTCAGGTCATATCCTTATTAAATCAGTCAAGTTGTTTAATCTAAAAAGAGCTAAGTGTACTACATTTTCTTTGTTACGATTCTCTCATTCCACTTAATTCTAAAAATTTTGGTTTAACTTCAGCACTATGATTGCTACTGTTTTCAGCACTTTTAATTAAGCTTTTAAAAATTTATTATAATCAATAATTCGTTACAGATTACTAGTATAGAATGAGCTTTATTTAAACTCAATGAATAATTACATTCAACACATGAGTAAATTTTCAGTACATCTTGATGAAAATTTACGAATGGAACGCAGTTAGTTATAAAACCGAATATCTTATTTAAGTCATAAATAAACGATATGATAAAACAAAGAGGAAAATAAAAAAATCTCAAATAATTTGCAATTCTAAACTGCAGTAAAAACAAAGCTAAAATATTTAATATAAAATTTTGCACTACTGGGGTCACTAAAATGTCTATTACGAAAGAAAAAATCAGTAGAATCTATTTATTGCATTTAACAATACAATGTGAGAAATACCTGAATAAGTGCATAAGTTCGTTGAGGTACACAGTGTGTTGAATACAGCATATAGGTCTTCCAACTCTTTGGTAACAATAACAGCTATTGGAGAACGAGTCAAAATCAGCTTGTATCACAGACACTTGTGCATTACGTCATGTTTCTTCAATTCTATTCTAGATCTCAACCAAGGTAACGACAAAATGATGTTACCACTGGACAACAGAGCTCTCATTCGCATAGGGTGATGGATCATACAACGTCCACTAGTGCACTTGTGCATTATTAAAGTATGTCTACAGCTGTGTCTATAATTACCAGCATGTTTATCTGTTTGTCGAGGATTAAGTGAGAGAGAGAGAAAAAATTTGCTTTGTATAAAATTCCCTTGACGTTGCATATCAAAACATCTGTTTAAAATGAGTCCTCAAACACAGCCAGTGTTGTTCCTATTGGCAACGAGTCAGTCTTGTCTCGCTGTAATTTGGACTTTAACGATGAACACACACCAAGACATATCGTTTATTTAATATGTCTGGAATTATATAGGTCAATAACTTGCTTGTACTGTTGATTGAGGGGAGGATACGGCTGAAGTTTTGTATGAGATATAAAAAATCTGGAATGTGTGCTATTCCTCAACATGATATTCAGAATCTACATGGTTCGATACCAAGATTTGTACAGGTTCTCATAGATCGTCGAGTTGTCCGCACAAATACTAAATTTTAGCAATACTTTTACTTTACTAGTCATTATGTTTGATCATTTATTTAAACTGCTTAAAGTACCGCGTGAAATAAATTAATTTATTTCTGTTCGTAGTATTATATTTTTCACAAACAGTAATGAAATCATTCATACTTGGTTTGGTTTTTGATCAGCGTCGCCCTTTAAGGTAACTCCAGTGCTATTGGTGTCAGACCTCCTAGCTTAGAACCTCAGACACGTGACGAGGACTGCACCTAAGCTGATAACCCAATCTCCAAACTTATGTATCAGGCCAAAGTGAGGGGTATGAGCATTGACTGATTTCACGTGCATCATTTCCTCTACACGATGGGTCTTCAGTGGCGTCAGGATTCGAACTCGAGACTCACAACGATGGCCTCGAATTCTCGACCATGATTATTTAGCTATTGGCCTCCCAAAAATATTTTGGCCTCCAAAAAACGAAGCGTAGAAAGTTATGGGGTCATTTGTCTAAAAACAAACAAAAAAATGAACTATATATTAGTAGGTTTTTTTCCTGATAACCTCATACACTGTCATTGAAATTACAGATGTTTAAGTTCAAATTCTGAAGTATTGAACCATTCTTTTACAATGGTGGCTTCCAGATCAATGACAAAAGAAAACTATTTATTACTAGCAAAAACTTTGCAATATGTTATACACCAAATGCGTACATTATTTTTGATGTTTGGGCTTAGACACGGGCAATGACAAAATTCTTTTTATCTTTTCAAATAATTTCTGATTTTATTTAGTCGTATGGCAAGAAGTAATGGCTTGCTAAAATATCTAGTTAAAACCATCTAATAAAGACCTAAAAGGTATCAATTGACCATATAGCATAACTTAATGCTGTGGAGTGCCATTCTATCCTTAAATCCGCTGTAAATCACACTATATATAATGGCTAAGGGTTGCCCAAACATTTATATAGTGATCCTTCTCACTCTTTACCCCAATTAAACCGCTCTCGTTCAATTTTTTCCTCATATCATTCTAATAGTTGTTTGCAGCCATCAAAATTGTCAAAGTTAAATTCATTTTTCATTAGAGAATAATATTTTGTTCCTTCTCATAGTTCTATGGCATGGCAATTTAGTCCATTTCAGTCTTCCGTTTTGTGGGTGCTTCAGTAAATGTGGGTTTTTCCTCATTTTCATAAATTTCGTATTAGCATTTGAACCATATAGCTTTCAAAGAGGGACATGTGAAGCACTTTTGTTGAATCGTTTAAATATTTCACAAGTAGAAAGACTGTCTAGTTGAGGGTCCAAATTCTGTCAATCGTATCATGCTGTCAAAACTATTTTTCTTATAGAACGTTTTGTTTGAATCATATCAAATCTTATTTGAATCATATCCAAATGTTTCTTTTTTTCAGGTAATGCTTTTACAACATATTAATACATGTACTTTGTAATGATTCTGAAGTGAATGTATATAATATGCTAATTTTCTCAGTTGATCTTATGATTTCTCCTCAGACATCCTATTAAAGCCCTCGTGTAGCTGAACAGTGGGACGTTAATATTCACTCACTCAGACATCATATTCATATTTTTAAAATATACAGTAGAATGTCTTTTGTCCGAATCAATTCGGACCGGACACCATTCGGATACGCGATTGTTCGGATAACCGAAAACCGAATGCGATCCATGCAGTATATGATACTGGAAACTAAACAAAAATTAAAAATCATTACATGCGGGAAACGTGCTTGAAAAAAAAAAGCAAAGTAGGTTTAAAATGTCACAATTTTACCTTGATTGTGAAAAATAATCACTTATTTTTCGCTGTACCATTGTACACCTTCGTTTTTTTACTGCAAGGTCTCTGATTCTCTTGAGCAGCAGTAGTTGAGTAGGACAGCACTCTGATTGTTGTTCGTACCACTCCATAGATGTCTCTAACGCAAAAAACGCGTCGGCATTTGATGCACCCTTGCTACTTTCGTTGCTGTAGTCCTCATCTTCATCTGTTTCATCGTCGACAGGGTCGGATTCTTCTTGCACAGAACTGACAATCTCGTCCTCATTTAGCATTTGAAATCTATAGTCTTCTGCATCGCATGCCATCCATGTTTCTAAATTAGCAAAACTCAACAAAAGAACACCTATACACTTGGAAACAAATTGACCTAATATTCCGCGAAGATGTTTACCAAAACACACAGCTGAAATTCCTCAAATATCCCTCATCTTGGGTTTTCCCGTCACTTTTGGCCTCACACGAAGCAACTGTTGAGCATTGCACTGTTTGAAAACGTATCGGGACTGGTTCGGATATTTGACGCTCCGGATAATAAACGTTTGGATAAACGACGTTCTACTGTAGGTAAATTTTATTAAAACTTAAGTTAATTTCTTAAGTTGTAATTAGTATGGGTAGTTTCTATTATCAATTTTAAATATACTCCCGACAAAATTGCATATTACAACTTTTTCATAAGAATTGTGTGGCCGCAGTAGACTAGTGATTAAGATCATTGACTAGTGGCTGGTGTCATGAGCCTAATGCCACTGATTTCCCATCGTGTAGAGGGGACCGATGCGTGTTAAATGTGTCGAGGTTAAAATGTCCTTCCTTTGATGTAGAACTTAGGAGAGGGGTTGCCCGCTCAGGTGTCATCCTCGTCTCTTCAACATGATTCACAATTACGAGGACTGTCACCTACAGCTCTCATGTAGCTTAAAGTGTGAAGTCGATACAGTTCTCTTCCTCATTCATTCATCATAATTGTACCAATGTGTTAGTAGTTATAATTTCTTAAGCATTATAAACTTTATGACAAGTTTAAATGGAAAACGCAAAAATACTAGTAGAAATTTAATGGGATCAACAATAGTTTCTTTACTATAGACAAAAATAATGTTATTTAATATTATTGCAATATTTTTTCATGTGTTCATGTTGAAAAACTATATCATGCATTCATTTGTGGGGGAATATAGGTAGAAAGATAGCAAACTAGTTTAAATGGAAAACGCAAAAATACTAGTAGAAATTTAATGGGATCAACAATAGTTTCTTTACTATAGGCAAAAGTCATGTTATTTAATATTATTGCAATATTTGTGTTCATGTGTTCACGTTGAAAAAACTATATCATGCATTCATTTGTATGGGAAATATAGGTAGAAAGATAGCTAAGAAAGATACAACCTTCACAAAGGCTGACCTTTTCTTTATAGGGTTGATTCAAAATCATGTTTGTAGCATTTTATTGAATTTTTTAAGCTTCTCAGTTATATTTGATGTTTGTATGAAGAGAAATGTCTTTTAAATTAAAAACATTTCCTAATACCTCAATATATATATAGTATTTGAAATATTAGAATTTTTAGCATTTAAAACGTTAAAAAAAATTTGTTCTTAAATAATAATCTGAAACTCGCGTGTAAAACCAGTTATGAGACACCTTAATAGTTTTTATCAACTCAACAAATTATCTGTTCAACACGTTTTTTGATATATTTTAAAGGATTTATTTTTATCAAATTACAAAAAACACATCTAATTATTTATAGATGCCATCAAATTCTAAGCAAACTAATTGTAAAGAAACAAATATCCTTCACAATTTCAAGAATTTGAAAAAAATTGTATTTGATGTATATTTCTTGTTTTCACTTTTTCTTTATTCAAATTTGTAAAATTAACAATAAATGAGAAATCAATGTTAAAGTGCAAAAGAAGTCCATATTTATTTATAACCATAAGCTTTATGTATATTTCTATTTTTAACATTATCTAATAAAATAACATAATTGGTTACGCATAATCTAATGTATATTGTATTAGTTATAAGAATAAAATGAAAACAAAATAGTTGCACAATTAACAAATTTCAAAATGTAGAGCACTGATGAAATAGTAATCTTAATATATCAAATTCTTACAGTATTTCTTTTTTTGCAATTCAAAACATTTACAAATATTAAAAAAAATTATTTATTTCAAAATTTCCCTTTCTACATTCTTGTATAAATATATTCCTGTTAATAAATATACTCTATTTGTGTCTACATTCATGTCTATCTCTCATTTTCTCCAAAGATAATTAAAGATTCAAATCGTAGGGAAATGTAATAAGTTTATTGAACGTGGCATTCACATGTAATTGGGAAGTTTCCACATTAAAGTTTTAAGTACTTGAGAGCAAGTACTATCAGTTGCAGAAGAATACATTTTAGAAACATAAATTATGCAATTTAATTCTCTTTCTAACAGATTCAGTATGGAGATGGAAAGGAAATTCGTGCTTCTGATAAGGGTACTGGTATGCTTGTGATAGGAAATTCAATCAGAATTTTCGAGAAAGGCAGAAACACACCACAGAATACCATCTTTGTAAATTGAAGCAATTTTACTTAGAAAAAGAACTTCGGTAGAGTTAAAAGCTTAAAAGGATGCTGGCAAAGCCACGAACTTGCTGTCATTGATATGAATTTTCAGTTGTTACTTTTTTCTTTTTATTTTGGAATACAGAGGAATTTGAATTTTCTGAATAACATTTCAACAAAAATCCGTTGTTCTCACAATAATCATATAAAATATAAATTCATTTCAACACCACACACATATATATATAACTTAACTCAGTGGCGCAACAGCCCATGAGGGCCAAGGTCTACTGTGCACAACTCAGTATACGCGACCTTGGGCCCTAAGGTGCATGAGCAAATGTTCCGCTCAGGTGGTCAGTCTGACACGAAGCCTCCAGTGTTAAGTTCCCACTCAATCTTGGTGCTCATTTATCGACCCACTGAACTGATAAAAGGCGGAGTCAACCTTGCCCAGCCCGAGGTTTGAGCATCAGACCTATTGTGTGGAAGCGCGATACATTAACCACTCAGCCACAGGTCTTCATATATATAAATATATGTATATATGTAGTGTTGCCGAATTCGATCCACCAAATCATTTGGGGGGAAAGTAAGCAGCATGGGGACGACAAATCACCATAGAACAGTGTCGCAAACCACGTTTAGGTGGTGTAAAATGCGGTAATAGTAGCCGTCCGGAGGATGATCCATACGAGTGGAGTGGCCAAAAATAAGAAAAAATTTGGAGCATCATGGTTGGTTTAAAGACACCTACAAGTATGTAAGTTTCTCACTTCTTCCGGAGTGGCAGCAGAATATGCATGATGGAACACCAGAGGCCTTTTTCAATTGCGATGGGAAACCACTTCCATTCAACACATTTCGGGATTGGACGCGGCGGACCTTTTGTTTGGCCTCTACGTTCCCCTGACCTTAACCTCTCTATTGCTTCTTCTAGGACCACCTGAAATTGCTTTTGTATGAGATTCCAGTGACTACAGTGGAAGATCTCACGGCACAGATCGTCGCTTCTGCTGAAATCGCCAGTACACCGGATATGTTTGAACACGTCCAACAGCCTTTCATCCATCGGTGTCGGCTTTGCTATGACCTACTCGGCCGCACCTTTGAACAATACCTGGGACAATTACTTGTCGTTGCATTTCTGTCGTTGAGACTTAATGCATTATTTGTATTGTAAACATGCTTTACGTCTAATAAATGTAATTTTTACCTCTTATTGCACCTTTTCATTCCACTCGACACACTTACTCCGACTAAACGTGGTTTGCGAATCCATATGTATGTTATATATATATATATATATATATATATATATATACATCAATGTGCAAAAATTAAGTAGCAAAGTCGTTTTCTAGCATGCAACCATAAAAATGTATTTAAAAAAAATAGTTGTGATCTGCACAATAAAAAATTCAGCTGAACAAAATGTCAAAGGTGATGTGAGGTTATGTCAATCGCCTGGATTTTAGCGAACACAATGCAAGGAATCAAGAAAGGAAGGAAGGCGCACTTCTAGACATTCTGTGCTCGTGAGAATGTTTTCTTGCTTACCTTGTGGCTACACTCATCCATAAGATTACTTTTACACGCGGTAGATTAATCAGGAAGCTTGAGTACATATACTCTCTAACGAGTGTTGTTCAAGAATCTGGAAACAAGAACTCATAAGTTAGCAGAAATATTAAATTATAAGCTTGGAAATCCTTCCAAAGAATATGTGCACCTCTAAAAAAGGTTGCTAGTGATTGACAAAAGAGAACAACGGTAAGTACTGATAAATATATCGTCCTGAATTCAAAAACAGACAGGAATCAAACCGAGCAGCTCAGTAGCTGCGTATGGCGACCGGACGACAGGTATCTCGGTTTACTGTAACGAGACGTCTTCATAAAAATGGCTTATTTTCTCGTCGTCCAAAATATGGCATACTATTGACAGAAATTCATCAGCAGCACCCTTTATAATGCTGTAATGAACGCAAAGATGGGATATCTCATCGAGGAAGTCACGTTCATTTTACTGATGAAAATCATTTCAGTCTGACAAAAGATTCTGGACGCCAGTTGATATGGAGAGTGATATAGACATTATTTTATCCCAGTAACATTGTAAAGATACCGAGCCCATTAGGTGAGTCCTTTTATGCTACAGGGAACATTATTATTAGAGAGGAACAGAGTTTTTGAAAAAAGAATCACTTATTGAAGATGGTTGCTCTGAGATGAAGCAATCCTCTCTCATGTCCATATATTCTGAAGTGCCATTGATGCAGGCTTTGTTGTTATGTACTTTGTTGTTATACAATGTACAGCCATGCAGGTCTCGTACTCTTCAACAACTTCTGGAAAGTGAAGATATCCGTAGAAGTAATTGGCCAGTTCGCTTTCCTGATTTAAAACTTTTTGAATATAGGATTAAAAGACAGTCATAAAAAAGCAATAGAAATAAATCTGATTTTTACAGCATATACATCTCGCTTTAATAAATTTCGTTGGGTGCATTATTTTACTAAATTTAATTAAGTCTTAAATAAATTATTATTATGCTAAGACAATGAGTAAGTGATTGATAGGGTTTATATTAGCTTAAAGTGATTATTAAGTTCCTAGAAGGAATAAATTAAGATATTTATAATTTATCATATTTTCTTAATGTGTGAAACTACTTGGTGGCAATAAATTATTTGAATTTCGAATACATAGTATGAATAAAAAATAAAAAATAAAAAGTTAAATTTATGTTTAATCTAAAAATAATATATGTTTAACTGCAAGATGTTTATATAAATTACTTCAATTACTCCGTTTTATCTTAACTAAAATGGAAATATATAGATATTTTTCGAATACCTTAAAATTGCCCCAAAAATCTTAACTACAATTTTTAAAAAATCAAGTTGATATTACATGTTTTCTTTTCTCGCATCTAAAGAAAATTAATGCTGAAAAATTTTCAAATGAGAGTAAAGTATTTTTATATATAACCGTAATTTGTTCCTAACTCTAAATGACTGAAACAATCTAAAAATAAATGGTACTTTAACAATTTAAGCACTTGTTGATTGCGCTATGTTTTTTTCACAAAAGCTCAAAATTTTTGTATTTGAGGAGATACAAAAAAATTAAAAGAACAGCTTAGGAACACATTGCTTGCAGGGATTATTTGATTTCTAAAGGTTTGCTTTAAACTTTTTTCTCTCTTTTATTTATTCCCTCTCTTCTTGGGGTTTAAATTCTTTTAGGGATCTTAATTGGCGATGTTTGAGTCACGAGCAAACCTAGCAATGTGTTTTTATTCCAGAGAAGTGAACAGTCTTTCTGGTAAATCCACGATGTGGGCAAATTAATTACATTTAGCCGAGCTTGTTCGGACACTAGTTTTTAACTCAAGCGGATTAGAAAACACTGTTTTCTCTGACTTTCGAAGGAGTAAGATTATAGTGAAATGTGATGCTTTATTTAATGTCCACTGGTCTTTTTTTCATCCAGAAAAGCGGCTCTTCTGCAAATCTACGGTGCGGGCAAATTAATTTTCTCATCTCCCTGTTTTTTTAAACCAGGCATTATCCCACCGTTTAAGAAAAACTTTGTCTGTTTTAATTGCGCTGTTACAAGGAAAGAATGTAAGGTGTAATGAGTTTATTTAATGTAATCATCATATTAAAAAACGGCAACAAAGCTTTAAATTAAGATTATACAACAAATATATATACAAACTTTAAGAGGTACACAATAGAAAAAAAATCCCTTTGACAACAAAAAATTAATTGATTTATTTAAACTCCTTTATAATAACTTTATACACAAATAACTAAGAACACATATACAGGATTCTTCTAACAGATTGAAAAATTACAACAATTAACGTAAAAAGCATGAAGCAACATTAAAATATTATACTAATACATTCAGGACTGGTGATTTTTCCTGTTAAGCCTAACTTCATTTAAAAATTCTTTAAAATAATTACTGTAATAAAATGCGCTGAAATTTATACTTTATGTTCATTCCAAAATTTCACACGTTCCAAGTTCAGATCGTGGGCCCTGAAAATAAAATAGTTGATCACGTATATGTGATGATAGACCCGAACGGGCTAAATACTTAAATGATAAATTAATAGCTTAAATGGCAGATTAATTGTTTAGCAGTAAATGTCTTTAAAATATAAAATAATATAATACTGAGCTATTTTGTGTCCCAGCGAATGTGTCATTAAATTAAAGTATATTTTACAATATATTCATAAAAATAATTGACAACCTATATAAGTCGAATAAAAAAATTTAAATTATTGATTAAAAGTAAAAAACTACTTAAACTTTTTTATGAAGTCAAAAAGAAAATTCTAAGCATCATAAAGTTTTGCTTAGAATAAATAGCAATTGGTTTTAATACTTTTGAAAATAAATGGGAGATTAGAATTAGGGATTCTAGTAAATAAGATTTTAACAAAATATCAATTGAATTTAATCTGAATTCAAACTCTCAGAAATGTCTTCCAGATAAAATAGATTGAAGAGAGTGCAAAACACTGGAATCAAATCTTCCTTTTCCGGTACTGACATATTGTATCTAACTTAAAAAAAGTGCTTTGGTAATCACGAAAGTAAACCATAAAAATGCGCCAGAACGTTTTAAGGAAATGAATGTTACAAAAGACTTGAAAAAGAAATTGTAAGACAAAAATAAAAAAAAATAAAAACCTTCGCATATAAAATCTTTAAAAAGTACCTCTGAATGTGTTTTCTATGCATGCATGCACTTGGCAAATTAATGAATGTTAAAGAAATTAAATGAAAATATTATATTTGTAGTTATTACACAAAACTTTCGTTTTCAATAAATTTGTACTGTTTTATTATTTTAATATATTAGGTGGGGGGAAATAAATTTATTATTTTTACTTGAACTTCAAGAGTTTATTTAACATGTTTCAGAATACCAATTTTGGTCAAATATGTGCCGTTTTATTCTGTAATATGTTATTTTAAAGGTAGCTTCATAATACCTCTCTCAATGGTTCCTATTGCCGAAAATATCTAGTAGTCGATTTTCCCCATCTTCTCTTGTTGCCAATTTCTTATCACAAAGGAAGTTTTGCAATACAAGAAAAACAGAATAATCGATGCCATGTTGAGACTATATGGTGGATGCATCAAAACTTCCCCACCAAACTCCTGGAATTCTGGCGAGTATATACGTGTATGGCCTGGCGTTGGCCTGATGAAACACAACACTTGGCCAATTCTGATCAATCGCCTGCTTCAATCGGTTCAATTGATGATAGCAGAGATCAAAATTTAGTGTTTGGCCATTTGGAAGCAACACATAATAAGTTATTCAATTCCAGTCCTACTAAATGTGCAGTAGAACCTTCTTGGTTTGGTCACCGTTTGAGTTGCTTCACCACTCTTTGACCACAATCGTTTTAGCACATTGTTAGCGTATGTGACCCATTTCTCATCCCCAGTCACCATCTTTTAAGAACTGAGTAGATTTTTTATAATTTGACCAAGGCTTCGCAGATGGAAATTCGATACTTCATATTTTTTGTGTTAATTGGTGTGGCACACAAGCATCAAGATTCTTTTTGAACCCAGCTTTGTGCAAATGGTTTAAAACTTTTTTTTAGCGATCTTTAGCTCCTGGATTATGCTATGACCACTAACATGCTAGTTAACTTTGATCCTTTGTTTGATTTTAATTACATTTTAGACGACGGGTTTACCTGAACGGAATCCAACGAAACCAAAATTGCACGTGGTTGGCTGTTACAGTATTTGGATTATAAACACCATTCACAATTTCAGCCACCTGATTTGCATTTTCACCTTTATCTAAGAAACACTGTAAAATGTTCCAAATTTTCTCTTTGTTGATATCCATTTTAAGGCTTTGTAATTCACAACTGTATGGACCAAACCAAAAGCAGCAAATTAACTTTTTTAGTAAAAAATGTCACTTTTTTTCCAATGAGTTTAAATCTGAAATTGTTTGATTGATACTTTCAGAGGTATCGATCACTACAGCCATCTATCGAAAAAATAATGGATTTTTTCCTCAAACTAACATACAGCTTTGTATTTAGTTGGTCAGGATTTTGAAAACCTAAATTCAATTAAACACCTGGTTGATTTCATTCAAAAAATAATTGTATGTTTAATGTAATATTTTAGAAACGTTTAAACGTTTTTAAAATACTCAATAAAAATTGTTCTAATGTTTTTTCACAAATGCAGAAAGTTTCAATTATGGAAACTAAAGTATTATCATATTTCTTAATGTCTCGCTAATATTTTTTCTATTGTTATTTGAATAAGATCTTAAAACCTCAATTCACATATTTATGCAAACTTCAAAAGGAATTTGTGTCACTCATAAAATATATTTGGTGTTAAACTCATTAATTTTTGAATTTATGAGCTATCTATATATAGAAACTTCTTTCAAGGAGGGTATTTTTCTGTATACGTGTCTGGAGTAAATTGAAGCACTAAAGTTCTATAAGAGAAGCTCATTAAATTTCCTTAGCTCTTTAATTTTAAGTGTTCTAATTATCTTTATTTAGGTTCAAAATATAGTAATTCGTGAAAGGATATTAAAATAAACTATGGTATTCCTTTTGTTTAACTTTTAAACTAGCAACGTATTAAAATTCTAAGCAGTCTGTTTCACTTGAGTAGAAAGAAAGTAAAATACTTTTAGAAATTTGAACGCAAAGTGTTCAAGTTTCAATGTAAACTCTCATCAATTGAATTTTCATTGTTTCCATAATATCCCTTCAATACTGTGAATGACTTTATCAAAAGAATAGAGAACTGTTAACTATTATGTTTTTGTGATGTAATTTATTCACTCATAGAAATATTTCTTACATATTGCACATAGTTAAAAAATAATGAACATGTAATTAACTTAACACATTATGGTTGAAAAATATTTTTTGCAACACTTTATAAATGTTAAAGCATTCTTCGTTCTCTTTCAAACGTATGAATTAATATTATTAACATATATCGATCGACAACAATATCAATTCCATTAATAAATGTATTATGCCTCAACAATCAATAAGTATTTTAATAAAATTTTCATGTTGTAAAAATAAATAAGAACGTGTTTTTTCGTTTCATATGTTACAACATTGGAAAATATATTTTTTAAATTTTTATATTACTCGGAAAAAGTAATTTGTAGATTTCCTTGTAATATTTTTATTTATTTATCATTTATATCATCCTTTTAGATGCTTTAAGCCCTTCAAAAACAAAAGCAATTAAACAGGGAAAGGAAATTCAGCCATAAAAGCTAAATACCTAATATTTAAATATAAAAAGACATTAATCATAGGATAAATCACTTAAACTATATTTATCTTCTCTTTCTTTTTTGAAGTGAAATTGAGTAAAATGATTATAAGTTATCTTAATTGCACTAATCCATTTAGCGTAAATTCACAGGAGACTTGAATAAGCTAATTGTTTCTGAAAAATGGCTTTAATCTATGTCTAAATATTACGTACCTGTTAATTAATATTAAGGATAATCTGTCATAGTAGATATTATATTTTATATGCTTGTAAGCTATACATAAATTTCTGAATAAGCATTATGTATACACCTCGTCGAAACACCTAAGTGGTACTACAATAATTTATGAGACTCATACAGTATTATATGGAGATTTGTCGTCATCAATGTAAACCAATGTCTAAATCCGACTATAAGGTATTTTAAGAAAGACTAACTGCCAATCAGTTCTGTTATTGAGTAACTTAAAATGGAAATTTAAAAAAAAGTCTTCCGGAGTCTGTTCCATGATCTGAACTCCATGTCTGTGTTTACGTCCAGCTGAGTAAGGATAAGGAAACAAGAGAGAAAAAGTCTGCTTTGTCTCTTGTTCCCGTTCCAGCAATTAGACAAGATTAGCTACAGGGTCCTCCTAATCTTGAGCTTCGTTGTATCGAAGTTCATCCGTCAATCGATCGGAAATTCATTATATTGAGAGAATACAGAGAGAGATGGGAAAGAATTGGAGATCTTTGTGTCAGTGCTTCCTTTTCGTTGTTTTAGGAGAAGGGGGAAGCAAATGGGAGGATGTAGACCCGTTCAAGAGTTGCCTCAGGAGTAATCAGGTACGCCCGCCAATTTAATGACTCAACTTAGCCTGTAAGCTGATATTTAAAGAAATCTGGAACACACTCGCCTGTGGAGTATGACATAGTTTAACTTTCCGAAAAATTCTGTTTGTGGTTTCTGTACTGAAAGTAATGATTTTTGATTGAAAAAACTATTTCATAAGAAGAACTGTAGACATCAATCATTGAAACGGGATAGAAGGACATACAGATAGCTTGCAAGGACCTTGAAACACTTAAAAGAAGATCAGAACTTTACCATAATCTTTAAGTTGATATCTTAAGGGAAGTTGCATTTTACTTTTAGGAAAAGTATTATAATTAGTAATAATTCTTGATTTCCTAGGCACAGTTATTTATTTTTATTTCTAAATTTAAAATTGCAGAAAATTAATGCGATTTATTTGGTACTATGCATTTGTTTGTTATCTTATATTTTATGGTCAATCAATGACTAATACATTTGGACTTATAACCAGTTTGTATTTGAAAACAAAGGTGTATATTTCGTTTCAATTCGAATAATTTTTGCTACTAATAATGAATATATATCCCCCTTTTCTCAGAACTATTTTCAAAATTTTGAATATTTTTTAAACACTGTTATAATATCTCTATTTACATCCACATTAGTTTCGTAGTACAATGTTATCAGCAAATATAAAGATATTCAAATAATTTTATTGGTCATTCTTGATTAAACAAGCTAAATATATATATATCAGTTATAAAATTCAAAATTGAAATAAGTAACTCTAGTAAAGCCTTTATTTGTTAGAACTCTTTAAAAAAAGGCTAAAGATATTTCTAATTATAATTTTTAAATGAAATTCTCCGGACATATTTATTAAAATATGATTAAGTTTAGAATCTCAGCTCACAGAAAAAAAATTTAAGGGCATTAATTTAAACTTCTAAGCACACTATTTCAAACAACTTTGGTGAACTTACTTGTCGCTCAAAATTACCCAGATCATGTGAGAAAATTTCATACAAAAAAATCCATATCACAAAAAAGTTAATTAACTGAATATACTGCTTGAATAAACTTGAAGTGCAAGACATTTCTTTAAATATTTTGTGGTAAATTTGCATTTGTGCGGTAAAAAATTAAAGAATATAAACAATGAACACAAAGAAAATTATATTTTTTTTTCCTTCAGAGAACATTGAAAGTTCAGAAGTGCATCCTATATTATTGAATGGTTTTTTTTAAATGCAGTTATTAAAAGCTTGTAGTTTTTTCTAAGTATAATTATTAGTTGGTATTTTTAAAAGAAATTTATAAATAAACAACTTTTTTATGAAAATAAATTGGACAATATAGTTACAATAGCTACATTTTCTTCGTACTTTAATTTTTTACAAATGAATGCGTTTGAATGGTCCTTCAAAAGGTACTTCAAATTTTACTTCATACTTTATGAAAAGATATTGGTATGATGCTTAATGATACTACATTGTCAAAAAAATGCAAAGTATTTTTAACAATAACTACAGTTTGATACTACAGTAAGAGAATATCTGACAAGTATTAAAAATATTTTTAGAACAGGTATCAAGTATTACATTTCAACCTATAATTTAACAGGATTCTCTTAACTTCATGGTAAGTACAATACTTACATATTCGGGTATTGATCTCACTAAAAACCATCGAAATGGCCAATCAAATGTATTCAAAATAAATATAATTCAAGGAATATGAAAACTAAGGGATCGAAGTATCACTTAAATTGTCCCTTTCGTTACTTGATCTTGATCTAAAATTTGGTGGTTCATCTCCAGTAGCTTATTGGGTTGAACCAAATTCATTGTAATAAGTAAAAAATTCTTAAAAATAAAATTTGTGAACATGCGCTAATCTCAAAACTATGTTTAAAGAAAGTGTTTCAAAATAAAATCAGATATTTTTCATTAATTCTTCTAGAGATTTAATTTATTTATACTTAAACATATTAATTCCACAACTTTGTAATCTTTATACATAGATGTTTATTTTTCGCACAATTCCTACTATTAGTTCACTCTCTTCCTATATATATATATATAGAAAATAGAAAACTTAAGATAACTAGTCAAGCTAGTAAAAAGTATTAGACACAGTAGTACTATAAAAAACTCCTGGCCTTAAGAACTAAGACTGCAGGTTTAAGCAAATTTTTGCGGCCAGCCAACCTTCGCATGTATTTGCCAATACTCTGGGCCATAGGGAAAGTAAGGAATATGAAGAGAAATTTAACTATTTCAAACAAACACAATCTATTAATATATATATATATATATATATGTATATATATTGTTCAAATTTTCAATCGTTAATAAAATACTTTCTATTCATCCATAAAAGTTCAAATACATGTTTTAAACCTGTATTGGATGACACTTAACGTTAAGAGAGTTTTTTCAAATATTAATTCATTAATTAAATTAAAAACAAATAAATTGTAACAAACAAAAATAATAGTTTAACAGCATAAGGAAAACATTTCGTTGTTGCCCTGTAGCGCAATGGATTGCGCGTTGGACTTCTAATCTAAAGGTCGTAGGTTCGAATCCCACTTGGAATGACCTTGTTTCTGAGAATATGATATCTTTTTTACTATACTATTTTATTAGTATAATTAAATTAAATTAATGAATAAATAGTAACAAACAAACAAAAAATAGTCTAAGACCATATATAGAAAGAAAAATTGCAAGGAAAATCGCTTTCAATTTTGTCACTTATTATTGGGATTCTGTCATGCATATTTATATTAATTTTTTTTGTAACTATTTAATAAATGTAACTAAAATAAAAAAATTTCTTTGTTGACCTAAGTAGAAATTGACTTAAATATTTTATATTACTTGTTCCTTTGAATTTAGTTCTCTTATATATATATATATATATATATATATATCAAAAATATGCACAAAATAGTTATTAATGTAAGATAAGTATAGTCATGATAGTAAAAGTCTTAGCCACAGTACAACTACAGTACTAAAGCAAACTCCTGGCCTTAGGAACCAGGATTGTAGGTTTAAACTAAGTTTTGCGGCCAGCATATATATATATATATATATATATATATACTGCTGGCCACCGTAAATGCAACACCAAGAAAGACAAGATATAGCACAGCAAAATTTATTTTGTAGATAACATGTTGACCAAGTATCAAATGATTAAATTTATAGACTTCTGTGAAGTGTGGTTCCTGCCAGAATCAGTAGCCAGAGTAGCCGACATTGTTCGAGATCACCGCTGCCAGCCACAAGCCTCGGTATTGATTCAAAGAGACTTTGGATGTGCTCTTGGGGTACAGCAGACCAAGAAGCTTCCACACGTTGCCAAAGTTGATCTGGTGTGGCAGCTGGTGGTGTAATCTGGGTCAATCGTTGAGCAACCATGGACCACATGTTTTCTATCGGCGAAAGATCCGGAGAGCGAGCCGTCCAGGGAAGCAATTCAATCTGGTGATTGACGAAGAACCTTTAGACCATAGGTTCTCAACATAGGCGATAACGCCCCCTTGTGGGAGTTTGAGGCTTTCAGGGGGGCGTTGAGATGGCACGGAAGGCTTGGGCAGATTAACCAAAAAAGACTAAAAAACACGCTGATTATGTACTAACAAAAGTAAACTTTAGTACTGCTTACCTTATGTAAATTGTACATATTTAGATCATTCCATATCACATATACGAAAATTCAGATATTTCGGTAGTACGGGAAGTGGATGAAAAACTTAAAAGATAACATTACATTCAGACGTACATTAAATTGAATGATATAATGCATTTTAATTTCTGTAGTGCACGTGTTGTCTTTGTCTGTGAGCAGCAGGAAACATTTTCATCCATTGCATTGCATTATGTATATTATCCAAGAAACATAATTAAATATGTTAACCAGGAATTAACGTGATTCTTTAAAGGCTGAAACTGTCAATTTATATTTATTTTGAAAGCAATTGTTTATTATGAATAACTTCGTATCATCTAAACCCCTGCCTGTCTTTGTAACAGGTAATCTAAAATTCTTTTATTCCACTCGTTTAAATGAAGAAGAAATTCAGTAGCGTTTTAATTCCAACAATATCCTACCTATGACTAAAATATAAAATATTACACATTTAAATATATTTGTGGCAATATATATTTCAGATTCGCAAGTAAGAAAACTGAGACTTTAGAAAAAAATGAAATTAAAAAAATTTATTCTTTTAGTAATAGGATATTTTTTAAAACTTAACTCTCATGTATTATGTACACTCTTATTTCTCTAGAGTGGGAGGGGGTATAGAAAAATTCACTAGAAAAGGGGGGGGGTGGAAATATTCACTAGAAAAGGGGGTGATATCGAAATATTTATTAGAAAAGGGGGCGCCAATTCAAAAACGGTTGGTAACCTATGCTTTAGACAATGCGTGCCACGTGTGTTCGAGCATTATCCTGTTGAAATATGGCTGTGGCCAAGCCCTGATGGTAAGGAAGGACAACTGGCTCCAACACCTTGGAGATGTAGCGCTGGCTGTTTAAAGTACCGGCAATGCGTTCTAGAGGAGTGCGAGAATATATCCAATACCGCCCCATACCATAATACTCGGTGCAGGACCAGTCTGGCGGTGAAAAACGTAGCTGTTCAGCATCCTCTCTCCACGGTGTCTCCAGACTCGAATCCAACCATTGTGGTGTTGCAGACAGATGCGTGATTCGTCAGTAAAGACAAATTTATACCATTCTGCAGCCCACATCCTTCTTTCATCACACCATTGGCGGCGGAGACGTTTGTGGTTCTGCGTCAAGGGTAGACCAAGCAATGGACGTCTTGCGGACAGACAGACCACTCTGCTGTAAACGGCGTCGAATAGTACGCGCAGATACTGAATGATGCATTACAGACTCAATGTGCTGTGCTATGGTTCGTGATGTGACTGAGCGATCCGTCACTGTCATGCGCACAATTTGGCTGTCCTCACTTGAAATGGTGCAATAAGGTGGATGCGATCGACCACGTAAGTCCGTCGTACCCTCCTGCATCCAACGGTCACATATCCGCATTACAGTTGTTTGGTTTCGTCCAACACGACTACCGATTTACCCTGAAAGATAATCCACAATCTCGGTAGGCCACTATCCATCCTCTGTCGAACTCGGATACTTGATCAAAAGCGGATCGCTGTTTTCTACGAGACATAACTGATCGTTTTTTGAAAAAACCACAAGAAAAACACAATTGCCGAACTTGAAATTGTCGAAATCTCCAAGCCTTAAATAGCGCTTTGAGGTGGCTCCACAGGCGTGCGTGATGTGTGTCTGCTCTGAAATTCTAATTATTTGCATATCTCACCTCCGCTAACGCATGTTGTAAATTTCATGTTATTTGAGCGCTTCCTTCAGGGTGTTGCATTTACTGTGGCCAGCAGTGTGTATATATATATATATATATATATATATATATATATAATCAAAATTACTCTACAAGAGAGAGATGAATAAACATGGTTAAAACTGAAAATAATTGAAGTTGCAAATTAACCAGACAACAGAATTTAAAAGGAGATATGAAACATTAAAATAACAGAGTTAAATATAAAAATATAAAAGAATGGATGCTACAGTATTATCAACATTGCTGACTTAGGACAGCTTATATATAAAAAAAAAATTATATAAAAGTGAATTTGAACATGTTTTGTGCAGTCAACCTTCCCCCTTTCTGTTAATAATACCGAGCAAAAACCTATTGAAAATAATGGATATGATATCTAAATCCCTATGACAAAATTTCTAACAATGGATTATCTTAGTACAATATATATATATATATATATAGTACTAAGATAAAGACTATCTTCAGGAGTAAATGCTGTAACAATATAAATTGAAATTAACTATAAGTTGAATTAGTTGTTAATGTGTTGTTGATTTGTGTGTGTTACCTTACTTATTCAAATAAATTATAAAAAATAGTTTCAATAACAATATTAGAAAATACAAATAGTACGATAATAGGAAGAAAAGAAAACAATCAGCTATTGAGGTATTGTATCCAGGTTATTTTACTCGTGATATAATCTCACACTGCTCCCAAAAACAACGTTGTAAAACAAAGGGAATTTAAATATCATTCTGAAGTGGATACGAAACTTTAAATATATATTAATATTTCAACATATAGAATTTAATGTGGCTTAAATATTAAATAATGACTTAATAAACTCGAATTCCGCTTTATCAAAGATGAATAACAAAAATACAACCTTTGACAATAAAGTCCGTTAAATGAAGTCAGAACGACCGATTTGGCAACACTGACGAAACAAAACGTTGCACATTCGTAGCAGCAGGTGTTGAGCCTCTGCCGCCACTGATGGGAATTTAAGCGTCGTTTGTGTTCAGCGTAAGACTTGTTTTACAAAGGGTTTGTTTCATACGTAGGTTTTTAACTCAGAACAGGAAAATAAATGAACAAAAGGACCATTTAAAGTTTTGTTTTAAGTTTGGCAAGACACCGAAAGAAGCTTATGCAATGCTGGTACATGTTTATGAAGATCTAGCACTGTCCATGAAGTTTGAGTACGAGTGGTTCGCCCGTTTTCGAAAAGCAAGGAAATTGTTTCTGACAACCCCTGGCGACCTCCGTCAGTGACGAAAACATTGAGAAAGTGAGGAAATTAGCACTAAAGATCGTCAATTAACTGTGCATTCGATAGCTGATGAACTGAAGATTAACCGTGAATCCGTGTGACAAATCGTTACCCAGAATTGAATGAGGGATGAGAGAAACGTGTTATCGATATTAACGATATTCCTAATATCCAACGAAACGTGAAGAGGCTTTTGAACTCCATCCCAAAAGATCCTAGACTTCTTGCAAAGTTTCCTGGATATGTATAACAGATCTCAGCGGTGCATAGTTATGAAAGGTGACTATTTCGAAAAACAATGAGGAAACTTTCATTAATATTTCATCTAGTACGTTAATGTTACAGGACTATTCACTGAACTTTATTGTCAGAGGTTGTATATTCCATTCTAATTGCAAATTTTTCTCATGTATAAAGAAACTGATAGTAAGGCTGATTGTATTAATGCTTTTCTAATGTTAATGTTTTATTTATTGTGTGGTTTTACTAGTAATTTTGTGCTAATGTATCTCTAACAAGTATACGCTACCGTACAGAAATTGTTTAATATTCGTTCCTTATGTGAATATAAAAACATTCTATATTATAACTTTTTCTGTTAAATAGTAAATAAATAAGAATTCATTTTTTTGTAATATTTCTATGTAATGCACCAAATTGTTTAAATTCTACAAAAACTATAATAATTTCGTAAAAGTCACATTTATAGATACATTAACATGTGCAGCGTTAGCGTTAACCTGTGCAAATTAGTTAGTAATAAACTGCCTTTATTACTAACTAATTTGCATGTGGTATTTAATGGTAAATAGGTTCCCTAAATCTGGTTTAGAGGAAAGAAATAAAATATTCATCCCAATTTATTCAAAAATTGAGATTTTTTTTATTATAGTTTAGTTTTTCTACGTTGGAATTTATTTTAGGTTACAAGCTGATAAATAATGAACAAACAGCTAAACCAATATGAAAAATAACAATAGCACTGCATATTATTCTAGCAAATTATTTTTAATGGTAAATATAGATCAAAAACCAGTTCTCTCTGTTGAGTCTTTTGATTCATTTGTCAACTGTTGTTTATTTTCAAATTTATAGAAAATCTACGGAATATTTGTCTTCATTTTTCACTTAATGAGTGCAAGATTTGTTTGCCAGTGTTTAGGTGTTTCTCTTGAGACAATAGATATTGGATCTTAACCTTCTTGATTTTCCTGTTTCTTTTAATGCCTCATCCTAGAGTGAAGTTTCAATTACACTTGTTTGGCAACTTAGACAGTTACTTAAGCAGGTACGAATCCCATCTTCTAGATTTAGGTGTTCTACCACTATTTTCCTAGGAGCAATAGTCCTAGGAGACTTCAGGGTGACATGCACTTTATTCAGCCTCTGTAATCCTCGTCTGATAATCCTTTTTGGGAATAGTGTTGGATTACCAACGTTTTCGTCTGACTTAGGATTAGATGCTCCCCAGGAATTGTAGGGGTTACAGTTCCAGTAAATTGACCCGACTAATAACGAAAATCGGAAAGACTCATCAGCAATAGATTTCACTTAAGCTGATTCGAGAAAAGCGCCTTTTATTCTTTTATACAATGGATATGAATGCCAGATGTGACATCCAGTTCTTTTGTGACCTTTTCTCCTAATTGAATTGTCAGTGAGATTAGAAGTAGGGGAAACTATATTGATTACGAAACTTTTTGAAAATGTACAACGATTATAAGATGCTATATTTAAGGGGACATGGTACGATTTAAGCAAAAAATTTTAATTTAAGAATTTTCAAACATTTTTTGGTTGCCTCCTACGTATGTATACTATGTAAAACAGATTTTGTGCTGTAAATTTCATAAAAAGCTAGGCATTTAATTTTTTAAGGAAAAAACTTCAAGTTTGAGAAGTGATTTTAAAATGCTACTCCTCCTACAAAAATTTACGTACACGCATGAAATTTGATTTGCAAGTACCTCAAGCTGTGCATAACAAAAGTTGGTATGGGTTTTGAGACAACATGATTGGTATTCGTACAATACTTCTTTTTATGAACGTATTGAAAATTCCTTAAGCAATGTACAAATTCTGAGTGCAATTATTTGTTTTAAAAAATAAGCATTGTTTTGATTCAAAAATGCATACCAACTTTTGTTACATGTACTATTAGCAGTAGGTAAAAGAAATTCAAAGCATTTGGGGCAATAGAAAAAAAAACCTTAGCATTTTAAATGAAGACAAACTAGTTATTTTATCTTTCCGAGGTAAGTAAATTTAAAGTTTTGATTTGCTATAGGGATGTGAATAAAAACGAACGCAAAAGCTATCATAATTCTGTGTTTTTTTTGTTTAGAGCCTTCAAATTTTGTCAAGTTATAGAAAAGGATATAAAAAATAATTTAAGCTAAAATAATTAAATTTGATTTTTTGACCGATTTTTGTCAATTGAATCGTACTGTGCCCCCTTAAAATCCTTTAAATTAAAATTTGGGCAACTATGTTAAAAATATATTACATTTGAGAAAGTGAAGTCTTCTGTGTATTTTTACATACATTTTTCTAAGAAAGAAAATAGTAAACACACAGAAATATTATTATAACAGATGAAAATATTTTCAAAATAAATATTTATGTTCAAG
The DNA here is from genome assembly GCA_019973975.1 of Trichonephila clavata. Classification (NCBI taxonomy): domain Eukaryota; kingdom Metazoa; phylum Arthropoda; class Arachnida; order Araneae; family Nephilidae; genus Trichonephila; species Trichonephila clavata. The sequence goes on from BMAO01002316.1 coordinate 241,877, forward strand.
TTTGTCGAAAAAAAATTTTTATAAGAATGTTTTTGAACTCAATAAGCGTATCTTATAAAGAATATTATTTTGCATATTTCTTAATGGATTCGAAGGATTAAGTTTCTTAGCCCTAGCTTTTTAATAAATTTTAAATTTACAGAAATAAATGGTAACAAAATCTTACATTAGTTAAAAAATTATGAATGCAAAGATTAACTAGAAATCAGTAGAAAAATTTTTATGTATTAAATAATTATTTTTTCATTAATTAAAAAGTAAGAATAATAAAAATAAATTTTTAAAAAAATTTTTAATGCTGAATTTTGACATTATAATCTTTATTTAAAAAAGTGATTTAAGTTCCAGATGATCAGTCTTTAGAAGTTTAAAAAGTAAATCAGTAATATTTTCGATAATTTTACTTTCAATTACATTATGTTTCTATAAAAATTAAATTATTAAAAATGACACAAATGTAATTAATCTCTCGTTTGATATTTCTAGATATATTGCTATGATGTGATGCTCTGTTTTAATTTAATCAGTTTCATTCTAAAAATAGTAATATTCTGGTATAGTTCTTGTTCGTTTTTCACTAATTATTTCATCAAATAAATGATTAATCATCTTGACATAAATGCAACACAAAATTATGGATTTGATCTTTTTCTTCAAGTTAATTAAAAACAAAATATCATTTATATCATCATTTATGATTAGTTCGTTCTAACTTTTGACCTTTGAATTATCAGTTAAAAATATTGCTTAAAAATGCTCCATTTGTGCTACTAAGCTATTATTTTTTAATTTGGTGGAGCGATTGAATTTTAATAGAATCTTTTTATTCTTTATATAGTAAAAACTGGTCAAGTTCTACTTATTTTGATAAAAGTTCCATCTATTTAATTCTTTTTTGATAGAATATTTGCATAACTATGTTTCATTAAATACAAAAATGATGTTTCATTTCCTTGCTTTAAACACCATTCAGTAACAAATTTAAACTAAATGAAACCCTGTATTTTATTCATTACATTTAATCAATATTAATTACGGGACAAAGTGGTGCATTTTAATCGTAGAAATTAGAAATTAATTACTCATTAACGCGTCTGCTAAAACATAATTACTCTTTCAAAAGTATGAATGAAATGAAATCCTTTGATTTTACATTAAAGCAACTTCAAATAATTAAATAGTTACTTTACCTCATTTTTAGGAATTGCGATTTAAGAAACGAATCTAAGGATACTATCAGTTTTCTATATCGTTCCATTACGAATAAAATACGTCTGTAAGTCCTATCAATTTACATTAATAGACCATTCATTTCGTTCTTCGACGTAAAAATACAATTTGAATATTGTTTTATATATGTTACCGTTAAATCTCGAAAGCTGTTAATGTGCAGATTACCTGGCTACACTGCAGATTAACTGATTTATCCATAAGATGCGAATAAAAGTTATCCACATTTTAACTAGTTAATCTTCCAATCAACGGTTTCCATTTCATTAAAATTTAAAAGCTTATTTCTCTCATTGTTTTTTAATTAAGAGGTTTGATTGAAACGTTGAGTCACTCCATAATAATTTATTCAAACATTTAGAAATTCAAAGCGTCACCAATCTTTACATTTCATTAACAAATAAGCATGATTTCATTACAAGTTTCACTAATTAACTTGCTTAATGTAATAATATGTTAAACCATTTGATTGTTTGTATTATAATTTTTCAATGAATTGATGATTGATTCTATCAACTAAAGTGCTGGTTGTTCAATTGTATTAACTTGATTATTTAGATATAAAAAAATATTTAATTTAAGCACACAGAAAAACGTCGCTGTTGTTAAAATAAAATTAATATCTTTGATGCAACGAGTTCGTAGTTGGTAATGTGCAGATTATCTAGGTAATTCACAGGTTACCTAGGTAGTTTGAAAATAAGGCTACTTTTCTATGTTTTAACGCATCACCTTTTTAATGTGCAGATTGCCCAGCTAATATGCAAGATTAACTGACTTCTTTAGTTTGGAGGTTACATATACATCTTTGTTTTCAGTACTACTCATCGAACCTCGCATCATTAATACCCTAATCGAAAGTATTAATATCTTTCATCTTTCTGTGAATTTGCTGCTTTGGCAATATTTACGAAATCTTCCGAATACATTAGCTTATCTTTTTATTGACAGTGTCTCTATAGCTTTTATTTGTTTGAAATGCTTTTCTCACGCGTCGGATATTTTTGTCCCACCATCACGCAAACCAATTTCAAGCAAATCCTTTGCTTTCACGGATTTCTCCCTGTTTGACGTTTCTTCGATACAAACCATCTCCTCGCGTTTCTTTTTGTTTAGGAATGAGAAAGCTTGGAGAGCCTCTTTTCTCTTATTCAGGTCTCCGAAAAGCACGCTAACATTCTCCCATTTTTCTGTCAATAACGTCCTGAGAAATCTTTCCCAAAGCTGGCAGTCCGAAGAGCAGTATTCATTATCGACGGCTTCCAAATGGAAGCCAGTCAGCCAAGTTGAATTCTCTCGCAGTGTAAACAAAGAGTTTTGGGGAGTCAAACCTTAAGATGAAAAAAACAGTGATATCTCTTACTTCTGAATGAGGTTTATATAAATTCCATTCCATCGTTTACCTCTTAATCTTATCAAATAAACTCCGTTAGTGGAAAATACAGAAATAACATCAACTTTCAATTACCTTTTAAGCTTACCTAAAGCAAATTAAGTTTGAAGTGCTCTATCTTCTAGTTTAACTGTGTAGCAGGGATATTGTTTAAAACTATTAAAATACCATCTCTGATCAATTATTTTAAGTAGATATATTAATACATATTAGAAGGATAAAGAAGATAATATGTCGATGAAATTAAAAATATAGATATATAGTTATTTATATGCATATATACATCAAGAAAATATCCCATATTGATATAACTTTATTAAATAGAAGACTTTAAATGTTTTCAGTCATGTAATATGACGAAACCTTCAATGGGATCTTAGATTATGATTCTTCATGAACGTCTTCCTTAGAAGAAGCATACAGGCCTCTGATGACGAATATCATATTTTTTATCCTCAGTCAAGTGACGAGAATTACACCTGAGCTAACGTGCTACTGTCCAATCTTTTATATATGATGCCAATTTAAGGATTTCAAGCTTCAGGAAATTTAACATTCATCAGCCTTGCTACGCAATAGTTCTTTATTTGCATCGTAGCCACTAAGCTACCTCGCTTCTTTAAACATCAGCTAATAACTGTATTGGACTATAAAAACTATGATCTTACTGAATATTTTGAAAGATGTCAGACGAGAGGAGAAAATGGTGATCGAAACAAAAACTTATCGGAACTATGCACCTCAATGTGAAATGAGCATAGCATTCTTTCTACGTTTTGTAAAAGCAACTTTTTAACTATAATAGAAACATGAGACTAATGATTTGGATTTCACATCAGGAAGAAATCCTTTCCATTAACTAGTCATCAAGTATGGGTCTTTGAATTTAATAAAAGAAGTATGTATTATGTTTTAATAGTGATAATTATTTCAAATTCACTCTTGTATATCCAAATACAGTTTAGTTAAATAAACATAAACTTCGTATACATTTCTATGCAAACCTGATCTCTCACAACTGTGACTTATGGATCTTTATAGAGAAATACTTTTAGTCTTACATAGCGATAAAAAGTTTTCGAAATAATTTTAGTATTTTTAAATTTATTATGTACTTCTAAATAGATTTTTGGTACTGTAATTTAACGTGGATTTGAATTTTTACAAATTAATTTTAGAGTGAATTTTTTAAATTGTATTTTCTCTTCTATTATTGCCATAATGTATAGGCAACAAATGAATTGTGGTTCCTCAAACTGTTTATGCAATGAGTTTTGAATCAAAGCCGATTTTAATATGTAATAACTACTTATATGCATTTACACTTACATGTATTATATATATTAAAAGGTCCCCTAATAACGATTTTGGAGTAACGTTTTGAATCAGTTGACTCATCTGCAAACATAATTCAATGGTCAAGATATATAAGGAAACATATATGAATTCTTGCTCAAGTGTTAGTAGAATAGAACATTGAACATATTTTCAGAGACCATTGTTGAAATTCATCTATGTTAAAAAAATGTATACAAAATTATTCAGAGCCTGCCCAAATATTTCGCTCTATTTATTTAAAACCAATGCATCACAAGCAAACAAAAAATTCGACCTGTATTATTACAGCTTTGAATCTGTATTTGGATCCTGATTCTGGTAATAACTTGTTTACTACTTACTGATTCATCGTGATCAAAGCAATTTAATGCATGTTTAAGTAATTTACCTTTTATTAATAATGAATTTAGACTTCTATCCATTATTTTTAATAGAATTTCGCTCAGTTTTATAAACATTCAGAGGAAAGTCTGACTAGCCATAAAACTGGCTAAACCTCTTTTTAGTATAAAATTGAAAGCGTTCTCTTCAGTCAGCATTGTTTATAATACTGCAGTATCCATCTTTTTAAGTTTCTAATATGTGATTATTTTTCTTTAATGTTCAAGCCATTTTAGTTTCTATTGTAAAGATTATTAAAAACTCATATATGTCTTTATTCCTCTGCATAATACAAAAACAAACATCAAAAATATTTCAAATATTTTATTCTAAGGAGAATAAATGTATGACTGAAACTCCATAACTTCTTCAGTTTGATGTAAAAAGAAATTGAATTATTTTAACATTTGAATTGATTTTATGTACTTGTCTAACATTTTTACTATAAAATATATATTCATAATATTTCTTAAAATGTATGTGGTAAAATCAAAATGATTTAGTTTTTAAAAAATTACCGAGACATAGTTTTACTCTTCTTAGCCAGAAACATTTACATTTTCTTTTATTTTCGAATGACTCGTCATTTGGAAATTGCATGAATATTGTAATGCAAGGTATACTGTATCGGCCTTAAAGCTATTGAGATTAAATTCTGAAATTTCTAGACAACACAGCAACCTAATAATAGTCAGTCGCTATGTCAAACATAAGCAGTGAAATCAAACCTTAAAAACAAATCAAGATATGAGGGTTTAATAGGATTTTAATATATAAATTAAACACGTAAGAATATTCTTCAATTACACTCTTTTAAGGACCAAAATAAAATGAGATGTAAGTTCCATACCGTAGAGAATTTTTTAGTAAGTAGAGCAGCACTTCTCAAACTGGGGGGCGTGCCCTCCTATGGGGCGTGATAACACTAGCAGAGGGACTCGAGCATGCTGAAAAGTCGAAAACTAAAGATTATTTTAAAGAAAAATTATTAATATATTGATAAATACTAAAAAGCAAAATACATTTTGTAATAAAATACACTAAAAACCACCCAAACTGGTATAATGTATTTTATAATCAATTTAACAATACGAAGTTAAGAACCAGAACATAATTGGCAATGAAAAACCATGAGTTTGCCATAAATAAATTCTCTCATGCAAAAATTAACACTTATCTTGAAAATTTGTACGGTTTATAATGAATCCGTTAACTGCCGATTTACAGTTAGGCTATTCTCTCCCCAATGCCCCCGTTTTCCCCCAAAGGATTGCGTATGTGATGTATTGGGAAGGGGCAGAAAAGGAATAAATAAGAATATCCTCTGAAATAAGTAAATCCTTCTCAAACACACACGGTTAATGTCATTTTATTGCATTCTAAGGCCTTTGGAATAATCTTATGGACAGCATTGAACTGAAAAGATCGTATTTTGGAAAGACTTATATGTACGTACGGGGCGATTTGCGCACTGGTTGAGTGAGATGTTTATATACGCCACTTAATAGGTTAAAGTCGTATTGTAGCTTAAGCATCAAAGTATCATGTTTTCAAATTCAATGCATTGTTATTGTATGGAGGGGGGCGCGATGAAAACCATAATTGAATATTGGGTCGCAAGTCTAAAAGTTTGAGAAGCACTGAAGTAGAGATATTTAAATTCATGCATTTAATTTAAGACTTCTCTTTAAGACTTACATTCACAAAACTGCTCTCATATAATTGGAATTATAATTTTTTAAAGAGTTATAGTAATTTTTTAGGTATAAAAAAGTAAAACACATGACATTTGACACTAAAACATTAATATTGTTGAATATATATATATATATATATATCTTTTCTATATATATATCTTCTCTAAATCTTTTCTATTATGACTATAGTTATCTTAGGTATATAACTATTTTTTGTATATTTTTTGAAATATATATATATAAAAATAATATCCATATCCACTTTTAAGTAAAAAATATAAAACGAGATTTTTAAAAATGTTCTGCTCAACATTTTTCCTTCACCTCTACTTCACTTTGTTTTTTTTTATTGTGTTTCCAATAACTTCTGTATGATTTATTTTTCTTCTTACGTCTCTTACCTGACATGAGAAAAAATAGTACATTTCAATTAAGCGTATTTCAATTGTATAAATGTGAAACATCTTACTAAACAGGTTACCAACAACAAATTTCAAAAACATAGAAACAAGGTTACAAACAATAGCTTTCGGGAATGCAACCATAACTATTGACAAATTATTTATCGAGAAATGTAAGCGTTGTGGTAGAATAGCGTGATTTAGACGAGCATGAAAACTATACATGTATAATTTTTTTATTATAATACATTTACCTTGTAGCCCAACCTTTCATTTTAAATACAAAGTGAAACTCGCTTTCAAATTCTCGAGAATGACAAAACATTTTTTTTCATTCAAACTGTAATTGTATTAAGTAAGTAAAATAAAATGTGAAAAATCTTCGATTTACGGAACACGGTATAATCCATTCTTTTACAACAAGAACTTTATTTTTAAAGGAAATATTTAACAACGTATAGCAAGTCAATAGATTTCTATGTATACACAAAGGTGTTAAAATTAAGAGATACTTCTGGCTGATTACCTGAAGAACACCGAAATGTATTACACAAATTGTAAATAAATAAGATGTGTAAATAGGATGACATAAAACAAAAAAACATCATATTCAAATTATAGAACATACACAACATCGTGTGCACGACTCATCAGCGCAAGAAAGCGTAAAAGTGAAAATATAAGCTGGAACAGAAAATAGGTTAATAGTCAGTATGATGATCTCGTACATTTAATCAGCTTTTGCAACGTAGTTTGGTTTCAAATAATGATGATGAAAACGAAAAATGCGATAATCATGTACTTTACTCGATATCTTCGTGTCCCTCTAATATCTCAAAATATTATTCTAGTAACCGTATGCCAAGAAAATTATCTAAGCAAAAAGAAATATCCAGAATTTTTTAAGGTATCTTATGACTGCTATACTTTATATATATTTCCACTTTTCTAACATTTAATATTAAATTATAAAAAAAAAATCTTGCATTATAAAAGGACCACTTTTTTCAAGTAATACTTCTGAATAATGTCCAGTAAATATGTAATACACATTACTGTAGTTATAATAAATATTATATAGAATATATATGTATATATATATATTACATTATAATAGTTTTTACACAACAATTTTAATACGAAGAAGACAAAAAAATTGTTAAGCATATTCCTCAGTTTTAAAAAAGGCAACATATTTTCCGAACACAATTGCTCTATAATACGAAGCAGTTCACACAACACATAGAACTCACTTTAAAAACTGCTTTATCTTAAGACGAGCTTAACTTTCTTTCACGGCTACCATTAAAATTCACTAATTTACATTTTGAAATTCAGGAGTTTAACTTTTTGTTAAAAATAATATTTCTCAAATACAAAGTGGAAAAAAAGAAGACAAGGTTTTCCCTTTGGAACTTTGAGAAAAAATCACTCTAACCTAACTATTCTAAGAATATTTTTGAACAAATGAGGGACTAGGATATCTACTGCATTACTTTTTTTCTCATGCAAAGCCACAACACAGAAAAACTGACTTTTTTTTGCCATTTTTATTACATTAAATATTTCATTTTGAAGCAAAAGTGTCTATTAAACAGAAAACAAACATATTAGGAAATAAAATTTAATCAAGTTACTCAAATAAATTTTTAATTGAGAAATTGCAGTTTCTCTTATATGTTGCCTCTAAACTGAAATTGTATAATTGCTACAGAATGCAAATATATAGAATAAATTTAAGCTGAGATAAACAAGAAAAGTATTTGCTTAAAGAAATACTTCATATTTATGCCTCACTTTTTCATAATTTCAAATATTATGAATGTTTCCTTGCAGCCTTGTTAGTGATGAGTTACTTAATAACATTGATCAATGAGTACCAATTACTTTTATCATTAACATTGTAACAACCAACTAGACGTTGTTGGTGTTTGTTGGTTCGAGCAAAGATCAACCATAGCAAGCTTTAAATTCAAATTTATTTATCACTTTTACCTAATCAACACAACTAAAGGTAGGAAATGCACTTATATATATAAGTAAATAATCAGAAGAGCAATCGCGCGCAAGGCTTAAGGCTACTTAAAGTATAAGTATAATTTACTCCACTTACTCTTGGAGAACTCTGAACTTCTATGCTAGAACTCACCGTAATTATCTTAGTTAATTGTTCGACCTCCGTTCGTAAGCCTTAAGCACAATTTTATCACTTATTCTCCAATTATCAATAATCGACCATCCAGCGACTATCCGTCGACTAACATCGCGTACCTAATTCTCAACGCTTAAATAGAACAACTCATTTGAATAAATCAAGTCTTCTTCTTTGAGAGAAGGTTTTCAATAGAATATACAGTTAAAAAGTATAATTTTACCCCAAGAGGATTAGTAGAAGTTTCCCGAATAGACCAGTTACGACATTTTCCTTACTCCACCCCCACCCCATTTTTGGTTTGTTATTTGCTTTAAAAACTACATTCAGATTTTTGCAGTAAGAAATATATTAACAGGATTGCGAATAATTTGTTATTTTTAATGCATATTATCAAAAAAATAAAAACATAAGCAGTAGCTTTTCAGTAAATTTTCATGCACGCTGCTGATCGTGTATAGCATATTTAAAGCTCCCTAATATACTTTCTTATAATATAAATATATTCCTGTTCTTTCTTTAGAGATTTCATTTCTCTCTTTCTAACATAACAGGATATTATTAAACAATAATACAACTAATATATAATCTTTTTTTTATTGGTTAAGTAAAAAAGAAACAAAACACTAACTATATTTTAGTAGTTACTCGAAACTCATCTGTGAAATATTATGTTTGAAAAACCATGTAATTTGATAAATTATACTCGATGAACTTACATAAACTATACAGAAACGTTGCATGACAAAGGAACCCAAATTTCGAAAGCTTAATGCTTCTTTCTCTAGTTTTGTTGTGCATGTTGCCCTGGCAACGGCCTTAGGATGGATTCATCTGCGTGTGAAGTTGCAATATGCCTTAAGATTCAGCCGAGAAGGTGCTCCTGTGCCTCGGTTAAGTCAGTTGAGAAGCGCGATTTCAACTGCTTTTTGGGTATTTGCTTCGTTGAGAATTCGAGAACAGTCCTAATCACGCGAACGGTGCAGGGCTTTGTGTGCTCTTCCATTCTTAATTTGCAATAAAAGAGCCCAGTGAAGGGAGAAAAACCGATTATTTTTTTACAGGTGCAAAGGAAAAAATGGGCCTTAAAGCACAATAAATTATTGTATAGGTTTTCCTTTTATTTTTCTGTTTTTTTAATTGTAGAAATCAGCAATTCGAAGCACTGATAATTTCCACGATCACGATTTAATACTAAAAATGTAGCACAATTTTAAATATTTGATAGTCATGCAATTTTATTCTTATGCCATAAGTGAAGTTTTTATTATTTTGCTTTAAAATAAATAGCTAAATGAGTTTGAATTATTAATGTATTTATGTTTTTATTTATTCTGCATATTTTTCAGGATAGTCAATATATTTACAGTAAAATCCGGCATATAACGCACACCGGTCTATAACGCACACCTGTACTTCAAGCTGCATTTTTTAATTTTTAGGTATATTCGCCGTATAATACGCACTCGCTTTTTTTTACGTACTTGCAAGTGTTGAAATGTACATGTGCAATGCTTTTATGATTGAATCTATGTATTCGTGGTGTTACCCAGACTTTTTTGAAAAAATAGTATACTTCTAGAACTACAACCCTTTAAATTTTTAAGGTGTGCCCTTGCTTTTAAATAAAAAGTATTTCGATCTATATCAATGCCTGGATTCTTTTTTATGTTTATCTTTTATTTTTTTTATAGAAACATTTCTATACCGGTGTATAACGGGCTCCAGTCAATTTCGATGTTATTCGTTGTGTTAAATGTGCGAATAACACTCATGTCCATAAATTAAGGATAATGAAGTTCATGCAAAGAAAGAGACAGAAGCAAAACAAATTTGACTTATTTGTAAAGTCTATTTATTAAACAAAAGGTAAAGAGCAAAAAAGATGCTATATGTTTGACATAGTTAATAAAAATTGCGATTTTTACTCCCTGGAGCAAATTTCAAAAAGAACCTTTCACAAAAAACAGTATAACATGGTTAGTATGATGGTTAATACGGAGTATGTCTCCCAGACGATGCAATACAGGCCTTACAACGACTACGCATGATGAGTATCAAATTATCAATCTGATCTTCGGGAATATTACACCAATCATCAAGCAATGCCCTCCGAAGTTCCGGTAGACATGTGGGAGGGGGTTGACGGGCTGCAATTCGTCGGCCAAACATATCCCACACATGTTCTATGGGATTCAAGTCCGGTGAGTATGCTGGCCAATCCATACGGGTTATATCCTCCAAATGAAGGCATTCGTCTACAATGTTTGCACGGTGAGGACGAGCGTTGTCATCCATAAACAGAAATTCAGCACCCATGGCGTCCCGAAACAAACGTACGTGTTGTTCCAGAATGACATCCCGATAGATGTGGCCTGTCATCGTTACACTCTGAACATGCAGGTCAGTTCTGGAACCAAGAATAATTCCTCCCCAAACGAGCCATCCTGCACCACAATAACGGTGTCGTTTAATGGTGTTCTCTTGGTGGTAACGGGTACCTGGCGCTCTCCATATGAAAGTCCGGCGAGAATCAGACTGCAAACTAAACCTGGACTCGTCGGAAAACATCACACAAGACCACTGTTGCGGTGTCCACAATGCATGCTCTCTACTCCAGGTTATTGACAGGCGACAGTGAGTTGAGGTAAGGGGAACACATCTGACAGGCCTACGAGCATATAGACCAATGTGCCCTAAGCGTCTGTACACGGTCTGCCTTGAAACTGTCGTACCGGTAGCTGAAGAGAGCTGACGAGATAGGTCTGATGCTGTGCTTCGTCTGTTTCTTTTGGCAGTAACTGCCAATTACCGGTTCTCATTCGGCGTTGTAACTCGAAGGAGACCTGTGCTGTAACATCTACTCACATTACCATCATCTTGGAATCGTTGCCAAAGCCTGCAGATGACACTCTGGGCTATTCCAAGTTCCTCGGATACTTCCAGCTGAGTACGTCCACATTCCAGTCGTCCGATAATTTTACCACGTAAAAAATCATTCAAATGCTTCCTTTGTGCCATAACTATGCGGTTATTGCACTGAAAGGCTTTTAAAACGCTTGTGAACAATTTTACTTCTTTGCCACCATTCCTAATATACCCTTCTCTTACACTCTCGTCATTGTGACGTACTATCTGCGCCATCTGGTGGTTTCCTGTAATTTGCATATTCTTCTTCAAGATGTGTGTGATAATTCTACAGGTTAAATTTTTATTTTAGAGTTCAATTTCTGTGTGATTCTGAATTATCCTTAATTTATGGACATGCGTGTATCTAAGCCGGATTTTACGGTATATATATTATTAAATTTATAAATAAAAAGGCTTAGCAAAAATATAATATAAATAAGAATTTAGTAAAACAACTTAAAAAACTGACTTAAAACTATATGGGACATACATTTATGAAATATAAAAAGTTCTTTCTTTTAAATTACAAAAGACTTGAATTTTAAAAATACAACGTGTAATGAATAATATTAATATAATTCTAATATATTAAATGATGGGAATATAATAATACAAGATTTTTAAATTCAAAGAAATTGCTTAAAAATGAATAGATGTGATACATAAAAATTCATTTCTCTTAAATGACGAAAGAAATGAATTTAAAGATTATAATGTAAAAGAGGCACGCGCTGCAGAGGGAAAAAAAATCCTTTTAAAGTTTAAAAAAATAATTGAAAGAGAGATGAATAGAGTAGAAATAAATGAATATTCACGTTGAACAAAAAGGCCGAGCACGATAGTTAATTTTTTAAGCGAAGAGGAATGAGAATGATTAAAAAGAAAGAAAAATAAATTTATTCAGCGGGAAAAAAATGAATGTTTACTTTTAATTTTTGTGATGATTCAGTCATTTCAGCGAAAAGGCAACAGCAAATTTGAACGGTTGATAATTAGTGTAGATTAAGAGCTTCTTGATTAACAAAATTTTATTTTCAATATTTTTTAATTTTTTAATTAATCAACTGTCTCAAGAATTTATTAAAGTACTACTTATTTAGCATATGAATAAATTGTGCACATTTATATACATAAAAAGGAATTATCTTTTAAAAAACTCCTAATGAAATAATTATTGCTCGAAGCGTTGAACAGGCTCTGAGTACATTTTAAAAAATTAGCATATTAAAACACTATAAATGCTTTTTTTTGGCACAATACCAATAAATACTAATATTAAACTAACAATATTTAAAGAAAATATCTAAATTTTATAAAAATCCCTATTGTATAAAAGAAATTCTAGCAATATTTTTGAAAAATTTCTGAAGCTATTGAAAAGTGATTTAAAATTCTGTAAACACAATCTTGTTTCCAAAATATTGGAAGAAGTTTTGTATTGCCACAAAATTTTAAAACAATAAATTGTTCGTATTATTTCCTTAAAAGACTTTTAAAACTGATTTCCAAAAAACTTCTCCTTAAACTAATTTTTGACAGATTTTGGGCCCTTTAAATTTCTACTTCTGGTCGATTCAAGACCCGTTTTTTCTAATTTTATGAAAATGATTGTAACTTGGCCCCTTCGTAACGTAGAAACAGAACAAAGCATGTTTTGTGTGTATAAAGCCAATATATATATTATATTCTACAAAATAAAAAATAAAAAATATATGTGTTTTGATCGAATTGGGTCTCTTCAATGCGTGTTCAAATACCTTAAATATATCAGCAATTCTATAAAAAAGTTAGTCTTTTTTAAATAAAAATGAAGTTATAAAACCTAATAATTTGAATTTTTCCTGTTTCTTTTAAAATCCATTTTTTAAAAAGAATATAGAAGATATTTACTGTATAAAATTATAAATAAGTATGTAAAATTGCTTAGTCTACTTAATTTTGAAATTTATTATAACTATCGACTTATAAAATTGTTAATACATTATGTACTTTAAAGCAATAGTATGAATAAGCATTTAGCTTTTATATTAAAACCTTTGCAATCATTAAAGAATGGTAAATCACTATTACACGTCTATAAATTTTTTTATAATAACGGCTAACATGAACAAAGTATACGCCAAATTGAATTTGGAATTTGGAAGATTTAAAAATAGAAATTAATTGAATTGCATTCATCACCACAGTTTAAAAGATATGCTACAAATTGAGACTGTGAAGTTTATGAAACTTTTAATATGCTGTTTGTTAAAAGAAGGATACAATAGTTATCAAATTACAAATCGGTGAAAATTGTTTATTTTGTTAACGATTGATTCACTTTAGATAAGGTAAGGTGCATAGATAGTCTAGACTGCTATTTTTAGTTTACACAAGTCCATATGTCATCTCAGTGGCTTAAAGGTAGCGTCCCTGCTTTATAAGCCTAAGTTTATAGGTTCCTAAGTTTATAAACCCGGTTACCTAAGTTTATAGGTTCTAAATTTGTAAACGCAGTTTATAGGTTCCTAAGTTCGTTCCCGGTTGGAGCTGATAGATTTTCTGGATGTGAAAATCGTAGGCATCTATGTCATATGATAATGTGACATGTAAAAGATCATTTGAGTATCAATTTGGCTCTGGTGCTCTCGGCAGAATTAAATCACGGCAATATTTAACATTCGAGAGAGCTTGAATTAAAAGTAATTCAAGCGTCCAAATTTGGAAACAAAGGTCACCGCTAGATGGTGCCACCATGAAATGGCTCTCACATTAGGGGACTTGTCATGTCCGCAAAGGCTTAGTTTGCAATATGCAGCCCATTAGAAGAAAACAATTGCATAAGGAAATGAGATTAAAAGCTGAGGCAAAAGAATTAGGTAAGCATTTCTTAGATAAGTCTTGATAGATGTAATCATTTTCTAAGCAGCAACTTAAAATATTTTTTTCAAAAGAACATTCAAAAAAATTTTCAATCACATTTTACAAAAAAAAATAAAAAGAGCCTTAGAAATCTTAAACTATAGACAAAATATCCATGCAATGTAAGTATAAATAAATAGCATTTATTGTCATAAGTCTAAGTTAAGTTATAGAAAAAATAAATTTTGGTTTAGTATGAAAAAAATAAAACACGGGTGTACGTCTCACAGAAATTAACGTTCCACATATATTTTAAAAAATCAAAATTTTTATAAAATATTTAAACTTTGAAGTATGGTTAATAGCTTTAAAATTTGTAATACTACTTCTGGTAAATAGTAAAATTTATTTCGCAAAATAGTATTAAAATAATTTCAATAATATAATGCCATATATAAAAACAATAATAAACCATTGTATATTTCTCTTATATTTTATTTCACCTCAGTAATGTTAATAAGTAAAGGGAACATTTTTTTATCTCATTAAAACTTAGCTTAATACTTCAATTTTATCCCTAAGCTCTAAAGTTTATACAGGATATTTTTCTTTATCCTGTGTTTTCGTGCTATTCTCTTACTTATTGCTTTAAATAAATGTATATATATATATATAGTTATTTAATATAATATATATAAATACTTATAATCATACTTATATTTACTTTTCTATCATGTTCACAATAATAAGTATTATCAAGGATACCATGAACTGTACTTAATAGTAAGTTAGAATACAGAGTTATCTAGCAATTTCTTTTCCATATGGAAGTCTTTTATGCTAACAAGGTAAAATAAAATAGTTGTATTTGTTAAGCTGAAATGTCTCACAATAAATAATAAAAAGGACTTTGAGAGATGAGCAAAATACTATGACATGAGAGCATATAAGAAATTAAAGCTTAATGAGCTCAAAGTTTAATTAATGAAGAAAGTATTATTAAACTTTTACATACTTATAAAAGTCGTTTACTGATCTAATATCAATACTTAATATAAACTTTTACATTATTTAATTGCCCCGTATTTTTCAAATGATAGCTAAAAAAATATTCTTATTAATATTAAAAAAATCCTGTTTTTGAAATAAACAGTTTGAGATAAAACTAAAATAAAGTTTTGAGTAAAAGAACACCAAATGTTTACAGGATAAAGAATGAAAGATCGATACAACCACTACTATATTAAAATTCATGAAGAATCTGCTGTAGCTAAAATCTTCCCATTGCCCTTGTTTCTTAGAAGAACAGGAAAAATTATTATGGAGCAGTAAAGTAACCTCTCCTCAAGAATTTTAGTCATTCTCTTCTCTCTCTCTCTCTCTTTCTCTCTCTTTCTATAAATAATGCTTTCAAAATCCCAAATGCGTTAAGTATAACTCAGCATTTCTCAAACTGTGGGGTGCACCCCCTTGGGGGGCATAACCCTAAAAGGGATGCATGGATATATTGAAAAATCAAAAATAAAAGATTATTTAAAAAAATTATTAGTTTCCTGAAAGGAAACAAAACAAAACACATTCGGACATAATAAAAAAATAAAATACGCATTTATACTGAAATAATACACTTATAAATGTATCAGTGCTGCACAATGTATTTTATAATTAATTTAACAGTACTAAGTTAAGAACAAGTTTAATAATTACAAGTGACCTACAGGCATGTCATAAAATTGTATACCAAATTTAATACTTATCTTGATAATTTGTACGTGTTATAATTAAAGTGGTGTTGTAGCTGTACTTTCAAATATATTACGTATTATTGAATTCAATATA
Source organism: Trichonephila clavata (assembly GCA_019973975.1). Lineage (NCBI taxonomy): Eukaryota > Metazoa > Arthropoda > Arachnida > Araneae > Nephilidae > Trichonephila > Trichonephila clavata. The sequence goes on from BMAO01002316.1 coordinate 258,059, forward strand.
ATGTTATTGTTTGGAGGAGGGGATGGGTGCGATGAAAATATTATAATTGGATGTTTTGTAGCAAGTATAGAAAATTTGAGAATCACAACCGATGAAATGTTTAATTATTTCATTTTATCGGTTCTTGACAGTAACTAAAAAAAACTTTTAAAATATTATCATTATTATTTTTAAAAAATTATTTTCGTTACTCTGAAAACATGTTTCCTATTTTAAATAGTTTCTTAGTTATTTTGATGTATGAACCAACTTCGAAGAACACTTCCTTATACTATATCTAAGATATTCTAAAAAATGAAAATAGAAAAGTGCTGGAATTTATAAATTAAGGACAATATCAATATACGTTGAAAAAGGTTCTTATTTATGGCATAAACGGTTATCTGTAGAGTGATTTTGGATTCTTTAATTTTTTTTTTCGTAACTGAGTATTGTTGTGTTGCTTACTTACTATTATTTTTTTTCATAAGTTCCATGGATACTTTCCTAGGCATATATTATGCCCCGAAATCAAAGTAAGAGATACTGCATTGATTTCTTCTGATATCTTAAATCTTAAGGCATTTGAATTTTAATTGAATAAAAAATAATATTTAAAATGCAGGTTAATAAGTTCATAAAAATGTCAGAAATGTGTTGATTAAAAAAAGACTTAACTAAATTTAATAATGTAAGTACTTCCTTTTTGCTCATTTAAGTGTAAAGTAAGTATTTTCCATCTCTGAACTGAACACCAAATTCAAGAGGCTTCCATAATCAAAATAAAGAAAAATACTCAAGCAGAATTCAAATTAATCGAATATGTGCATACATACATATTATACGTGTGTGGGGGGAGGCATTATGTATATGTTAAACGGTCATACACCTCTACATATTATAAAGGTGAAGTTTTTGAATCTCATGTGTAACTGTTCAGAGGAGCAATTGATCAAGATTTTATGTTTATGGACGATAATGCCAGGTCACACACACAGAGCTAATCTTGTCGAAGAATTTGTTGAAGAAGAGGGTATTTGCCGGAGGAGATGGCCAAGAAAATCTCCTGGCCTAAATCCTAATGAGCCTGTTTGGGATGTTTTAAAAAGAGAAATTGTTCGACGTTAATACTCTACAAACACGCGACAAATGTTAAAATCTGCGCTTATAGAAGAGTGGGAATTGTTACTACAAGATGAAATTAACAATATAATTTGTTGTATAAGAGCTGGTTGTGAAGTCTGTATAACAGCAAGGAGTGGCCATATTCCTTATTATAGACACTCGGTTTTTTTTAATTATTACACAGTGTGTTTTAAAAGTTTTCAATCTAATGTTCATATTACAAGAAGTAAGCCCAACTAAGATTTTATTTGTTTGCATAATTATTTTCAGAGTATGAGTAACGCATGTACAAAATTTTATCACATATAAAAAATTATTTGCGAAAATATTTTTTGTTTTGTTTAGAACCTTACTTTTGTACATCAGTGTATATGTGTGTATGTATATATAATTCACATATTGCATTAATTGCATAAAATGGTTTTTGAACCATTTAGTTTGTAAAGGTATCCGACTAACCTAAAATTTTGAATTTTATCAAAAATTGGCAAATTTTGTATGATTTTATTTTATAGGCCGTCTTATTAGCTTTATAAAAATATCAAGATTATTATTTTTCGTTCTTTAGAACAAAAACTACAAGTGTTTTAATAAAAGCAGATGTCATTACTTTAAGCAAGATGTCAAACTTTAAAACGCGTTTTACTCGATTTTTTTTTTTTTTTTTTTTTTTTTGAAAATGCTCAAACGGGGACAACAATTGTTGAAACAATTTTGAAAATAATTAGCTGAAATTTTTTGTGTATGTTCTGTATAAAAGTAGAAGTGTTTTAATATTCACATTTAACAATCAATGTTTGACTACAAAACTTACAGTCCCTTATGTGAATATAATCACTGTTTTTTTAAGCAATTTCGTATAATAACAAAGATAAAGTGCTCTAGTTTTTATAAAAATTAAAATATCTCTTATTCTGAGGTCATTTCAAAATTGAGTAATATATATAGCAACACATGAGAATTGAAAAACTGCAAATTTGTTCATGCATTTTTGGAACAGAATGGGCCCCGGTTTACCAATATTTTCCCATTTTAGTAATAATAATTTATTTTTCTCTTCTTAATTTTAGCATATTTTTCTAAAAATGTACTAAAAAAACCTAAAAATCACAAAAAAGTTCCCATATTTCTATTTTTTTTAAGAAAAAGTTGTCGCAAGTAGTCGGATACCTTAACTCTAGCCTTCAAAAAATATTACATCAATTTTAAAGCAACGTAGTTACTGATTCTATGATTTTGTAACTCTTCATCCCCTCCCCCTTCTTCCTACTTTGAAATGCATATGTATAAAACTTTTACCAAAACTTTTCTATCACCGCGGTTTAAAATATTTTGCTGCTTAAATATGAATTCGCTTTAAGTGCGTGACTGAAATTTTGACTTTCATTAGCCATATGCGACGTTGCCTAAAAATAAATAAACGCCTCGATAAAAAAGCCATTTTCCAAAAAACGCATTAGATGCTCAAATACCGTTAAAAAAACTGAATAAAAAGAATACTCACATGGTTCTTTTATTCTAAGATAAAGTTTATTTTACATCGTCGACGTAGCATAATTAATGGAGGTGTGTCTAGAAAAATCTTGATTTATGAGAGACATATTTAAGTTTGCAAATGAAAGAATGTCTTTCATCACCAGGTAATGTCTTTGTAAACTCTTGAAAACATATTAACACGCTTTCTTTGTCCCCTTTTTTTATTTTTTGGCGACAAAAGGCAAAAGTAAGACATTGTTTTTATTTCTCAGGCATTAAGTCTTAAGCCTTGATGAAAATAATGGTATTCTTTCTTGACGCAACTTGTAATGTAATAGATAGTGGAGTATTTAGCTTCATTAAGTTGCTCTACGTGAAATGTTTACTATTCTATAAAAAGTAGCACTTTTAACCTAGGCACATTTGATGTTTTAATAGATATAACTGTAATTACACATTATATTGAAATAAATGTCAGAATTTATTTTAATTTTTTAATATTTTTCTCAATTTTGTATGCTATTTAATTAACAGTAAAGGTAGTAGATTAATCAATTTATAAATGAAACTGATATGAAATAGTTGATTTAAATACAATTTTCCAAAATGTTTCAAAAAATTTAATAGCGTTTCATACACGGAAAATATTATATAAAGGTTTTTATTGTGAATGAAAAATTTGTACTGTAGTGTCTGAAAATACTTCATAATGAATTTTATAAACAAGAAAAAAACTTAACTAACATTTGTAGATTCAAAATGTCATTAATCTTCTATTCTCTTATGGAAATTTTATTAAAATTCAATTTATCTAATATGCTAATTATTCACTTTTAATTAACTTTAATGGAAAAAATACAAGCAATTGCATATAAATGCATATATTTAACATAAAACCAAACGTAGGAATAATGTAGAACTTGTAAAAAAGTACATAAAGTTAATTATTTTGTGCATTGAAACTAAGAAGAATTCTACTGTAAGTTGACAACAAAATTTAATAACTTTACTTATTTACAATTTTTTTCATTAGTTTCATTTCAATTTCTTAATAAGCAACTGTGTATAGTTATCTCACCGTACACATTAACGCTCTCTACAAATAAAAACTTAAGAACCAAATTGTAACGACATGTTATGTTTTATCGGATGCGCGTGAACATTGCACCATATGTATAAATTCTGATTTTTATAACACTCGGAATAAAAACATATCCGTATCAGATAATTTTTTTCCCTTTTTTTTAAATTATTTTTTTTATTTAAAAGGGCATTAAGGTCATTTTAAGACTTTTAAGAATTGTTCTTGCCCTTTAACCAATTTAAATTTGTGGGGGTGTCGGCCTATTTGGCACCCCTCTCTCTCCGTCTTGCCTGGCTAAAGGTGTGGGGGGAAACAAAGCATCACCAGCAACTTCCATAATAACAATTAGTTTATTTATCTTCAAACACACCTAGCAATCATAAGTGAAACTACAAAAGGAAACATTAGGAGTGATATATAAAGCGAGATATCTAATCTCAATGACTAACTCTAAATAAACCCGACTACGTGAACTAGATAAGGAGAACAAGTGCTAATGAACCGATAACTAATTCTAATTTCATCTATCTTAGATCCCTTAATCTAATAATTTAATCTCTTAGCAATTACTTCTTTAACTCGCACTATAATTGTGAATGAAATATTCCAATATTCACACCTACGTAACATCGCAACAGCTCCCCGGCTCCTTCTATATTACATCTACAAAACCTATACTTTATATAGTCAAACTAATTTAAATATCATGGTTTCTTCTTGAAAGACTGTGAATTAATGTGAATGCTAGCCCCAAAGTTTCCCCAAGAGGATTAGTAGAAAAATGACGCGCGAATAGATCCGTCACAAATAGTCCATATTTTTCTAACTTCTGGACATGTAACTTATTTGTATATGTATGTATGTATATGTATGTATTTGTATACATGTATCAATTTTCGACTTCCAAAAATGCTCATAATAATATCATAATCTGAGGAGGTCAGGGAATGAGCATTATCATTAATTTTTTTAAAATCAAGTCACATCAATTGCTATTTATCATCTTTTAAACCTTTCAGATTTTATGAACACATACTCACTAATTTTGATCATTATTTATATTAATCTAATTTTAGTTAATAAGCCGCACCCAAATTCTCAACAAGTTTTAATGAAAAATGAAAAATATTGTAAAATTGGTTTATCGAGATAACCAATTTTACAAAATTAATATAAATGTAAAATGATAACTAATAACAATTGTATAATTAATTATTTTACCAGTATAATAAACTTTTGTTACTACTTATGCCACCTGATCGACAGTAACATCCGATCAAGGCCCATGAAATTCATCATGGCTAGGGGCTAGATTCTTACGCCTGTCGTTAGTCGTAGCTTTAAGCACCATACAGGTGACAGTGCTATTTTACTCGGCCCCACCCCGATTTTGAGGGAGAATACCCTGGAAGTGGTCAGCCGGGGGTGGTCTCACCTCTCTTCCCCTTCCACCAACCTCACGAGAGGGCTTGAGGCTGGACGGCTATTTAGAGTACCCCTATGACGCAGAGGCACTATACATTTATAAACATCCATGCCTTCTCCGGGAGATTCGAACACAGACCCTACTGTATAGCAGTCAGTGTCACAAACCTTTACTCCGTAGGGACGGTTTTATAAACTTTTAAATGCATAGATGAACCTGTAATTGCTATAATTGTCCAATTTGCTTCAATTCTAAGCCACATTAATACAGCATTAAAATTGGGAAGAAAAAGTGCGGCTTAGATTCGAGTAAATACAGTAATTTCAAAACCTACGAAATTTCTTTAAAAACTTCAGAAAATAGATACACAAATACATATTGATAATAGTAATAATTAAATCTGATTATAGATACCAAAACAAAGCATAATGTTGATTTCACACAAAAAATTCATTTAAAAAAATTTATATAGTTGTAACTATATAGCAAACTCACACATTGTTATTGAAATATCTTAAGTTACATAAATTAACATAAAAATATGCCTGTTATCTTCTTTGAAGCAAAATTTAGGCAATAATTCATTGCTTTACTTCTTTAACCAAAAGTTAACAAGTATAACCAAATACGAAATACGTTATTTCCATCGAATTAGAGCTAAATACTGTAAGAAAAGACTAGTTCAATTCTTTTTATCGTTTCTAAATGTACTACTTTACCTTAACGGAATACCGTGTGACAGTTACGTAATATTTCATCGTACACATAAACGCTTACGATTTGTGTCTACTTCTTAAAGCTGTTCTTTCTAAAATAAATGGTTTGAGCTCCCACTTTGAACCATTTAAAGTTCCTTAGAAGAAACATGGAAGTAGAATCAGAAATCTTCTCGCCTAATTTATGCCCTCATATATTTATGTCAACACAAAATTATACCATTATATCACTTGAAAAAGTCGTTTGGATTTTATTTTCTAACAATGAGTATTGTTTTTATGAAACAAAAACAGTTTAAATAGAAGTATAAAAACAGAAAACTTACAACTGCAGAAAAACCAACTAAATTTATGGGTACTTCACACCAGGTTCTTTCTTTCTTTCTACGTTACTTATTGATCATTCAATGTTTCTCTAAAATACACGCGATCGTATAACTTTTTCTGGCTCTGCAAAATTCTTTTAAACATTTATCATGAGAACGGAAATGAAAAATGATATTCGTTAATAACTGGTGCAGAAAAGTGATGGTAATTTAACATTAACTGCTGGTTTTTAATTTTTTTTCTTTTTCATAGTCGAAGCAATTTGGCTATGAATTATGAAATATTTTGTGAGTACTCTTATCTTTACATTTAACATTTTATGATATGGCAAATACATTTCGTACAAAAATAAGAGAATATAAGAAAAACTTAAAATAGAGAACTCAAAAAAATGCATCTTTATATTATAATAAAGTGAAAAGCTTAGTTATTTTTTAATTACTTTTGCAATAAAAATGCAGTTGAAAATTGCATCACGTTGACATTAATTGGGAAAAAGCAATGTCGTAAAATAAATTATTGCTAATTATAAAATCGATAACTCTAAAGTCAATGTAATTTTAAATCCAGGAAACAAAAAGCAAACACATCTGATTTTTAAGAGAACATCATTGGAAATTTATTACACTCTACATTCAAATAAAAGCATTCTATAGCATCGATATATATATAGAGAGAAAAGACAACACATAGAGACTCACTCATTCACTCATTGTGAGATCTCAGGAACTATTATATTTACAGGCTTGAAATTTGGCAGGCATTATACTTTTGTTGAGTAGAGACCCGCTAAAAGAACGGGTTTTGCAGAAATCGTGTCTCAGAGCTGCGTAAAAGATATCATTTATGTATTTGTTTTAAATTACATTTACACTCATGTCCATAAATTAAAAGGATAAATCAGAATCACACAGAAATTGAACTCTAAAATAAAAATTTCACCTGTAGAATTATCACACACATCTTGAAGAAGAATATGCAAATTACAGGGAACCACCAGATGGCGCGGATAGTACGTCACAATGACGAGAGTGTAAGAGAGGGGTATATAAGGAATGGTGGCAAAGCAGTAAAATTGTTCACAAGCGCTTTAAAAGCCTTTCAGTGCAATAACCGCATAGTTATGGCACAAAGGAAGCATTTGGATAATTTTTTACGTGGAAGAATTATCGGAAGACTGGAATGTGGACGTACCCAGCTGGAAGTATCCGAGGAACTTGGAATCGCCCAGAGTGTCATCTCCATGCTTTGGCTACGATTCCATGACGATGGTAATGTGAGTAGATGTTACAGCACAGGTCGCCCCCGAGTTACAACGCCGAATGAGGACCGGTATTTGGCAGTTACTGCCAAAAGAAACAGACGGAGCACAGCATCAGACCTATCTCGTCAGCTCTCTTCAGCTACCGGTACGACAGTTTCAAGGCAGACCGTATACAGACGCTTAGGGCACATTGGTCTATATGCTCGTAGGCCTGTCAGATGTGTTCCCCTTACCACAACTCACTGTCGCCTACGATTAACCTGGAGTAGAGCGTACATTGTGGACACCGCAACAATGGTCTTGTGTGATGTTTTCCGACGAGTCCAGGTTTAGTTTCCAGTCTGATTCTCGCCGTACTTTCATATGGAGAGCGCCAGGTACCCGTTACTACCAAGAGAACACCATTGAACGACACCGTTACGGTGGTGCAGGATGGTTCGTTTGGGGAGGAATTATTCTTGGTTCCAGAACTGACCTGCATGTTCAGAGTGTAACGATGACAGGCCACATCTATCGGGATGTCATTCTGGAAGAACATGTACGTTTGTTTCGGGGCGCCATGGTTGCTGAATTTCTGTTTATGGATGGGAACGCCTGTCCTCACCGTGCAAACATTGTAGACGAATGCCTTCAATCGGAGGATATCACCCGTATGGATTGGCCAGCATACTCACCGGACTTGAATCCAATAGAGCATGAGTGGGATATGTTTGGCCGACGAATTGCAGCCCGTCAACCCCCTCCCCCCTGTCTACCGGAACTTCAGAGGGCATTGCTTGATGAGTGGTGTAATATTCCCCAAGATCAGATTGATAATTTGATACTCATCATGCGTAGGCGTTGTAAGGCCTGTATTGCATCGTCTGGGAGACATACTCCGTATTAATCATCATACTAACCATGTTATACTGTTTTTTGTAAAAGGTTCTTTTTTGAAATTTGCTCCAGGGAGTAAAAATCGCAATTTTTATTAACTATGTCAAACATATAGCATCTTTTTTGCTCTTTACCTTTTGTTTAATAAATAGACTTTACAAATAAGTGAAATTTGTTTTGTTTCTGTCTCTTTCTTTGCCTGAACTTCATTATCCTTAATTTATGGACATGAGTGTATATATTGACTGATAGATAAATCTGAGAAATTATGATTATTCCGCTTTATTTATCTATTTTACTTTGCTATTTATTTGCTAAATCATTATTTCCGTAGAGTTTTTAATTTGCAATTCATTTAAGATTATGAAAAATATTAGTAGAATTCTGGAATCATTAAATTTTTTTATCCTTTCATCTTGATTGTTACGTTTTTGAATTCACCCTTGCAAAGAACACGTTTACCTTCTAGCGTTATACTTATAGTCAAATATATAAACATAAAGGATAACTTAACCTAAATTAATAACTTAACCAAAATTATAATTCTTATATAATCTTTGTTCTTTGTTTTCTTGTCTTACATATCCACTTATATGACGTTCAGCAGTTAAAACTTTATCAACCAAGATCACCCAACAATTTCATTTCCTATTATAGTCATAACATAAAATATTTCTTTTGTTGCTCTGCAATTGAAAACTAAAAGTAAAAGAGGCTTAATTAGCAAAAACTTAAACTGTAAATCTAATATACGTTCTTGAAATATAGTTCTATTCTGGTAAGTTCACTCACATGCATGATCGATGCATCCTAATACGAATTTTTATTTTCATAGGCAATTTTCGCAACAAAAAAAGTGATGTTGATTAATTATTTTTTTGGTTTGGTTGATAGCATAGGAAGGTTTTTCAAATTTTAAACTCCAACCAGATGATGAAGAACGTATTTGAGCTGGTAAGCTCTTCTTTTTAATTTCACATCACAACACAGATGCCCAAAGTGATCTCTATAATTACATACAGTAAATCTTTAGTAAAATCAGCACTTAGCCCATGGTATGACTTAAAAATTCCAGGCCACAAAGTGCGTGATCATAGTATTTTATATACCTATAGATATGGAATATATATGTTATTTCAAATTCAGCCAATTAAACTTTTTCTCATTAAATCTGAATTAGTATTTATTAATTCCAACAGCAAGAAAAATATTAATTTGAAAAAAATATTCATTTTAAATGATACAAAATATGGTTAAAGTTATTGAAATGAAAAAGTTTCGTTACAATAGTATAATTAATGAAGCATGTTTATCACTATCCCTTTTATCTCATGAGTTACTTTTAAACAAAATAAGTTGGATTATTGAAAAAAAGTGTTTTGCAAGAAAAAAAACTTGATAGAAGAAAATAAATCCTGGGAATATACACTTTTAACAAAAAATAACTCATTTAAAAATCTTTAATATCTTAAACTTTAAGAAAAGGTCTAATTATCTAAAATAAGTGGAACTATTTACGAATTAAAATGGAATCTCAGTGTCTCATTAATCCTAATGAAGTACAAATTTTAATACTTGAAAAATAATATTATAAAAATGAAAATTGGTTTAAAAAATAGTTTTGAGAGGAAAGAAAGTGTTGAAAATACTTGAGTTTTAATATTCGTTACTTTTTAATCCCATCATTTTACTAATAATTTGATTAAGATTTGCTTGATGAGGATTTTTTTTAAGCATCGTGGGTAAGTATAAGATTAAATTCTACTGTTTGTTACGGCACGTGCCAAAATTTCCATACAAAGCTCATGGAATTTCACAATATATGCAGTTAAGTAAAGTGTTTCTATTATTTAAAAATTTTGACTTCACCGTAATTTATGTTACCATTTCCTATTTAAATTATATTTTTAAAGAGGCAAAAATTACCTTTTACAAAAGGAACACAGGTAACTTATTATTGAATAAGGATACAGTAAAATGACTTGAAAAGTATCGAATCAAGTGCTTTTATTATTCAAGTGTTCAAATCATTAATATTTTGCTTTAATATCTTTCTTAAAAACAAAAGTAAACAAGAAGTCATTATGGAGGAATCTTCAAAGGAAGGCTGGCTCATGAGGCAGGCTCATTGGCTCACGAGGCGCTGTCTTGCCAGATATGATCATGAGGATCTTTCTGAAAACTTCAAGGAAGAAAACTTAATTGAGTAATTTAAATCTATGAAATTTATACATAATTAAAATATATATATATATATCTATAATATTCCTTTTAAATGCTAATTTAATATTAAATCCTTTTAAATACTAAACTTTTTAAATTCGACAAAATAGTTCTGAGTTTCTTTTACGTCCTAAAAATTGTGTGAGTAGGACACGATTACAACTATTAAGCATAACCATCAGGTTTATTTAGATGAAAGGTTACAGCAACTGAGTCTTCAATTTGTACATTGCATGTGTAACCCCGAACAAAATCTTACACAAGATTACTCCACCAATTCTGCATGTACAGACTTCATTATTAATTGACGGGCACCATGCCTTGATAATATATTTGTTTCGTTCAAAGAAGTTTGAAGATTGTAAGAAAATGCTCTTGTCATGATTTATATTGCACTTCCAGAGAATAATCTCTTATCCAGTTGGATCAGCCTCGAGAGGCTCTTTATGTATTTTACGTAAAATCAACAATGCAAGCTGATAGAAGCAGTTCTTAAGCCAAAGAGCTTGAACCCTTAGTGTAATGGAATGGCGTATCACTAGTCCCTCCGATCATCAACTGTTTTCTTAATATATGCACCCCACTTCGGTGCATTTACTTTCCCGACAGCAATAACGTCTTCCAAAATGAAAGCGCTTAGAGTCATCAATCATTTACTTTTCAGAAATGATTCGTAAAGAACTTAGTTCTGGCTTATCACAAATCAACCGGTTTTCCGACTGTCAATTAATCAATTATGAAATGCTATAGATAAGGCTCTTAGACATATGGATTTTGTAATGTGCGCTATATATATAATTGTATTGCCATCCACTTTAGTTGAATGTTAATGGAGGTCCTACTTTGTTTCCCTTATAAACTGTGAACTGATTGGTAGTAGAAAAAGAAACTTACGATTTTTATTCTTGATATGTCTTTGTTTCATTTTTCAAATAATCTAAGAGATTGACTTGTTCTTAGAAAATTGCTTCAAAGTCATTGGGTTTTCTGTATTGCAATTTTTAACTTTTTTTCTTTATATTTTCACCTTCTAAGGAAGAAATACTTTCTTTGTTGTAATTGTTTTGTAGGCTTATCATTCAGAATAACTTTAAAAAGAATCATTAATGCTAATTTAAAGTTGGAGTGACATATTTACTCCATAGCTGTCCAAAAACAACTATAGTGAGATAATAAAAATGAAAATGACTGTGTGTGTGCGTGCGTGTGTGTGGAGGGGGAATCTCTCAAAACAAAATTAATTATGATCGATAATGCGTTTTGCACTACATGAATTTCGTTTGAAAAACCAAGATTCTTTTATAAGAGTTCAGTAACATTTTTTCATTAAAATATGTATTGTAACCATTGATAATAATACTAATGATAGGATTATAAAACTAAAAATTTTGTTACTTTTAACTTTCTACAGCAAAGGAAATAAATTAATTGTAAGTGGTCAGAAAATCGAAATCTTTATACAGACAGAAAAATACGAATTAACATTATATTCATTTTTTTTAAATAAAAAACTTACAAATGAAAATAGTATCGTTATTATTATGATTGCTTTCCAAACAACATAACTTCTAAAGACTTATGACTTTTGATATATATGCTTACTATGACTTTACTATATACACACACACATATATATATTACTTACATATTTATTATCAAAATATGATGCAGTCTATTATCGATATACTTTCTGAGATCGCCAACTAGCGGTGATTTAAATACTCTTGTCAGGTTGTAATATTAATAATGATTCATATTATAGTAGAATTAATTCATGAAAATATAAAATATCAGAATAGTACTTCACATTTAAAAAAGTTAGGCGTGTACATAAGCGCTATCGAAAATTAACCTTACAGTTTACTCTTATTTTCTTTATGCCTGATATACCAACATATTTCAATACTTTGAATCACTTTTTGGTAATTTTATATAGACTCATTACCTTTAAACATTTTATATTAGTTTTATAAATACTATTTCACGTTGTGGTGGCGGGGTCCTAGTTGGGACCCCGCTCACTCCACCCGGCGCGTTTTTAAGTGTGGGTGGAAACATAGCATCGCCAACAAACGCCATAATAACAAATATATTTATTCAAGTTCTCTGAACAAATACTTAAACACACACAATCACAAGTTTAATTATAAGAAGAAACTTAGGATTGATTCCTGAAACGTCAATTAATCCTAATACTCAATTCTAAGAAATGGATAAGGAGAACGATCACTAACTAACCTCAGGCCGGTACTGAATCTACTATCTTAAATCTTCAATCTAATAATTTAATATCATAAAATACCTATAAAACGCGCGCCAAGTTCGTGAAGTAATTCTCCAATATTCAACTTACTTGACAGCTTCGCGGCTCCTTCTCCCTTTTACATCTACAAAACCTATATATATAGACTTTATATAGTCGAACTAATTAACATATATCTATCTCGTGTTTTTCCTGAAAGGCTGTGAATTAGTATAAATGCTAGCCCCAAAGTTTCCCAAGAGGATTGGTTAGAAAATCTCGCGAATAGCCCCGTCACAACGTTAAATAGACTAAAGTCGCCCCATTAATTGTTATGGAATTATGAGGGGAGGGAGGGGTACTAGGTCGGGCATCACATTCATGATTATGATTCAAGGAGACCCTTACAGATAGTTTTACGTAGTGAGTTTTCAAATCAACAATAATAAAATAAAACAAAATGAAATTACATCAAAAGAGTAGTTTTTAAATTGTATGCAATAAATATATCCAGGTTAGATAAAGACATGAATCGTAAATAACTTGACTATGCGTGAATAAGTATATCTGCCCTGTACAAAATTCTGAACTATTCAAAAGACTTATTTAATATTCATAAAAAGAATTGTTTCACACCCTAGATGTCTTTCTGGTTTCCTTAACTGCTTTTATTATTTTGAGAAAGGGTATTTGTATTTGCTTTCCTCAAACTGATTCAAGCAATTTCTTGAAATGCTTTCACACATATGTGTATACTAATACAATGAGATGAAATGTATTTATAAATTCATATATCCTTAAAAAAATTACGCCTAGAGGAAATAATCAGATTGATATTATATTTAAAAGTAAATAAGAGCTCACCAACAAGAAGAAACAATTAAAAGCTGAGCATGGGAATGATAAAACGTATTGCACAAAATTCAAAATCATTACAACTTTCAATAGGATGTTGGGCCGCTATTATTTTAAATGCACTCTTCTACACATTGCGTCATGAAGTCGTAGAAGCTCTGAACAGTGTTTTGACTCTAGACGCATGCAGCAGTCTTCTAATAGATCTGGAGAAGTTTGGTATCGTACTTACAGAATGATGCAAACAGGACACCACTATTCGAAAATACTTGGAATCGTGGCAGTTGGTGTGCTTCGCTCTTGCAAACAATTCTTCAATTTTCTTACTTGTCCCCCTGAGCCTATTTGTCACGAGCAATAATTCCCAATTCCACAGTAGCATCTACGTGACCGATATGAATCACAATCCGGCAGAATGACCAGCCACCATTATGCACTCATAAGATGAGATCATTCTCAAAGATGTCCGAATGTATAAATGACGGTCGCTTTCTTCTCAAAGGCGCATTCTAAATTTCAAAGCGATAAATTCAACCTAAACACACTAGTTAAAACAAAAATTACGCGCTTTGGGAGAAGCTTTTAAAGGGTTCTTAATGTCACGGTAAGTCACGTGTTTGCTGACATCATTGACTCCGACGCGGCTGACGTTTTAATTATTTGCATATCTAACAGAGACGAAACAATCGCTTAATTTGAATTTATGTGCCATGCTTCTTCCTGGTTGCAGCTTTTTTGACGATGAGTGTATCAGACGAAAGAAAACGTTTGTTGCCTTTATGTTTGTTATATTACGCATGCCTCCGTTATATTTGTTTATTTAAAATTACCCTGAAATAAATCACAACAAATAAAAGCTAGTATAGAAAGTAATCCTTAAATGCGTTTTATGTACCCTTTCATTAATTCCATTTAAGGCTCCTATTTTAAAATTTATTTATTTACTATGAAAAGTATTTAACTTAAAAGCTTTATTGAATTGTATACATCTTAAATTAATAAATAAAAGTGAGTTCGATTACTTATTTCATTTCATTTCATCTCTTTGTTGTGCAAATAAAAGTGAGGCATTGAAATAAATTAAGCGTTAAGTATATATTTTGAATTAAATTAATTCAAAGATACATGTTGGCTAATACCCAAAGGACAAAAAAAAGGTCTTCGTAACGACAGAATTAAAAAGAATAGAAACTTCTAATTCTTCTCCAAAAATTATTTTTTTGGAAATTTTTATGATAATGTGTTTGCAACAGTGAGTTAAACAAAGTTGATAAGTAAAATACTTTCAAGAGACGAGAATAATTTTTAAATTATTGTCGCATTTGTGGCTATTCAGCGTATTTGCCTTATAATATTTTAATGCATATTCATAATCTGAAACATCTTTCATTGTGGACTGTTTTTCGTTAAGCTGTGTAAAGGAAAAAAATTTATTGAAAGAATGTAAAAGCATGAAAAATAAAGGAACGTTTGAAAAGAAAATTAAGGGATACATTTTTCTAAAAAATATGTGCTTTTTTTTATAATACGTCTTTTTTTTTTGTCTAAGTAAGGGACAAGAAAACTTGCTACTTTTTAGTGCAGTTTCATACTTTATATCAAGAATGAGAAGTTTTGTTACATGCTATAGAGAGAGTTTCATTGATTATTAAATAGAAAAATATATTTGTTTAAATAGCTTTATTCTTATGTGCAGAATAAAGCACTGATATTTATTATTCATTCTGCTTAATTTGAAAATAATTTCGGTGCATTTTTCACATCTTCCGTCAACAATATTTTAATATAGATAAAAGCAACTATATATTATTTTTTTGTAATTTAAGGTGATTTTGTTCTCAGAACATTTTTATTATCATTATTTCATTACATATTATATCCTTGTAAGCTGCTTATATCCAGAATTAAAGTATAGTAAAATGCTACTCCTCCTACAAAAATGTACGTACATGCATGAAATTTGATTTACAAGGGCGTCAAACTATGTATAACAAAAGATGGTATGGGTCTTACGATAACGTGATTAGTATTTGTACAATACTTCTTTTTATGAATGCTTATAAAAATTCCTAAGAAATGTATAAATCCTGAGTTCAATTATTTTTATGAAAATAAGTATTGCTTTGATTCAAAAATGCATACCAACTTTTTATTTGTACTGTTAACAATAGGTAAAAAAATTCAAAGCATTAGGCATACTAGAAAAAAGCCTTAGCATATTAAAAAAGGTCAAACTAGTTATTTTATCTTTCTGAGATAAGTAAGTTTAAATTTTGATTGGCCAAAGGGATGTGAATAAAAAGAAACATAAAAGCTATCATAATTCAACTTTTTTAAGTTAAGAGCTTTCAAATTTTGTGAAGTTATAAAACTGTATAAAAAAATAATTTTGGCTAAAAAAAATTTGATTTTTTGACCGATTTTTGTCAATTGAAACGTAGGTCTCCTTAAACTTATAAAAATGTCATATACATGCAGCTCGTCAACAAGGGATCAAGCTGTCAACAAGAGATAAGACTCTGTTGGTGAAGCTGTTTTACAAGAACGTAATTATTTATCTATTGTTCATAAAAATCATCTGGACACTAATGAGAATGGGGAGAGATGGGTCAAATGTTTGCATAAGATTTTTCGCAAATTTCAAGAGACCAATTCTTTTGAAGTAGAATATGGCAGAAAGGCAATCCTTTCATGGTCATTTGAAGATGCCGCTGCAGCATTTCAGGAAGTGATTAGCAAAGGCGAGGGAAAGTGCAGTGCATGGGGACCTTCCGGAACATTAGACATGCCTGTTTGCGCAGCTTGTAAAATTTAACAAAACATTCTGCAGTACCATTCGTTCTCAATTACTCACGTTCAGGAGTTTCTTTCTGATGACCTATCAATATACGAGAAACATTTGCTCGTGAATTTTTTGCAAGGATGGGAGTTGACAGTGCATGACCATAGAATATTTTGTAGACAGACAATGCCCATTTCTACTTTGAAGGCTTAATTAATACTCACAATTTTAGAATGTGGGGAATAGCTTATCCGTTCTAAAATCTCAATGGCCTTTGCATTCTGAAAAGATTCTTGTACGATGCGAATTTAATGCATTGTGTAACCTTCGTTCATTATTTTTCAAGAAAATAGATTCTATGGGCTCTGTTGCTTGTACTGTGAATAGTGAATGGTCTAAAACTCTTGTCAGCAACCATATTATTCCAGAAATACAACAGCGCAAATGTTTGTGTCATACAATTTTTATCCAAGGAGACGTAAATCCGACCATTGAAAGACGAGTGAAAAGATGCTAAATATACATTTCCGAAATGACAGATTTATTAGAATTTTCCAACAGCTTGACTTCAACATTCACTTAATAATTATTTTACATCAACCCTTAAGACTTTTGACTTTGAGATTGTTTGAAAACTAATGCGTTTACATTGATCTGATTTTGACCTTAGAGGAATTGAACACATACACGTATTACGCATCACATTCACAGCATGAACACTGATATGCTCCGAGCTACGAAATCAGCTATTTTCGGTCTTCAACTCATAGATAAAAATGGAGGACAACTACTAAAAATTCCCTGAGAAAATTTAGGGACAGTCAAAAACCAAATTACAATTTGCTTTTTATACTGTTTTGGCCTAGATAGAATTAATTTCCGATTATTTTCCCTAAGTGATGTGGCATCATCTTTTCTTGGTAGGTAGATTTTGAGCAAGAGCGTCATGATAATTGAATGACTCACAAGTCGTTTTCTTATTTACAGAATTTCTAACTAATAAAACATAAAATTCATGCACATTGAATAATACAGTTGATTTAACTTGTAACTCACGTTATTGTGAAATTGGGATTCCATTATGAGTTAGGTTGAAGCCATGGACGTATTATATTCGATGAATGAAGCACCATCTTTTGATAAAATTTCAGAAAAGTTTTCTACAACCGAAATTCCCCTTGCTTCAAAAATGTTGAGGTAAAATTACAGTTCATTCTGACCAAAGGCGTTTTGTTTTTACATCTTTTCAAAAGAATCATTTTAAATTCATGGCATGACCTTAAAAGTATGTATTAAATCGGAATTCTTTTGTAAGAAGAATATTTCCTGCTGATACTATTGTACAATTCTAAGGAAATTATATATCAAGCACATTTGAAAATACTGTCTTACTCTAATTTGTAAAGCCGATTTCACTCATGATGAATGAACTCACGTCCACTACGTCCCAGAAAGTATTCACGTATGTAATGTATGCAGGTAATATAGGAATTCTTAAATGTTTTTAATATATTATGTGGGATTCAAGTTACTTTAGCATTTTGGAAAGTTGCTTGGATACGCAAACCTTATGAAGTGGTAAATTTCTTGGAAAGAACATTCCTCTTGGTTTCTAAAACTGCTGAATTTGTCAAATTTTGGTTTGTTTTATAATGAGAACATATTCAAAACTCTTTTCTATTGATTCAACTAAGATTCGTGGATAGATTTTTTTCAGTACTACGATTATTCGATAATTTCGGGAATATATGCCAATTACCACGTATATGGTACAAAGGAAGCCTTTTCTCCAATATTATTTATTGTGAAAGGAAGTAATTAGAAACTATATATATATATATATATATATATATATATATATATTTCTACCACTTTCAAAGAAATATTATTTCTAATGTCTGTATACTTGAAGATAACAGAGGGAAGTACTGTTTTAGGTATCCATCTTGTCATTTAATCGTGGTTAAGAGCTATAAGAGCTAAGAACCATTTTATGTTTAGTTCTATATATTATTTTAGCAATATTATTTTAAAATCAACTAACCATCTAAAACTCTTAATTTAGGGAGGGGCGAGGACTTTCAACTGATATCAAGTATCTGTGGATTGGTATCCCTTTCTTAATATTTTCAATTTTCCGTTTCTTCATATATTTTACAGAGATTACTTTTAACTCGCTTTTGACAATCAAATGCTTTAAACGTATTTACACCAGTAAGAGTAATATTTCTAAATTTTGTAATTATTTTGATTTAAAACCTTAAGAGAGCAGTTATTTCTCTTTATCCTTTAATGGTGCAATTAAGTAAATGTTGTAGTTTTTTATCTGAGATTTATCGACAAATTTTAATTCACGAAACAGTTTCGCTTAAGAAAACCGGGATGTTATCCATTGCGAAACACGATAACAATTTCGATTTTCGAAGGAACGCTATTTTCAAAAATAAAAAGGCTCCTTAAATAAAAAATTTATGTCACACAATCTATATACTTTTCCTAATATACTATAGCATAAAATTATGTGAAATTTGTTCAATATTTTTAGAGATATAATACTAAGAAAAAGTACGCTCTAAAAGGAGCTTTCGTATACATGGTTTTGATTAGGTACCTCTGTTTTTTTTTTCTTTTATAACACATTAAACCACAAAACATGCTGTTTTTTTGTTGCAAAATTGTATCTTTATTTAAATCTTCTAGTTTGTATGTTTTTTTTTATATTTAATTGCTTAAGATTTTTTTTTATTAAAATTAAATATTGACGTTTTAAAGTTTTGATAAAAAGTGTAACTTTTTTTAGAAATTGTAGGCAGTAGAAATAAAAATACTAACATTTCAGGAATTAAATTACAAGCATTAAATTCATTATTACTATACGAAATCTCATACCAAGTTTCACTAAAATATAATAGATAGATTTTTCTACAAATGTACCTAAAAACTAGAAAAACACATTTTGAGTAATATGAAAAAACTAAATAAAATAGTAAGGCTTCCTAAAATTTAATATTTAAAACATTCCAGAACTGTATTAATTTTGCATAAATACTTCTATGTAACCTTCTCCCTTTTATTTTGTCTTTCAATAGCCCTGACCTCTTTGATGGCATTTTGAACCGTCATCCCGGTTTCAATTCTTCGAAGGCCTCCACAAGTGTTAATCGCTATATTTATTTTTATTTCTCTTTATACTTTTGCTTTTGCGTACGCACCTTCATTAAAGCACATCACTGCGTCCATTACACAAATTTGCAATTTTTTTGTTCACAAATGTGTTTTTTTACTTGATTCCACACACAATTATTGAAGCTTTCATTTGGGTTTTGGGTACGGTCATGCAAACAATTTACTAAAGGTTCTTATGCAGTCTCTAAATATATGTTTTAAAAATACGTACTTGATTTTAAAAAGAACTGGTTCTGGGAGGGAATGTTTATGGGTGTACTCGCTTACACATACAAGACTTTTGTTGTAACCTCACCAGTTGTTGTTTACATCTTAAAATTGTAATTACTCGTATTAAGCTTTAAACCTATACATGATTAAATTTTTTGGAATCAGCATTAAATCTACTTTTTTTTAAGATAAAAATTGAAAATTCGATCTTTTGAAGGTTAACAACGCCTTGGTTTATTAAGGCATTAATAAAGTATATCAACAGACGCACATGCTGAAATTATTGAGATTCAATCAATATCAAAAATGAATTTCATTTCAAGTTTCACAATGATCATAAAAATTTGTTTGAAATATTGGCGCTTTTTAGAAGTTTAGACTGTTTTATTTTCACTTAAAACTGTAAAAATATGATGATTATCAATAATCGATATTTCACTACTTCGTAAACTCTCTCATTCAGCTGACTAATTTTGGTTTACCTGCTGAAACCTGACTCTCTATAGAAGTGTCTTTTAGCAATGATTAATTGAATTCACTCCTTTTAACTCAGACTGATGTAGACGATTTTTTTAAATTTTCAATGAGTCTGTGGATTGGTATTTGCAGTTGCAGAACTAATACAATGCAGATGAACTCCCATTTCAAATAAATTCAACCTTTTTTTCTCTCAAAAAAAGAAACTACAAGCTCATTCTTTAAAAAAAATCAGTTGTAATCAAATCCTTTGAAGTTCAAATTCTTCTGAAATATATGATTTTTTTTTACCATATTTATAAAAAAAATACATAATTTTTACTTTTTAAAACTCAAACTTTTAAAAAGGAATTTTTTGAGGCATCAAAATATGGTGTCTCTTGAATATTTTAGATAAGTATAATATTTTAATAGTTTTTTTTTAAATACAATTTTAAAAAGAGGGTAAAAGATAACACTTTAGCCATACTCTTTTTATTGCATAGAAATGTGCTTACGAAAGAACTATTAGTTATGAATTTTCTTTGAAGAAACGATATTTCTTTATTTATGTCTGATACTGATCCAAGACCAACTTTAGGAACATTATGTTTCGGTCATTAGCCCAGGTTCTCACTATAGACTCCGATTTCAAGCAATGCTCTTGACACATCTCCTTTCTTGCTACCAAAAGATATGACTTGCTCGTTGACTAAAATTCAATTAGTTGCATTCTTTCCCGTTCCCATAGCCACCAATCAATGCTGTGGCTACGTGGGTAGTCATGCATAGACTCTTACGCTTCGTTGAACGTTAAACAAACTGTTAAAAGCTTGTTCTTCCAGATCGAGATTAAATAAGGCGAACATGGATATCTTTATTTTACCCGGTGCAAGCAATTGAGAAGGGCATCTACTGTACAGAGACTGCTATTTATGCGCATTCAACGAGGTATGATCACAGCAAGCCGCGTGTCAAAAACAAAATTTTGCGCTGCACTGGTTCTTCCGGTTTGCAGTTTCGACGAAGATAACGCGACACTTGAAGCAGAAAATGAGTGAAAAGCGAGATTTCCCAATACGTATTTTAATAATGGACCCTCTTTTTAAGTGAACTTGGGATTCATTTTGCCGTTAAATATGGATGAGATTAAGCAACTATTTCAAATATAACAATAAACGCCCATGTTTGCTTTCATGTGTCTCATTGCTTCTTTTAAGTGGTTGAAAATTATTATTTACATCTGAATAGTATGCTCGTCTTAGTATTTGCCCAAGTACTGCGATTAATTCCGATTAAATTCTGATTTCACTGGATGCTTCTTTTCAGAAACTTCTCAATAGGTTTCTTTCATTTTTTTATTTATTTTTAAGCATTTTAAAACATTTAAATGGGACTCCTTTAAATCGAAGATATATCCGAATCAGAGATATGATTGAATGATACAACTAACTCTAGATGAGTGTATCTATCTTTTTTTAGGTTTAATTGAAACTCAGTAAATGTAAGTATAGCAATACAGTTTCAATATTAAAGGCAATCTATTCAACTTTAACTATTATTTAAAAATCCGATGTTACTCTATTAAGTATCGATCTTCCATAGAAAAAACAAGGCCTTTGCACTGGTCAAAAAAGGATAAAACCTATGAAAATTTGAATGACGTTTAGATGTTAATTCGCACAGAGAATATATGCATACAGAATATAAACTGAAGGAAATTCTCATTACAATGTTTCAAAATATTCGTCAATCCCCCCCCCATGTCTTATTTGTGTGTTTAATTTCTACCATCAATTGCAAATAACCAAAAAGTTAAACTGCAAAAAAAAACTAGCTAAAATTTATTTTCGAATTAGTACGTTTATATAACGGGAAGGCCAGTGATACCCACTCATTACTTTTTACTTTTCTTCCTTGTTGATTAATTGTTTATTCAATTGTACTTAGAAGCTTTAAGAAAGATATTGGTCATAGATCTCGTAAATCTGAGCCCCATTCAAGTGACGAAGAGAACATCTTAGCAATCACTTCACTCTCCAAACCTCCACACCATTCCAACGTGTGGGTTTTGAGCCTCATTAGATTTAACGTGCATCGCAAGTTTTTTTTTTTAACATGATTACTTGAACCTCGCATCTCCACAGAAAAACCATTGACCGCAAGTTCGTGACCCTTACCACTCGGATATCATCGGTCACTTTCTCCTACTGTCTGTGCTGTTGATATCTGCTTGAGTGTTTGATTTTACCACCAACTGACGGTCCACAATCATACTGTGAATGCGTTAGATGACTGGAATGCAAAGAAATGTCTCTCAGGCTAGTCGCTAAGCCAAGGTGGTCAACCTTTCCGGGAAGAGTGTCATTATCTGAAAAAAAGAAATCATGGTGTGCCACTTCCAACTTTCCTGCAAAAAAAAAAATTAAAAGGTCAAAAAATGTTACTTAAAAGCATTGGCTTATTATTTATTTTTTACACAAATAGAACATTTTTATGCAATTCTTGCAGAGCAATTAGGAGAAAAATGCATGTAAAGATCAGCATTTTTTAATCATCGTGAAAATCGTCAAATCTAGCACTGAATGAATCCTGAAAAAGGGATATTAAATTCTTAAACCTATCATAGCCTGGAGCGTTATTAACTATGATAGATAGTTCCTGCATTAATGTGAAGTGTGTAAATCTTTTTTCTCCAGAATCGAGACAAAAAGGTTAAAGTTTGTTCATAATAGAATATAAATATGATCAATTAAGATAGAAAAAAAAAATGCAATCTTTTCCTTATAATCTTAAATTTAAATTATTTAAATGCCCCATAGTATCGGTAAGAAAAGCTGAATCCCAAAGCCAATCTTCAGTCTTGTGTAGCAGACATTCAATGGGCAGTTCATTGTTATCTTCCAAATAATTTTTTTAAAATACGCTCTCCCACAAATTCCAAAATTTTACGAGTGCACTTCCTTTGGAAAGCCAATGCACACAGAAATGAAGGAGAATTCTCTACATTATAATTTCCTACCATAATTCATTTAAGTGTATTTTTAAAAAAATAATTTTTAATGCCTTTTTTTGTCCGAAACAACCACATTTTAACAAAACTGTAAAATAAAATTGTATTGTTTATTATCGTTTCAATTTTTTAAATTTTTCAAAAAGTCCTCGTGTGCCATTGTTACAACTCATTCGTGCCACTGTTACAACTCAGCCGTGCCCCACTGTGGCACACGTGCCACGGGTTGGCCACCCCTGCGCTAAGCTCTTATTTTCTAGTTCTTTAATAATTTGTGAATTGTGGGGGAAGGAGTCACATCATATATATATATATATATATATATATATATATATATATATATTATATTATATTCTCTTATTACGCGATGAGCTCTTGATGATGAATATCGTGATTTTGAATAGTGATCAGGTAACAAAGGTAACAGAAATGTTAATACATCTCGATTTAATCTGGTGTATTAACTCTGTTGTAGTTCTGTACACTTTCAAAGGCAAAAAAGTCTGTTATCCTTCAAAAGAATATTTCATAGAATTTGATGTATTTTTTTCTGGAGTTGTTTAAAACTTAGAACGTATTCTGCCTCTTAGACAAATGAATAATAGTTGTATTAGAGATTTATAATAGTTTATACTCTCAAACACACAAAAGTCTCATAAAATTCCATCAATTTTTTAATAAAACGTTTTCTATATAAAATAACTTCGCTTCATGAAGTTACTTTAAATTATTTTTTGTTTTAAATTAACATTATATTGTCACCATCATTTGATTCAAACGTTTATTTTTAAAAAAAACCCTAATTTCTTAATTCCTTTTATAAGAATTAAAAATCTATTAATTTATTCATTTTTGAAGAATAAATGATAGAGCTCCTTCTTATATATTTATTGTTATATCTGATGAAAACTATGTTTCAAACTGTATGTTTTTTCTCGTAAATTATTTTAAAAACATTGTAGCTTTAAGAGAACCATTTAAAATTATCCCGATGTTGAAATAAATATTTCAATTATAATGCATAATGTAAAGAGATTAAACAAGTTTAATAATGAATCACGTTCCTTTGCAAAACTATTTTTATAATGACTTGTTTTTCCAACAAGTCATTACGAAAATAACTAGATACATTTTAAAGTATTCTCAAATCAAGAGAATTTGGAATAAACTCATTAAATCCCTTCCAACAAAAACGCGAAGTTTGATATTTTAAATGAAATGAAAGTTTTTTTTTAAGGAAACTTAATTGAAAACTTTAATCATTTCAACTCTTTGAATTCGTTTATGCAACCTCCTTCTGCCATGCTTGAAGAGGTCCAATGTTGAGAAAATAATTATGTACTTTCTTG
This sequence comes from Trichonephila clavata, assembly GCA_019973975.1. Taxonomy (NCBI): domain Eukaryota; kingdom Metazoa; phylum Arthropoda; class Arachnida; order Araneae; family Nephilidae; genus Trichonephila; species Trichonephila clavata. The sequence continues at coordinate 282,648 of BMAO01002316.1, forward strand.
TTTATGAAGGTAGAAGAATCGTACAGATCAAAATTTTACTTAAGTTAGGTATGTCAGACTTGTACCGCTTCAGATCTGAGTGAGCAAAACAGGATGGAAACTTTAATCTAGTGCTAAAAGGTCACTTGGCTACTTTTCAATTTTCAAGCAGAAATTGTAACACTCAGTTGAATTCTGTCATGTTTTACAAATGCTTAAATAAATCAGCTAGCTAAAGGGATACTTTTATTTCCTTTTGAGTGAAACAAACATTCAAAAAGTAGTAAACATATAGATCAAATTGTAATAAAATATAGTAAAAATTAAAGCTATATTTTTTTTAACATTTAAAGAATTTTTAATGGTCGTAAGAAAGTTATTAGAATGATTATCTGGTTTTCGTATTATTTTTAAAAAAAGATGAGGAAACACTAAAGAAACGTATATATAAGAGTATGGGTCTCTGTTTGTAGAGAATTTTAACTGCGATGTTATGGTTATTTGAATGAAGTATTTTATATATATACTAGCTGGTACACTCGTTCTTCGCACGAGAGAATTGAAAAATTAAACAATACAGATTGAAGGAAAAAGAAGTTTTTAATGAGTTAATTTTACGTGAATTGTAAATTAAACAAGAAAAAGGCTTTTTGCTTATCTCAGCTGAACAAAAAACCATATTTGTAAAATTATCAGTCTGAAAGTCTAATAGCTGATAAAAAGGATTTTTATTCATAACGCCCCCGTAACTCCCTTGTGGTTCAGTTTTTAAAAACACCTTCCTAAGCTGATCTCTGCTCAGCAAAAGTAACAGATTGTTACAAATTTTGTGTAATGAACGCTTAAAGTAGTGTAAATAATTTATATCTGGATGTGTAATATGTTAATATTACTTTCTGTTGTATTTATTTTATGTTAAAATTATAATATTCACACAACGCCGTTCCTTACATTATAATGACAATTCTCAATGGAAACATAGTGAAATGTTGGTGATAGAGCCAAGTTGGCATCATTTAGGCAACCAATTTGGCAACTTGGCGATTTATTGAACGATGCAGAAGCTGTTTTGCTGTAACACCACTTGATGGGGAGCTGCAACGAAGATGATATCACAAAAACCTTCTCCACAAAGAATACATATGCATGCCAATTTTAATAATGATTGTTTGAACTGTGTTGGAGTGAAACAATTTCATATATACAAACGTCCATTTTTATATATATTGATATATATAATTCGAAGGTTAAGAATTGTTTTTGTAAAACTTTTGAATTAAGCAATAGTAAGAAGCATCTTGAAATATTTAAGCCGTAGCATTAGTTTAAATAATTAAATTTTTTTTTAATTCCATAAGTACGTAATTCTAAAGCATAATGATAATCGTAGATTCTATATAACATGAATGTAAACAAAAAAAATTACTTCTTAAGAGTCCCATTTATAATAATCATATTCATTCTATACGTTGTACTTGATTTTTCTTTTCCTAAGGGCCTCATATTATAATTCCTTACTTAATTATTTTGATATTTGCTCAGTCAGTTTTATTTAATTTTAACTGAAGAGAAGAAATTCGGTTTAAAAGAAGAAAAATATATAATTGAGACTTCTCTTCTCTCTCTCTGTAACATTTTTTTCTTTTAGCTACTCATATTTTATTGAAATTGTTATTAGTTTTTGATTAAACATATCTTTTGTACAATGAGATTCTTTCATTGAATTACCTTTGAATTATTAATTTTGATATACTAGTACTTAAACTTTTACTTGAAATCTTTCATGCAAGAATAAATACAAGCGCTAATGGGGTAATGGTAAAGCTATAAATAATCTAAAATATGTAATTGCATATCTCATGACACATGCAATATTTTATAGTATACAGGGATGCCATGACGTGAAAAGTTTACGAGGGCTGTTATTAAGTTGTATATCATTAAAACTCAGGTACATATCATTTTAATTTCTAAAATTCTAGTGGATTGTATCCAATGAAAATATCACACACACTCAGGGAAAAGAAAACTGAGATATTTCTTCAAAACTTTTAGGCTTTATTAATGTCACCCAACAATAATTATTACAACGGTTTATGAGGTATAATTTAGGTTTAAAAGAGCATGTAATTTTTCAAACTATGTGTCCAAAACTAATTTAAAAGCAATTAAGTTACAAAACATTTGTTTTACATTTTGCAAAACATATCAAATAAATATTAGTCAATGTTCCCAGAATGTATTAACGTTAAAATGGCAAAATTTTTATAATTTAATTATAACTGTGCAATCATTTGCATAGATAAAATAGTCAGCATCATATTATTGCGTTTTTTTAGTAACTTCTCAAATTGTGTGCATTAACTACGAAAGTAAAAGTCTCAAAAACTTTTGATAAATGCCCTTTTTTTCTGTCTTGCATTAAGCGGGCTTTTATATTATTCTCAATTACTTTGCCTTTTGTTCAGTTGGCTAAGGATTAAGATCTAAAAATATCAGTTCTAAGACATGTTTTTAATGTCTCTTTCAGCTTTAAGTAGAAGTTATGGCCGTCTGAATTTAGTCTTAAATCATCAAGATTAAACGACAAAAAAATGTAGACATGCACACGAAATTCATGATTTGTCGTACTTTGAGGCTCAAGGATATACCGTTGCTCAAAACAGAAAGACTAATCTTAATTTATTCACACATTTTGTATTTGGTCGCGTGCGTTGAAACTCTTTACTATGCAAATTTTGTTGTCAAAAAGGATTTTCTGCTGAGTTTCTTAATGAACTCTGTCATTATGGTCCTTTTGTTAAATAATATGACGCGAAGGAATTAATTTCCTCCTCTATTATCCACAAACAAAACAGAACTGCAACATTTTTGCGATTATTAATTTTGTTTAAATTTTATTTGGGTCACCTAGATTTACAAAGCATTAATTGTCCTTAACAGGATATACACCTTATAAATCACAGGTTTCTTACAAAAACTAGAATCATATGTTTCAAAGTCTTTTGCGGGAAACTTTGTACAGTTTTAGATTTTTAAAAAAATTATTCCCTTATTTTTTTATTAATTCATTTCTATGACTTGATTGCATATAGCTTATAAGACAATCCTTCTCAAGTAGTGCCAGTATAGTATTTAGATATGTTTTTTCAAAACATGAGTTAAAAGACTTATATGTATAATTAACAATGTTAAATTTGCATTATTTAAAATCCCCCCAAAAATCAATAGTACTTAAATAACTAATAAGTATTAAATTATAATTTAGAATTAATATACAGACAATTTTTAAAATTTAAATTTAATGGAAAAAAACTGTCTTCAACAGCACCGTGGCTCTTATCTGCAATATGCTTGTAATTTATGTCGTTTGAAAGTTGATTTGTGAATATGTACAGTACATTTAAATAGTAATTAGTATAAAATGAAGTTTATTGATGTATTGCTCAGTTCATTCATGTACCATACACTTTGATCATTTGCAAATCCTTGTCTTCGAGCCTAATTTAAGAAATAAATGTTTGATTATTTTTGTTTCAAATCACATTCCAATTTCTTAGATTTTTCTCGCTTAAAATTTTTAAAACTAACAAAAAACTTAAATATTTATAAAACTTTTATTAATAATTATAATAATTTAAGTCAAAAATAATTTTTAATAAATTTCAACTACTGATTCCTCACAAGCGAGAGAATTTACACGCGAACTTTGTGATAGTTATAATTCATCGAAGGAAAATAATTTATTTTAAAACTACTTTATGCAAAATATTTTATGAATCAATATATTATTTATCTTAATTTTTGTTCTCTAATGATTATTTTTCTGGTAATTGTTACACTCGGGGCTCTCTTGTCAGACGTTTGAGCCTAGTGCCGCTGAAGACCCGCCGTTTAGAGGCGGTTGTTGCTCGATAAATCTGTCAACCCTCTAACGTCCTCCCGTTGGTGTGGGGCCCATTGTAAAATGTCATCTTTGGGCTTTGTAGTGTGAGGTTAATACTCTAATATATTAATAATAATAATATTCTAACTCTAAGTCTTTATTCGTTTCCAGTGTGTTAATAATAAAGAATATTTTCAGTAAAAAACTGTTTTAAACTCATTTCACATATTTTAAGTATACTACTACTATTTAAAAGAACTCATTAGATAAAAGTAGTTTGTGATTCCTGTTTTCGGATTTGTAAAAATATTTCCTTTTACTTCTATTGCAAGGTTTAAAGCTTTTCTTAAATCTATAGCAATTCCATTTTAAGCTGTTTTTTAATATTCTAGAAGCTTATCTATCGTATTTTTCCAGGCTAAAGCTCTCTGCAAATCTAAAAATATCTGAGATTTCATGAAATGGACGAAACATTTCTTCCAGCCATTTTTTTTTTATTGTATCGTAAACATAAGTCATTTAGCATAGCCAATTGAGATTTCTCCACCAATATGAAAGTGAATAAACAAAGCGGAGACATTTCCACTGTGTTAACTAAAATTAAATTTTTTGTCTTTTTAATCTCATATATGAAAGTTTATATTGCAATAAAGTCTCATGAAACAATGCAATATAATGTATTAAACAGTTTAAAGCATTCAGAATGTAAAGTCGTTTTAATTTTATTAAAATCTACTAATTAGAACTATTCCAAAGTGTGTGTGTGTGTGTGTGTGTGTGTGTGTGTGTGTGTGTGTGTGTGTGTGTGTGTGGTGTGTGTGTGTGGTGTGTGTGTGTGTGTGTGTGGTGTGTGTGTGTGTGTGTGTGTGTGTGGTGTGTGTGTGTGTGTGTGTGTGTGTGCTGTGTGTGTGTGTGTGTGTGTGTGTGTGTGTGTGTGTGTGTGTGTGTGTGTGTGTGTGTGTGTGTGTGTGTGTGTGTGTGTGTGTGTGTGTGTGTGTGTGTGTGTGTGTGTGTGTGTGTGTGTGTGTGTGTGTGTGTGTGTGTGTGTGTGTGAGTTGAACAATCTTATAAATTTAAATTTTAAATTCCAAAATTATTTACTGAATACATTTCGAGAAAAAGGTAACACTTCGCAATGATTATCATATTAGTATTATACTTATTTAGTATTAAAAACGAAATTTTATATGCAAGTAATTCAGATTTTAGCAACACGATAATAATTATTCAAAAACGAAAAATGAGGAAATTCACATTTTTTAAATACATTCTTAACCCATTAAATATTTTCACTCAATTTTTTTATCACTAAGACACAATTATAATTCTATTAAAGTAAACATAATTTGTTACATAAGTTAATAAATTATATTTGTCAAAATAAAAACAAAATAATTGTTTAAAAATTTACACATAAAATATTAAATTATTTTACAACTGTGTATCTTAAAAGCATTTAAAAATTTAATGTCAATATTTTTTCAAAACTAAATTATTAAAATTTTGTTTGGTTTCATTTTTTAGAGAGACGAATGAGCTAAGAAATGATATTTGCCAAAATAAAAATAAAAAAATAACTGTCTGAAGATGTACAGATTAAATATTAAAATGTTTCGCATCTGTTTGCATTGAAAGCACTAAAAATATTTCAGATGGTATTTTTTTTTTCAATGCTGAAGTGTTAAAATTCCATTGAATTTATTTTTAATGAGATTACGATGCAAATGTATTTCTTGAAAACCCAGAAATGATATTTTGTAATTCTCAATTTGGAGAAATTATGCCTTGGAATAATTTGTAAGACTGTATCACTTTATTTGCATTACTAAGACATAATTTTTATTACTAATTGGGGACTTATAAAAAATGAATCAATTTTTCTAAGGAAAGAGTTGTTTACCGAAAGTACTATTTTATGTTTCTTAAAAATATTTTAATGGAAATAAGTTTCTAATTGATTCTAAGTGATATTTGGAATTTGTAAAACTATCGTTCTAAATATAAAGTGTATATATTTGTCGTAGCCTATCACTACCCCTATGATTATTAACTCCCCTTCGCGTATTATCTAAATCTGAATATGTTGGTTCCATAATTAATTACAACAAAATTAATAAATCAATCTTATTTATTGACCTTTCTTATTTGAGAGATTACACAAATACTATTCAAAGCTTAAGATCAACAAAATACAGTGGAGTGCGAGAAGAATTTGATTATGAACGACGGAATCCTAACTGAATTCACGGAGGACGACGCATACAATCAAGCTACACATTTATATTTAATTTATGAAAATAACTGACCTGATACCTTTTCTTAAGGCAGGTTCTTCTATGTCCGGATTGCTTTAAGGAGCGTCTTTAATCTCAGCTATCTTTCAGTTCCGTTCCGAACCGAATTAATAAATACTTTTCAATAGTCTTCTCCCGACGAATATATTTCCACTAGATAAACTACTCTCTCAAAATCACCCTCATTCTCTTCATTTCATTTCTCCCTTTTATATCTTTTTCGAACTCGCTAAACCCGAAAATATCTCGTTTGCATAAGTCACACTTTTGGCTCTCGGAGGAGATTGGTTGAAATAAATAAAACATTTAAAGAAGGCGAGAGAAGGTTAGTGAAACGCGTAAGCACCCGTCACATATTTCTACATTTCTAAATTATATTGTCCATGCAATATATGAACAATATAACTGTATATATAAAACTTCTATAGTCTACATATATATAATACATATTTAGATCTATATATAGTTTATATTCATATGTCTTCTATCTACATATATCTCATCTGCATATACGAGTATAAATATTTATGTCTCCACTACATATATATCATACAGAAAAGCCCAAAATTTTATAAGCTAACTTTTGATTTCATTATGATAAGTAACATTTTTAATACAATCCGAGATGGAGAATTATGAAAAATTAAATTTTGCCTAGAAAACCCGAACCAAGAAAAAATAAAACTACATTATGTTAAGTCTTATGAAGTTGATATGAATAAGATTTACTTATGTCCAATTTTTCAACTCCAAATATAAAATCAGAAAGGTTATCCGTCACTTTATGATCAATAATAGGTAATTCCTTCAATAATTGAAACTACAGCAAGAAATATGAATATTCACCATTTATCTTACACTATTAAAATTCGAAGGTAAACAAACGTATCTATCTATCTATCTATCTATGTGTGTCTATCTTCTCACGAACCGCACCACGAAGAAAGTCGTGGAAGGTACCAAAAGATCTGGAATTTTGCGGGAAAGCTGTATTGCCCATTTCTATTTTGATATTGTAATTAGATGAAAATATATTAATTAAAAACCTTAAAACGCCTAATTGTTTTAACTCCTACCGGTTGTTTACTTGGCGGAACTTCCGTTCCGTTTCGGCCGAGCGGTGATCCGACGTTTTCGACCATTTTAAAATTGTCATCCAATTTTCGGTGTTGAAATCAGACAAAAAATAATTACAGAATCGGAAAGATCATTTATTTCGCCACACACACACACACACAATACGGTATTTTTTTTTTTTTTTTATTAATATAACGATATTTTCTATTTTTTTCGAATTTTTTAAAATAGTGTTAAAACTGATGCGTTTTTATGAAAATTATTTCTAAATCGTTGCGTATGAATTTCTTTTCGTGTTATTAAATCGATATTCTACACTAATTAACTTCAAGCCTTTCTCTTTTAGATCCATTCATTTAAAAAATAAAATTCCCAAAACTTTTTTTTTAAAGAATTTTTAAAAAGTAGTCCCAATTTTTACTTCACATTGAATAACTTCGTCATTTATGAAGGTAATCTCACAAAACCTTTTTTCCGTGTGTAAAGCAATATTATCCGTAACATATACGAAGATTGAAAAAATTACTTCAAAATTACGGATTTTAAAAACATTTTGTGATTTTCGTAAACTGCTGTTTTTCTGAGAAATAACTTAAACAGTAGTAATTTGTACATTTTTTATTTCAAAGTACGTTATTTTTGCAAATAGTTTGTGAAGTTTGAGAGCAGAAACTTAAAAATTATGCCCTAAAAATGAAGGTAATGATTTTTAAAATAATTAATAATACGCTATTTTACATTTAGCCAAACATTGGCATCGAAAATTAGCTTTGCGCCAAAGACTTTTGAAATGTTTCACCGTCGACCGCATCTAACTCAAGGGTTACACTAAAAAAATTTTGCCTTAAACAGGGGGAAATCAGTAACTTTGGCGAGTGAAAAAGTTATATTTTCGTCAATTTTTCTTCATATTATTTTCAAAATTAAATAACTATTTATGTCAGATTAAGATGATAAAATGCATTCAATGCATTTCTGAGATTCATTTAAAATATTTATCAGTATCGAAATTTTTGTTTTCTTTCATAAAACTTATAGTTTACTTTAAAATAATGCCTAATGTATATTTCTTTTTTTTTTTTTTTGACATATAATTTCATAATAAAATCGAAGAATTTGCCCATTTCGAAACTTTTTTTGCATAACTTCCTAAGAAAAAAAAAAGCTTTGTTCATATTATATATTCTTTATTATTAATTTCTTTTTATTAAAATATCAAAAATCAATAAATTTTTTGCAATACATTTAAATGTAATCTTCAATCGAAATCTTTCAATCGTTATGCGAATATCCTGTGGATTCCCTCCAATTAAAAATTAATTTCAATTTGAACCTCCCATTCATTATTGTTGCCTATTTCATTTTTCGCTACGGGTCTGGGTAGCTCAGTTGGATAGCGCGTCGCTTCCGCTACACCATAGAGCGGGATCGTGTCGCTGCGAGTTCGAATCCGCGGATCTTCTTTTTTTTTTTTTTTCATTTCTGCTAATTTTTCCCACGTAAATTAATTTTAACACAGCCCTCGCGCTTTACTCTGGAAACTTTTTCAAATATAATATTTAATTCTCTGGCTAATGGTTCCACATGCATTAATTTTTTTTTAAAAAAAAGGTAGTTTTATATGTCAAAAAATAAAATAAATAGTTACAATTAATAAAAATATGTATGACAGAATCACAATATTAAGTGACAAAATAGAAAGTGATTTTCCTTTCTATGATTGGTGTTGGACTATTTTGTTTGTTACTGTGTTTATTTAGTATACAATTAAGTTTAAATCTTGCAATAAAATAGTATAGTTAAAAAAAAGTCACTTTTTCAGAAATTATGCCATCCCAGGTGGGATTCGAACTCATGAACTTTTGGAGTACAAGTCCATTGCGCTACAGGGACCAACGAACGATTTTGCTTTCTATATATGCTGTTGGACTATAATTTTTGTTTGTTAACATTTTAAAATTTAATTAATGAATTTACATTTTAAAAAGTTGTATTAACATCAAATGTCACCCACTAGAAATTGAAAAAAATAAAAGCAATGTTAATACATTATATGCTTCATTATTAATTTCCAGCCTAATTTCTATGCCTTATAATGATACTTCAAGCATTCTCTAAAGTTAGAAAAATAATTTGCTTATAGCATGATATAATTTTGTAATACATTTCTTCAATACATACCACATCTTATAAAAAATATTTCTTGAATATGAAACATTTTACACACATATGTAAAATAATAAACAAAACATAGTTAGCCATATATTATTTTTTTTTAAAAATTATAAGACTGATTATCTTTATTATTTTTTTAAAAAAGGTAGTTTAAAAAAAGACACTTTCATATGAATTTCATTTGTCATTTTGTACGTTTTTTTTGTCAAAGCACATATGTATTCACTCGGTAAAAGCCCGTGCAACGCCGGGCCATGAAAGCTAGTATGATAATAATCGTTGATAAGAACAATTCCAATTAACGTTATATGCACATATATTCATACATATTTACATACTTTATAATATAGCTATCTACTTCAAAAGGCAATATTATTTCAGGAATTGCTCTCTCTAAATCATAAAGATAATTAATTTTCTCATAAGACTGATTTAAAGCTCTATGCCCTCATATAATTTTCAAAGCATGGCAATAAATTTTAAAGTCTGTTGTGAAACCCATCTCATAAAATATAACTTAAATTTCCCTTTTTTTCAACACTGAATTTTTTATCTCCGTATCTTAAGTAAATATTTAATCTATATTAATAATATACTCTCTCCTTACGCGACGAACCAGACTTTCTGTAGACTTTATATTACTTTAACATACCCCGTTGTGCTTGCACTTACATCTTACTTTTATCGATTTATTTAAAAATAAATGCAGTCTTCTTAAAAAACTATTTTTTAAAAAACTTTGGAAAAAACAACTTATTTATATTTTTAACTAATATTTAATGGAATTTTGTGCCAATGATTTTAGTATTTGCAACGGAAAATCATAAAGAAAAAAAAGAAAATATTTATTCCTATATTTCACTTAGAACAATCATTTCCAAGAATTTTTAAGTGAAATAATTTTATGTTAGTAGTATTAAGGTTTACTCTAAAGGGGGGGTGGGGGATTTCTTTAGCAATATGTTATTCCAGAACTAAAAACGAGAGACTTAGGGAAAGGGCTTTATTTCTTCAGAATAAAAGAACTTTATGTGTGGATTTGGAATTTGGTTTTATTTTATTTTCTAATGTATTTTGTGTTAGTTTTATGGGACTAATAATATCATGAATTTATAGAATTACTAATAATATTTAAGCATAGAAACCAAGAAGACCTATAGCGATTAATGTATTTTGTTCGTGAGAAAATCCATAGAGAAATAAAAGGATAAAAGGTTTTTTCTTTTAAAATGTTAAAATATGAATAAAATTAACAGAAAAAAAATTATAGATTTTATTGATAATGCTATTGCAAAAAGTTATACTAGAAAGTATTTTGAAAATTTTAATGTGAACAGGTTTTGATTCGCTTATAAAAATGCAATCGCCGAACTAATTCTGTTTTGCTGTTTCTCTTTAGTATATTAACATAATAGTATAATGCATTTTTTACTATATTCTTTCTAAATATCAGATATTATTATACACGTTAAAAATTAAATATCAAAAAAATTACTTTCATTAAGTTTTAGATGCCATGCTATTTGCTTTTCAATTTAGAAAACGTTCAAAAATAATTGTACCAAAAATTAACATTTTGATTTTTAATTAAATTCATGTTGCAGGAATGTGAGATAGAAAGTGGATTTGTTTTTTGTTTTTTAATTTTTAGACAGTTATTGGTATATTTGAAATTGATTTGTTTATTGCCTTCTAAGAAAAACTAAAAATACAATGCAAGTTCCGATGCATATAAGTAGTGGAAATATATTGAAACTGTATGCACACACACTCTCTTCGTACCAAAAAAAGTATCACTCTGAGAAATAATTTGAAAAACTGCTTTAGAAGGGTAAATGGCATAGGGATTTCTTTAGGACTGCCTATATTAGAAAAAAAAATTAGAATGGTTTTAATGCGAGGCTCAAGTTTCGCGTGTCAGAGGTATTTTTATGTAATATAATATTTTCACTTAAATTTTAATCCGTAAACTATAAGCATATTACTTAATTTAACAAAATCCCAATCATTCAAATGGGATCTTCCGAAAAGAATAGTTGAACATTCTGACAATCCTGCTACTAAAAATAGTTTTTTATAATTATACGGACACATTACGTTTGGTTACGCGTTCGACGTCCGAACCCTTCGATTACTACAGCCTCAATATTCCTTGGACAGTTTTACATAATAAATAGTTAGGAATTATAGTTATTTCATTTAAGATAAACTCTTTGTAAAGTTTAGTTTCAAATTTTTATAATTATTATTGGCGTCTGAGATTCAACTTCTTTTTTAAAGATTTTAATTGGAAATTTACAATTTTTTTAATTTTATTTTTTTAACTGTCACAAAAACTGTTAAACTTGTCATATTAAAACCTCTTATGTATTATTGTAAACTAGAATGATAATTTGAAATTTAGTGATTATTTAGATGTGAGAAGTTTAGCCATATTTGCAGTTAATTTAGTTCATTAGGTCAAAAAATTAAATTTGGATTAACGCATTTCAATATTCAGGCAAAAAAATATCCAGAATTAATAACCATGATGAGAATTCACAGAATAATTATACTATAATATTTTAGAAACTATTTTGTACTAATCTGAGTTCAGCGCCAAAACAGCCTCTTAATTAAAAAATTCAAATTTTTAAGTTCTGAAAATTATTAGCCCGAAGAACTAAAATATAAAAAAAAGTTTCACAGAATGAGTTAATAACTTCCAGATATATATTTTTAATTTCAGAATTTACTCTAACTCATTCTGTGAAATTTTTTTTCTTTTAAATCTTCAGAATCGAAAGCACTTTTTTTTTAGTTCCCGAAAATCTAATTATTTGAACTTCAGTTTTGTAGATGTAGTTTTATCACATTAACTGATTCCAAATGAGGCAATTAAAACAGTTTTAATTGCTTCATTTATGATCCATTTTTGAACCTCTTAATTATACATTTTCATTTTTATCTTGTTAGATGTACAATAACTATTAAAATTGCTCCAGCTTTCCAAAACTTACGACATCTTTGCTTCACTTTCATATCTTCCATATTTTTTAAAGATGAACGGAATTGTTTTATAAACAGCTCAGGACCCCCTCCCTCAGCTTAGCTCTCTGTCTTATTTAGTAATTGTTTTATTTCAGTAAATGTGCACTCGCAAAAAAAAAAACGTGGCAATTAAGCCAAATTCTGAAAAATCTTGTGAATTAAAAATAGTATTTCCAGTCTCTTAATCAAAATCTGTAAAATAAAAATTGTAATTATTTTGCAAATATTTTTTAAAACTTCATTGTGAATTGATTAGATTTTTTTACTGACGTCGTAATATGAAGCAACGCAAGGGTTATTGGTGCTGGACCACATAGTTTTGAATAAAAGTCAAGTGAAGACGACACTTAGCTGGTACTCTGTCACGGGTCTATTCTGATTTTTCACACTAACAATCATCTTGGGGGAAAATATATGAGTCTCTAAAATTTAATTTATTGAAAGCCTTCCTTCAAAGAAGAAGATGTGAGTATGTAAATTAAGACTTGTACATAAAGATTAAGTTTTCGAGTTAGAAGAGGAGAGGTTAGAGCAGGGGTCGCCAAACTTTTTTGCTCATCGCCCCCTATATAATTTTTCGAAATCACCATAGACCCCCACAATTGTAATTTTCAGGTAATTAAAATAAAACTATATATTAGTCTAAATTTTTAATAAATCAGAAACAGTAAGTAAAGTAGCTACAGATTTTTTACTTCTTAATGAGATGAGTGTGCCTGGTGTTTCTTGGCAAGGTTCGCTATATTGGGTTCGAAATTAGTCAATTTTAACCGTAAATCCCCTCGAAGCTCCACATTTAATTTATTTCTGTTTTTAGTTAAAATTGAATAACGTGACTAAAACTGGCTTCAACCATATACGAACTTGGAAACGCCAGCATAAATGGCTGAGCCATTTCGTAAAGTTTCACATAATTTTGCTTTATATTTATATTAGTCCAAAATTTATGTATTGTCAAATTTTTAATAAGTTTTTAATTGTTTTCTGATTTATTATTTTATTTTCTATAAAGAATATAATATTAAGTCAATTATAAAAATATTTTAAATTTTTACGTACGCTGTTAGATATGTGTAATTTGCGTATTAAGAACTGTTTTTTCCTTCGAGTCCTAATAGACCCCCATTCGACCCCTTGGGTCAGATAGACCCCATACTGTTGTTAAATAGACCCTAGGGGTCTATATAGACCACTTTGGCGACCCCTGGGTTAGAGAGAGGTTTAGACTGCTACGGCTAGCAGAGATTACTTAAACGTAAAGTTAAGTATGGATACTTCGTAGCTGATTATTGCAATATTAAAGTTGACGATTTGTCAATTAGGGATCAAATTAGATTATATCGCTAAGAATTAGAAGGTGTTGCCTAGACGTAAGTGATCTGTTTGTGTCAAGTCTTCTCGTGTCTTGTCTGCCTCGCTATTTTTTTCCATATTTGGTATTTTGGTTGCATCTCTTAATTTGGTTAATAGAATTTGGGTTGTTGTTCGTATCAGAAAATAAATTGAAGTTATATTGACTATGACTAGTCTTCCTTCTGAACCCCCCCCCACACACTGAGGGATGAGATAACTCACCCCTCACAAATCCACTTTCCAAACTTCCACACCCTGCTAATGTGAAGACTTCGGGCCACGACAGGTCTAACACTAGAAAGTCCGGGTTTTCGGTTACCCTTAAGCGTCCACTGGTGTCGCTACGACACACAATATAAAATAATATTAATAACTAAATAATTGCAGGACTACTGTTCAGTAGTTTTAAGAGTTTTTAAAATTATTTTATATAATTATCATATATCATAAAAAAAACTGAAGATGACATTATGTTACGCAAAATTTGTTGGACCACTGCTTTGTTGCAAAACATTTCAAGTCACGTATCTACCAGGAACATCATTATTATGCTGTATCTATTTTGCGCCATCCCTTACGGCATATATATCAGAATTTACTAGATTATTATCAATTACATCTACACTTTCTTCAGTTCCTTCTCAATCACTTTCACTTAATATTATGCCTTCATCGGAATCTAAATTAGAACAAAACAGCTCACCACCAACCGATTTCTTCTCAGAAAGCTCTCACAACAAATTAGCAATTTCATCCGGGCTTAGACCTTTCCTACGAGTCATCCCTTCAGAGTGTCTGCTCTGCACTAGGTTCGAAAATCGAATGAATTTTTTTATGAGTAGGTAAGCAAATGTTATGCAACGAAACAGACAAAACGATTGTAGTATAACTGACTCATTTCCGCTGTGTTCCCAATATCACTGCATTCAGGGTTAAATAAATGTGCGATATTGCTTCTAGAATTTTTTTTACTAATTGTATTTACTTAGTGAACTATCTTTTGTTGCACGACAGCTATTTATAATTATTAACTGCCTTGGTGTCGAAACGACAGCAGCGGATGGTCTAAGGTTTTTGTTGTAAAATCAGTCCTAACTAACCGAGAGCCACCAAATTTTTTCTGGGTAATCACCATAGAAATGATTAAAAGTCACGAAAAATTCAAAATCCCTGCAAAAATGCAGAAAGGAGAACAAACTAAACAGGCTTCGTTGTCCAATCGACACCGATGGACGTTCAATTTTTAACGTGCATAAGCACCTCTAAACAATCTTCAGTGACACCGAATAGCTATGCGTGATTTCATGACTACACAGCTATTCAGTGACACCGAATAGCTATACGTGATTTCATGACTACACAGCTATTCAGTGACACCGAATAGCTATACGTGATTTCATGACTACACAGCTATTCAGTGACACCGAATAGCTATACGTGATTTCATGACTACACAGCTATTCAGTGACACCGAATAGCTATACGTGATTTCATGACTACACAGCTATTCAGTGACACCGAATAGCTATGCGTGATTTCATGACTACACAGCTATTCAGTGACACCGAATAGCTATACGTGATTTCATGACTACACAGCTATTCAGTGACACCGAATAGCTATACGTGATTTCATGACTACACAGCTATTCAGTGACACCGAATAGCTATACGTGATTTCATGACTACACAGCTATTCAGTGACACCGAATAGCTATGCGTGATTTCATGACTACACAGCTATTCAGTGACACCGAATAGCTATACGTGATTTCATGACTACACAGCTATTCAGTGACACCGAATAGCTATACGTGATTTCATGACTACACAGCTATTCAGTGACACCGAATAGCTATGCGTGATTTCATGACTACACAGCTATTCAGTGACACCGAATAGCTATACGTGATTTCATGACTACACAGCTATTCAGTGACACCGAATAGCTATACGTGATTTCATGACTACACAACTACTACGGTCAATTCAAAGTGAATTAAAAATAATTAATTATAAAGAGCAAAAATATACATACCCCTCCTCCACCTCAATCCGCCTCAAAATAAAATACTCAATATTTCAAGCTTGCATTAGGAAAGTGTCCAAAAAACAAAGTTTGTGGAATATGGGACACAAAATAAAGTTTTAGTCACCAGAAAAATTTTGACAGCGGATCATTAATTATTATACGTGCATAGGCTTGTAGTAAGTAATATATATTTTAATTAATTACCTTCATCCATATTTATTAGCATTACCTAAAATCACATGAATTAAAAATATCTAGGGAAAAAATTGAAAAAATTGTGATACAGGTTGAAAATTCTATAAATTATTTGTATCGTGCAAACAGATTTAAAATGTCCTCATTGCACTAGATTCTTCACTAATTTATTTTCTTTTTTATATTTCTGTATTTAATCATTTATTAATTAAATATTTCATAGAGATAAGCATATTCTTAAGCTTCAGGAATACATTATACCCAAAGGTGCATGGTCTGCCTGGATTTTTTAATTTGAAATTCACTTACAATTTCCAAGTAATTTTTCATACAGTATAATATTAAAAACATCCGCAAATTAAGGTAACAAAAAAGTAATCAATCACATTATGATGACTTAAAGAGATTATATGTAATATAGCATTACTCGGCTAAGCCAAACTTTCAACATTCATTTAAATTTATTTCTAGTGTAGCAGCTAACCGAAATCGTACAATTTCCCTGAAGACATTTGACTCTTTAAAACCGGTTTTTGAAATCTTAACTCAATTTCTCAAAATAATTTACTAAAAATAAATACATTGTTCTGTTCATTTTTATCAAAATTAATAAATAGTAGTTAATAAAAATCAGTTTTTGAACATTAACAAGGATTTTTTAACACGATTTTATTAACTCCGCCTGTATGTAACGAAATCTTTGAACTTGATTTTTACCCACTTTAAAAGGACAGGTTAATTCAAAATTTTGCATACTTGCCAAGGACCGATAACAATACAATAATTTAATAACTTTGTTCCATTGTTCTGATCAGGATTACCGATTTTCTATTTCCAGATTTGGTGACTAATTCCAGATCCTATTTCCAGATTAGGTGAATAAAGATTAAATTACAACCCTGAAATGAAAATAC
The DNA here is from genome assembly GCA_019973975.1 of Trichonephila clavata. NCBI lineage: Eukaryota > Metazoa > Arthropoda > Arachnida > Araneae > Nephilidae > Trichonephila > Trichonephila clavata. The sequence goes on from BMAO01002316.1 coordinate 299,582, forward strand.
TCAAGGTTAATATAAATACAACAAACAAAATAAATGATAGTCTAAAAAACTAAAAAACCGCTTTTATTATAGATCGAACTAAAAAATAAATTATAGTTTTAAAAAAACTAAAAGATACACTTTTATAATTAATCAAACTGAAAAGTAAAAAATAATTCTTAATATAAGAATAAAATGATTAACGAGAAAATTAATGTCAATGTGGTAAAAGCATGAGAAGCAATCAATTGTTATAATTTCTTACTAGTTCTATTCCGAAACGCAGTTAGTGTAAAAATGTAGTAGTAAACACTCCACTCTTTTACCACAATGACATTAATTTTCTCGTTAATCATTTTATTCTTGTATTAAGAATAATTTTTTACTTTTGAGTTCGATTAACTATAAAAGCGCGTTTTTCAGTTTTTAAAATATAATTTATTTAAATATTATTTATCTTAAACCATGATAACTTGTTTGGAAGGGTAACAGCAGTTTAATTCATGCGTAGTGGTGCAATACTAATAAAGACAGTTGTGACTTCAAGCTCGCTGCCGGCAATTTTTAAATAAAGCCACGTGCTCGACCCCTGATTCCAGCAGCATGCATCAGTCCCGCTATATGGTAGGTCTTATCATATAGCGGGTCGAAGCAAGTCAGATTTGTTGGGGCTCTAAGTCCGCACGTGACATGGAATTTAGAAGAATTAAGTCCGAGCTCTCAGGTTTCGTCCTCATCATTTGACCGCGATACGAAATACGAAGTTTGATATCCATGACACTCATAGATCTTCTAGTGAAATGTTAATAAGGCATTTATGTTATATTTTTTTCTCTAAATTTTCGGCTCACAAAATGCATGACGTCCAATATATGTCAAAAATACTTACTTAATACTTATACTTACTGATCAAAAATACTTAGTAATGAGTGTTAACTGTTCAAGCTATTTGTTTCAATTAAATAAATTTCGATTCAATTTAAATTATTATATCTTTAAATATTATTTTTTTTATTTTAAACAAAACTTTTTTTTCTATGCATGCAAAATTTAAAATACATCTACCGAGTCATGTTCAAATATATTAAATTGAGGCAGATTTTTCTTTTATTTATCACACGACATCATTCTAAAAAATTTAATAAATTACAGTTTTAAAAAAACTAAAAAACACCTTTTTATAGTTAATCGAACTAAGTTGTAACTTAATCTTTTAGTCGCCAAATCTGGAAATGGGATCTGGAATTAATCACCCGATGCGGGATGGGATCTGAAAGTGGGAAATCGTTAGTCCTGATAATCCTGATCAAGACAATGGAATAAAATAATTAAATTATTGCATTGCAGTGAGCAAATTTTCGAAGTAATCTGATCTTTTAAAGTGGGTAAAAATTGAGTTCAAAGATTCCGTTACATACAAGGGAAGCTTATAAAAGAGAGCGTAAAAAGTGTATTTTTGTAGTTTGTTACGCACAAAAGTATGTAATTAAAAATATTGATGTATCAGTAAATTATATATAAACTTTGGTTTTTAAGTTACAATTATATCCAGAATGTTAAAATGAGATAATGTATTATTTAAAATATTTTCCAATACATTGTACATTAAAATATTCACGTAACCTTTTTACAACAAATTTATATTTCCTAGTCATTCATTCAGCCTTTATTAGATAACAAAACTAGACGTAAAAATGTTCAGACATTTACCTTTGTTACAACATTGTTAAATGCATTTGTGTGAAACTTTTAGATACGAAACTTTTTATAAAAATTGTCATATAAAAGTATATCAACAGAATTTTTTCGTTGACTCCTATTAAACTATGAACAAATATTTATTAAATTAAACAAACAATTAAGTATATTGATATCCAGTAATAAACTTAACACTAGAATAGATAACATCCATTAACTTAAAGGAGAACGTTTCGGAATACGTTTGAAGAATTTTCAAGTTAAAGATGTTATTTATAAAACTTTTTTTATTCATAATATACTTTTTTTAATAAAAGAAAGGACATCAACCGTAGCAAACTTAAATGTTTTAAAAGAAACTGCTATTTCGTTATTTTTTGCATGTAGTAGTTTATCTGCATACTGGCAAATATTCAAAGAAACGTTTGGGATCATTGCACACTTCATAACGAATAATATTTGGCCAGAATTTAAAGTTACTTCGGCTAAACCTTCATTTGCATAGAACACGCATATCAAAGCCATCCATATTCACATAAGTTGCGCTCATTAAGAACGGTAAAAGGTGAGAAAAAGAGATATTCTTAATGACGGCAGCAAAATTTGAATATTGGACACGTTATTTTTAGATCCTTGAAAAAGGGTGGGGGATTTTTTTTTCTCTTTACTTTCACTTCTTTAGGTCCTTCCTTTCAAAATATATTAAATTTTTCTTCTTCTTGTTCAAAAATGAAATGAAATTCAATCCGTTTCAAAAGAAGGAAAAAGAAACGAGAGAGAGGAGAGAGGTCTTTTCAGCTTAGTGTCAAAATGAAAAGTAAAAATTGTTTGTTTTTGTAGGGTAAATTTTTTATGCTTCCTCACTTGCTGTTGATTTTAAGTGTAATGATTCGTATATTATGTAAACTAATAAAATGATTTCGATATTTATGTATAATTTTCTTATTATTAAACAATAAAATGATGTTAATTTAGAAAACATGTATTTTTTTTCATTGCATGTTTTAATTTTGAAAATTTACTGAAGATCGAAAATAAAGCATTTGCATTCTAGAAATTGACCTTTCATCCTATTTACTTATAAAATTCGTAATAAAGGGAATTTGAGAATTTAATCTATGTGTCCAAAAAGTATTTTAATTGCCAGTAGATACGTTATCACAAGCTTATAACTTTAAATCTTACAATTTTATCTTAAAAAATAGTCATTCTCCTTTTAGTGAGCACTAAATAATGTACTTGAAAACGGTATTATATAAAAACCATTAGCTTAAATGTATGTTGGAAAGCTTAAAATTTTCCTACAAATTCTGTTCAATAATAGTAGAAATAAATATCTTAATCAATTAGTGAATAAATATAAGGTAGCGTTTACATCATCTGCAATATTAATCAGAAAAATAGTAATTGAAATTAATATTCACTACTGGCCATTAAAACTTCTACACCAGGAAGAAATGCAGATAACAAAATGATATTTATTGGATAAATATATTAAGTTTGAAGTAACATGTGATAAAATTTTCAAGAAATTTGGGTGCATAAATCCAGAGAAATCAGTACCCTGAACAAACACCTCTGGCAGTAATAACAACGCTTATGCGCCTGGGCATTAAGTCAGAGATTGGATGGCAAGAACAGGTGCAGATGTCCATGCAGCTTCAACACGATACCACAGCTCATCAACTGTAGTGACTGGTGTATGGTGACGATGTAGCTGAAAGGTTCTATGGAGCACTTAGTACTTTTAAGGAATCTAATCTCCTGTTATTTAATTATGAGTAACTGTAACAAGTTCTATTATTGTCCAGTGTAAAATAAAATAATTGAAATGAAAAAATTTACAATTGAAAAATGATTAAAATAAAATACATTCCAGATAAAAAATAAGTTAAATAAAAAGCTCTTTTAAGAGCTCCAAAACATGAGAAACTAAAATCTGGAAGTGGGTGGAGCTATCCTAGCCAATCCGAGGGCAGCAAACGTCCGAAGTTATGTGGATGAAAAAATTAAACTAGAAGTGAGAGAATTTTAGCAAGAATGAGAGGTAGCGATCTGATTGGTCGAGACGGTGACGATCCAGTCTCTCAGCAACCATACACTAGACGTTTTCTATTGGCTATAGATCTGGTGAACGAGCAGGCCAGGGCAACAGCCGAACATTTTCCGTATCAGGGAGGATCTGTAAAATACTGACAATATGCGGTCGTGCATTTTCTTGCTAAAACGTTGGGTTTCGCAGGGCTCGAATATAGGGTAAACCCATGGGTCGTAACACACTAGAAATATAGCATATACTGTTCAAAGTGCTAACAATGCAAACCAGAGGTGACTGAGACGTGTACCCAATAGCGTCCCATAACATCACGCCAAGTGATGGGCCAGGACGACGATGACGAATGCACGTTGCCAATGTGCAATCACCTCGATGCCGCTGAAGACGAATGCGACTCTTTTGATGCACTAAATAGAACCTGGATTCATCTAAAAAAATGATATCTCGCCATTCGTGAGCACAGGTTAGTCATTGGTCACACCACTGAAGACGCTTCTGTCTTTGATGCGTCAAGGGTAAACACAGCCATGGTCTTCGAACTGAGAGTCCCTGCTGCTGTAAATGTCATAGAACTGTTCATGAAGATACTTGTTCTCTTGCAAACGACCCCAATTCTTGACTAAGGGCGCGTGGCTGCTCGATCCATTAAGTTCATGCGGGTAACATGGCTGTCTTCTCGGCTGCTAGTGATAGGGGGCCGTTGAGATCCAGCACGGTATTGCCATATCTGTATTACCTTCCTGAGTCCATCCATTCCATATTCTGTAAACAGTCATTGAATCTCGACCGATACGAGCAGCAATACTGCAATATGATTAACCGCAGTCCCAGTACGCTATAATTCGACCTTTATCAAAGTCAGAAATGTGCTGGTATGCATTTCTGCTTCTTACACGAGGTATAACAGCAACTTTAAATTAAGCAACAACGGCCAAATGCAATTTATGTATGAGAAACTAGCTGAACAATTTTCTCATTTAAACACTTTGTAGGTGTCACTTCCAGCGCCATCTTTGTATGAATGCGCTGAAAAGCGAATAATTTGTATATCGCTGCACCTTCTCTCCTATCGTTGAAATCTCACGTCTGTAGTATGTCGCCTTGGTGAAGCAATTTTAATGGTCTGTATTGTATATAAATTTGAAAACATAATTGAAATTAATAAAAAAATTTACATACAGTAATTCAAATTTTATTCATAAATAAACAAATAGTTTATGATTCAAATTAATATAAACAAATTAGTAAACAGTAATTGAAATTAATATATAAATTTATGTGATAATAATGATATATATAGTTGTGAATCTCCATTGAATAGTCATATTACTTCTATAAGTTTATTTCTTCTATACATAATTGCTAAGTTTGTACTGCCGTCTACACTATTTTTATAATATGTTATCATTTCTGTTCTATCTCATCTTTAGCATTCATGCATTATTTTAAAACTGTTTTTTATGGGCGAAAAGATTTGCAAGTTTATAATTCCAAATTTAATGTTCTCATTAAAAAAATTCTTGTTTAACGAAAAAAAAATATAACTTTACAATTCATAAATAGTTTATAATTTTTGAAGATTGAAAAATGTTTTAAGAAATATGGAATGATAAAAAAATGCATTATTATTCTTGAAAAAGAAAACAGGAAAACTACCAACTTATGATCATAAAACGATAATCCAAAAAAGATGTTCCAAATATCCTTCATTCTGATTCTATGAATGAATGAAGAGAAAATTGGGATCAAGAATCCCTTTCATAATAAAAGTTAAGGAAACAAGACTAAGGAAAGAACGTTGTCCCACAAACTCAGAAATAATTTATCGCTTCCCATTAAATGCATACCGGAATTTGAGCGCACGGCAGGTTAAATTTCACGCTGTCAGTTAGATCCGTGTTACTCATAGACGCATTAAGCAAACACTGTTTAACCTAATTGCCGAGGCGTTAATTTATGTAACCTCTTTTAATTGGCGGAGTTTTAAACGCGTACTTAAAACCGGGCCTCCGCAACATTTGAATGCACCTTAATATCCGCTACTGCCTCTTGATTAAGCTAATGAACTAAGCACTGGTACATTTTCCACGACCAAAATTCCCAAACTTTGGTTATATGAGAGAAGTGTTAGGCTTCGAATTATTATTAAGAATATCTGAATATTTTCGGCGGGGAGAGGTGCAAAAATTATTCAGTGGAGGCTGTTTAGTTGTTGTATGTATACTAATCATCCGTTTCATTCTTTCAATGGATCACATTATGTTTGTAAGAGGAGTTTAATCAGTGGTTTTAAACTGGAGCACAGTGTATTATATTTTAATGAAAAGCGGATTTTTCTATTATTTACAGCAAGGTAAAATATGGCTTACACGATAGAGAGCCATTCGTGAAACTTTGAATTTAATGTGAAAGGTAATAAATGACAGCCTTTGTTTTCGTTATAATTAGATATAAGTAACCAAACATTTACTATTTTGGTTCTCTTCATTTATTTTCATTAGAAAATTTAATAGGCTAAGTATCATACACAACAACTGCATAATTTATTGAAGGGGAAGAGAAAAAAAAGAGAAAAATTCCTGAAAGTAAAAATGATATTATTATAAATATATGTATTTGTTTCCAATGATCAGCATCAAATCTACTTTCTTCACAGAATAATGAAAGAATAATATTTCTTTAAGTAAAAAAATCAGTTATTTATTCTTATGAAACTGAAAAAAATTTCTAGAACTTTGAGATTAATATATCATTTCTATGAAAGAAAAAATTTGCGTTTAAGCTTATAAATCGTCATCAATTCCTCATTATAAATTCATGTGTGTGCGTGTGCGTGTGTGCATGTGTGGGGGAAATGTGCGTGCGTGCTAGCGTGCATGTGCGTGCGTGCGTGCGTGTGAGTGTGTGTGCGTGCCTGTGCGTGTGTGTGCGTGCGTGCGTGCTTGAGTGTGAGCATAAATTTTAGTCTATACGTAGACTTTAAGAATCCAATTTCAATATGAGTAACTGAATTCAAAAAGATTATCGATAAAAGTATCACAAAGGCTTTCGATGAATTAAGTAAAAATGCATTACCCTAATTAAAGAAACATGAAATAATCCATAAAAAATGTCTGATTACATGTTATTTACTGAAGTATTAATCTTCAATACAGATAAATACAAAAAAAAATAATAAATTTCCTTTTATTCAGAATCAATGTCATGTTAATTCTATTGCAAAGTTGTAGACATTTATTTCATTTTTAAATATCAGAATATCGCTTTAAATACACTTATTTTAACATGTAAGAACATGAGTAAATACTTAATAATATCAAGAAAAGTAAATCACAATTGGCTTTAGTGCCTTGTGTGTAAATAGAAAGTTAATATTTTTTTTAAAAATTTTCACTAACTTAAATTGATGCATCGATTCAGTGACTAAAATAATAAAAAATCGATTTTTGAAAAAATGGAATATTTTGGGTATATAAAAATGTTTTAATCAAATATACCAATTATTATTCTTATAGTTATACACATACTAAATGAACAATTAGCATTATTAAACTATCGATGACAGCTTTAAACCATAAAAAAGGAATTCTTTGATTATAATACGAACGCAAATAATATTTTTTAAATTTTACTCACACACATATGTTATATTTCATCGCTACGAATGAATTAAATCTGTGTCAAATGTATTAAAACAATATTCTTTTATTTCAGTCTTTCATTAACAGAACTATAAACATAGTCATTGGAGGAAACATCTTTTTAAAAATAATATTAATTATAGTGTGTGTTACAAATTATTAAGGGGAATGTTAAAATAAACCAAAATTATTTGTTTACATTAATATATTATTTTGAATTATATGAATTTTTCTGAGATTAAATTTTCTCGTCTATTGATTAAATTAAATTATTCTTATCAACCGCTGAATATTTATTTTTTAACTAGGTGTTACCTTACCGTGTTTATTGGCAAAGATGTATCTAAGTTGTTTATTACCGTGTGTTGAGAACCGTAAATAAATTATGGATTGCTCTTTCATTTAGTCAAAAACAATCATGTAAAGTTACGAGAGCACGGGGTAATGCAATGAAATAATGTGCTGAAAATTATGTTGCAAGTTTTAAAGGGCAATGCGCGTGTGGTGCGTAAGATCAGAGAGATAAAGTGCAACTTATGCGCCCACTATATCATATGGCTATTAGTCAAAATTCAAGGGTTGTATGTGGGTGGGGAAGTTTGTATGGAAGTGAAAGCAAATAACTCTCTCTCTCTCTCCCTCTCTCTTATACTACATCTTTCCCCCCTCGGTGCACTGTTCCTACTCTCAACTAAGTTAAGATTATATTAACATCCCAATTCTAAGAAACCGAGTTGTGAAACATACAATTGTGCAATATAATTGTATCCATCCTACAGAATAAAAAACAAAAGATTTGAAAATGATTAGATACGGTTTTTTCAATACTGTATTGATATTTTTGTGAGAAAAAATAACAGTTTAATTGGAAACACAAGAATCTTAAATGAAATACTAAATGTACTTGATCTTTTAGTATTTTGCTGTTAAATTCAGTAATATACTCTTTGTTGAATAATACATTTCAAAACGTTTGAATTTTCGTTAAAATTTGATAAAAAAGTTCTTTTCTGTTTTCAAATCTTCAGTAACCTACTTTAAAAATAAGGGGTAAAAACTAAAGTGTTTGCCATTGGTATGCAGAATAACAATTTTTTTTTAAATTTATATTTAAAAAGTTCAATTTACCTTTAAGCATATTTTCCATTTTTAGCTTATTTAAGTACGGGTAGTCTAAATTTATAAAAGATATTTTTTTACATTAAAAAACTTAATTTATGATAAAAATGGAATTAAAATGTGCACTAGGTATATTTAAGAAACGGTTGTACATTTTCTTACTGCTTTCGTAAATAAAAATCAGATATCAAGGAATAATCAAAATAAAACTAAAAACTATAAATCTGATTCAAGGAGTTAGATCAAATGCCATAGATTGAAGCTAGTCTCAACAATTGATTCACCGCCTTTGAAATTTTTTTATTCATTGCTTATTCTTTCATTTGACTAAAACTGGAGCTAGTTCCTTTCTTCAAATCCTCAAGGTATTGTTTCACCTCCATCTATTCAACTCAGTTGCCAGATTTTTTTTCAAGATTTATTCTGGAAAATTTTCAGCCACTAATCATATTTTTATGAGGAAAAGTAAATCGGACCAATCTCAGATGCATTTATCAGCATTTAAACTGGTTTAGTTGTCAAATAAATTATCGTACTGCCCATTATCCAAACCTGTATATAGGCATGCAATATAAACATTCAATATATAGCAATAATTCAATTTAATTCAGAATTTATTGTAAGTGAATCGTATTTGAATGGATTAAACACGTTTCAATTTATTGGTTAATCTATACAAATACTACGGGGGGAATACGGAAGAAGTTACGTTGGTAGACCTGTCTGGCTTAAATTGGAGCTTTACAATTTCAGCATTTCTGGCTTTCACTCAAAGCAATACTCTAATAAACTCATTCTAGTATTTGAAACTACCTTATCACCGTCGGAAGCGAGATTGAGGAAATGCGATTCTCGAGAAGTAAAGGTAGGGCGGTCTCACAGGCAGTCGGAAATTGCTCTAGCTATGAATCACTGAAGCTGCAGATATAGGGCTGTACTCATTCGAAGCTGGACGGTGTGTGAAATAGGGAGGGGAGACCAAAAATAGATTCTTGCCGAGAAACACATTTCAGGCGTGATTCTATTATAAGCAGGACGTCCTGTTTCTGGAAACTCACCTCAAAGATCATTGTTTAGTGTTCTCTTTAAATATGAAGAGAGAGACTAACCTCAATTATCGTAACTCACGCGATAATGTAGGGGGAGCTTTTAACAAATTTTAGTGATTAAGCATTTGGGGATTGTTTTCCGGAAAAAAGGCACATGTTTCCTCTTATGACAAGCTTTAAAATAAAAGAATACAATGCTATATAAGAAGACAATGTTTTCATTTGCTTAGTCAAAAGATTAAGGTATCTGACTACGCTCGAACTGTGATTTTAAAAAAGTGCATAAACGGATAATTTTCATGATATATTTAGTGTTACGTATATTATATAATACATGTATTAAATTGTTTTAAGGGCATTAGACAAAAAAATTTATTTATATGCAATATTTGGGCGAAAAATTAACTTAGAATAACCTATTTTCAAAATGTTTTTTTTTCTCCATGTATAAAAAATGTTTCTGTAATAATAATATTTAGTTTATATAAAGTAAAGAGACTTCTCCAGAGTGGCTAAACTAGGATTTTTGAAAAATTCACATTATTTTCAGAGTTACTACCAATTGAAAAAATTATCGGGGTTTTTTTCTTAAAATTTCTTTATTCTGTTGTGTTAAAATATGGATAAATCCACTTCTAAGTTATATATTTCAAAAATCCTAGTTCAAGCTCTGTACAGAGGTCTGAGCTATATACAGGCACAATATTATTAATATAGATGCATTTTTCATGAAAGGAGAATGTTTTGAAACTGGGTTATTCTAGGTTCATTTTTTGTCAAAATATGGTATTTAAATATTTTTTTTATTGTAATAATATTCTTAACACAATTTTACACACGTATTCTAATCTGAGTGACACTAAATATCATAAATATTATCCATTTATACGCTTTTGCAAAATCCCAGTTCCGAATGTAGTCGAATACCTTAAATGTGAATGAATAAAATGATTTTGAAACGTTATGTAACTTATAAATGTGCAGGAGAAGAGTGACTTACTCATCAAGAAATCTCTGGAACTGTTAGACGTCCAGACTTGAAATTTGGCAAGCATAATTCTTTTATAAACCAGAGATATGCTAAGAATTAGTTTTACGAAAATTGCCTTACACGAGGGGGCTTCTGAGCTGTTATAGGCGAAAAAAATCTCGTTTTTGAACTATTTTACCTACAGGCTTGAAATATAGCAGACATGTTTCTTTTTTTGGGTAGGGATCGCTAAGAATTAGCTTTATGAAAGTCCACTTCCAGAAAAGGAGGGAGTTAAAAATGCGTAAAAGTTAAACATACTTCAGTTTTAGAAATTCAAGTTCTGTCATTTTAAAAATGAAGCGAGGGCTTAAAAATATTTTTGAATACAATTGAAAGCGGAATACTATAATTTGTTTTTTCACTTACTTAAAAAATCATCATGAAACACATCGTGTATGTGTATGTGTGTGTGCGCACGCATGCGTGTATACGTGTGTGTGCATGCATGCGTGTGCACGAGTGTGTATGTGCGCATGCGTATGCAGATGTGTGAGTGCGCGCATGCTTGTGTAGATGTTTGATTGCGCGCATGCGTGTGTATGTGTGTGTGCTCGCATGTGTGTGTATGTGTGTGTGCGCGCATGCCTGTGTAGATGTGTGAGTGTGCGCAGGTATTTGTGCACATGCATTCTGCTTTTCAAGCGATAATAACTTGAATAAAAAACGATGCATGTTATACTTAATATTTATAATGCCCTTAATTCCAATTTTATGAGATTAAAAATGCCGAGTCTAAAAAAAATGTTTCATACATAAAAAAATTAATCCTGAAAAATCCCACCATATTATTCACCTTTTATCAAATATATTCCTTAAATATATATATTTTTCCCTAACTCCTTTTTAGTCCAATTAAATGCTTTGTAGGAATGCATGATATCAATCAACGTGAGAGTAACATGTGTGTCCGATCATTCTGATGTTCTCTTTGAAATCAATTTAAATATACTAAAGTTCATTCTTTGGTCTGTTTTTAAATGATCAATCATATTTTTGAAGTGTTTCTACGCAATGGTGTTTTAAAGCATTACATAATCGAAAAGGAATAAAAAATAAAAAAATAATGCATTTATATAGTAATCACTGCATTAAATTCTGATATTGAAATAATCTAATATTGATGATTTCTGCAAAATACTAAAATTAAATCAATAATAAATCTAAGTTGAACGATAAATATAAATAGATTTCGCCGTAGTGATTGGCAGTTGAATTTGAAAAACACATTTCTGCCCAAACAAAATTGTTATTATTGCAATAATAGCTAAAGATATCCCTTTGCGATGTTTAAATTTTACGCGTTTATTAATTTAAAAAAACTTTAATTTTAACTGCAAAAAAATGTGTGCATAAAGCATGAATTTTATTAGTTAAAACTTTTTCACTGTTTGCTTAATTATTATTATTATTCGTGCTATTAAATTAAATTAATCAGATTTATTGTAATCCAGCTCTTTTAAAAAAATTTTTGTTTTGCTAGATTAGTTTTTGTAAGAAAAGATGTTATTGAAAGCTGGTAACTAAAAACTTGAGATAAAAACATCAATATTATAGGTTTAAAAATTGTTTTAACTTTTTTTTCCTTTAATGTACTTTTGATTGTTTTTCCTTTTCTTTCTTTTTTTTAACTTTTTTTTTGTTTCTTTTTTTGTTTTTGTTTCAGCAGTCTTTCTTTTTTTGTATTGCGTATGTATTATGCAAAAATTCTCTTTGCTTTTTTTTTCTTATGAAATAAATTAAATAGTTTCTTTTGTAGTTTAGAAATGTGCTGTTTCAAACAAATTTAAACTATACAAAATGATTGTTTAATACCCTAAGGGTAAATTTCGGAATATTTTTTTATTGTTCAAAAGTATAAGAGAATTAATTTTAAATACTTTTCAAATAAAAAGTATAACATTATGATTTATGGTGAAACATAATTATGTAAAGTATATACCACGAGAGAGAGAGAGAGAATCTAAAAAGATATACAGTCTATCGAATTAATAGAGCATAAAAATCCTCTTACTATTTTATTTAATCATATAGTTATAACTACGGTCTTAATAGTTAAATCATAAAAGAAGTTAAAGTTGAAAATGTTAAAGCTTAAACATTACTTATTTTATTTCCATTTATTTAAACTACATATTTTTCTACAATGGGTAACAATAATTTCTTGAGAAATATTAAATCTTTTATTTAAAAATTATAGAAGGAAATTTATCTCGATATATACACGGCTCAAAAAATTAGGGAGCACATGGATTTAATGGAATTATGCAAATATTTCTTCTGATAAATAAAGTAAAACAAAATATCTATAGTCTGAAGTGTAGCAGGAAGCAGAAAAAGAAAACTTCATATACAAATTAACGTTCATGATATCAAAAGCCAGAAAAAGGATATACCGTAAAATCAGACGTATAGCACGCATCGGCGTATGACGCGTACCTTACTTTCACACTACATTTTTTATATATATATATATATATATATATATATATATATATATATATATATATATATTTAGGTATCTTCACCGTATAAAGCGCACCTGTATTTTTACGAAAAAACCTAAAATGTGTGTGTGCATTTCTCCTATGTTTTGAAGTTATTTATTCGATGTACGCTTTAGAAAAAATAGTATAGTTCTAGAACTGCAACCCTTTAAGCTTATATATATAAGGAGAATGCCATTTCTTTAAATACACTCATGTCCATAAATTAAGGTTCATTCAGAATCACACAGAAATTGAACTCTAAAATAAAAAATTTCACCTGTAGAATTATTACACACATCTTGAAGAAGAATATGCAAATTACACGAAACCACCAGATGGCGCAGATAGTACGTCACAAGGACGAGAGTGTAAGAGAGGGGTATATAAGGAATAGTGGCAAAGCAGTAAAATTGTTCACAAGCGCTTTAAAAGCCTTTCAGTGCAATAACCGAATAGTTATGGCACAAAGGAAGCATTTCGATGATTTTTTACGTGGTAGAATTATCCGACGACTGGAATGTGGACGTACACAGCTGGAAGTATCCGAGGAACTTGGAATCGCCCAGAGTGTCATCTCCAGGCTTTGGCAACGATTCCAAGATTATGGTAATGTGAGTAGATGTTACAGCACAGGTCGCCCCCGAGTTACAACGCCGAATGAGGACCGGTATTTGGCAGTTACTGCCAAAAGAAACAGACCGAGCACAGCATCAGACCTGTCTCGTCAGCTCTCTTCAGCTACCGGTACGACAGTTTCAAGGCAGACCGTGTACAGACGCTTAGGGCACATTGGTCTATATGCTCGTAGGCCTGTCAGATGTGTTCCCCTTACCTCAACCCACTGTCGCCTGCGATTAACCTGGATTAGAAAGCATGCATTGTGGACACCGCAACACTGGTCTTGTGTGATGTTTTCCGACGAATACAGGTGAAGCTTGCAGTCTGATTATCGCCGGACTTTCATATGGAGAGCGCCAGGTACCCGTTACCACCAAGAGAACACCATTAAACGACACCGTTACGGTGGTGCAGGATGGCTCGTTTGGGGAGGAATTATTCTTGGTTCCAAAACTGACCTGCATGTTAAGAGTGTAACGATGACAGGCCGCATCTATCGGGATGTTATTCTGGAACAACATGTACGTTTGTTTCGGGGGGGCATGGGTGCTGAATTTCTGTTTATGGATGATAAGGCCCGTCCTCGCCGTGCAAACATTGTAGACGAATGCCTTCAATCGGAGGATATCACCCGTATGGATTGGCCAGCATACTCACCGGGCTTGAATCCAATAGAGCACGTGTGGGATATGCTTGGCCGACGAATTGCAGCCCCTCAACCCCCTCCTACCTTTGTACCGTAACTTCGGAGGGCATTGCTTGATGAGTGGTGTAATATTCCCCAAGATCAGATTGATAATTTGATACTCATCATGCGTAGGCGTACTAAGGCCTGTATTGCATCGTCTGGGAGACATACTCCGTATTAACCATCTTACTAACCATGTTATACTGTTTTTTGTAAAAGGTTCTTTTTTGAAATTTGCTCCAGGGAGTAAAAATCACAATTTTTATTAACTATGTCAAACATATAGCATCTTTTTTGCTCTTTACCTTTTGTTTAATGAATAGAATTTACAAATAAGTCAAATTTGTTTTGCCTGAACTTCATTATCCTTAATTTATGGACGTGAGTCTATATACCCTGCTGTTTGTAAAAAATGCAACACCATTAAGGAATTAGCTGAATTAAATGAACTTTGCAACAAATATCAATTATAGGATTTTACATAAAATAGTACAGTTTCAGAGCCACCGCGCATGCGTTAAGGTTGCGGTGTTTCTGTTTCTGAAAGCGTATAAATAGAGGGCTGTAGCGGGACGTTGAAAATGGCTAATTATTATTTGTTAGTGGCGAACGTTTAGTGAGACCTAAGTATGCCTCCACAATGAAATAAGGAGATTTTCCAACAACTTACGGAGTTTGAACGGGGAAGGAGTATCAGCTTCGAGAAGGAGGATTTTCCTATTGCACAATAGGAGATCGTGCGCAGCCGGACAGTTCCACAGTGAAGTGAGTTTGGAAGCAGTGGACCGGCGAGCATCGAACAACTCGAAAACTGGCAATGGACGACGGAAGGTGACGTCAGTGCGTGACGATCGACACTTGCTCCGCATGGCGGTAAATGACGGTACAGCTTCCTCCAGGCAGTTGGCAGCACGCTGGTCTACTGCCACAGGTGTACTAATGTGGGCTTCGTCAATTCGTCGGAGTCTGCTGCACCGTGGATTGTGTGCAAGTGTGAATTTATACAGGATCCCCCTCACGGCAAACCATCGACGGCTGCGTCTGCAATGGGCTCATAAGAGCAGAGCCTGGCAAGCTGATTGGCATCAAGTTGTCTTTTCAGATGAATCACGCTTCAATTTGTGGGACCATGATGGCTACATTCGTGTTAGAAGCTATGCCGGTGAACGCTGACTTCCAGAGTGCGTTATCGACCGACATAGTGGCCTAACACCCGGAGTTATGGTTTGGGGTATGTTTTCGTATCATGAACAATCCAATTTGGTACGAATTGAGAGTAATCTTAATTGCAGCAGGTACGCCCGTGAAGTGCTACAGCCCGAAGTCGTTCCCTTCCAGCAAGGCATCCCAGGAGCTATCTTTCTGCAGGATAATGCATGCCCACATGTTGAAAAAACTGTTCGAGTCTTATGTTCAGTTCAACACATGCAACTTCTTCCATAGCCTGCTTATTCACCAGCTATGTCACCTATTGAGCAGGTGAGGAATTTGGTTGGTAGGCGTCTCGCTCGTGATCCGCGTCCTGCAGCTTCAGAAGACGAACTTTTGCTGCGCATACAAGCAGTATGGAATTCTCTTCCACAAGCAGACATTCAAAATCTGTTTGACTCCATGTCACATCGTACAGCAGCACTTATTGCAGCGTGTGGTGGCTACACCAAATTCTGGTTTCGGACACTGATATTTTTTTTTTTTTTTGCTTTGAAAATTTTGTCATTTATTTGTATCAATACAAGTCGTTTGTGCATTATATTTCATTTAATTCTGATGATTCCTTCATGGTGTTGCATTTTTTACAAACAGCAGCATAGTATTTCAATACATGTACAGATCTAATTTTTTTAAGCTCTTCTCTTTTCTTGTTTTCAGAGCTCTCATCTTTATACCTGGTGTATAATGCGCACCAGTAAATTTCGACCTTATTCTTTATGTTAAAAATGCGCGTCATACGCCTGATTTTACGGTAAGTGTAGAAATCGTTGTTTCGTAGAAGCTGTTGTTTTCCGATGGCTTAGTGGTGAAACCAAACCTTCGACTGTTGTTTTGAGAAAAAGTGACTGGAAAATATCACGACAACGTGATCTACCGGAATTCATGGCTTGGTTTTTCATCGGGAAACTGGAATCTGGGCAAACACAAAGAACTGTAACGGATGCTGTTGGAGTGGCAATAAATATTATTGCAAGGCTGTCGTGGTCCATCGACCGCGAGTGTGAGAGGGTTCGAGTAAGAAACGGACATAATCTAAAGTTAACTACTTTTTATTTAGGCTTTAACACTTATGAAAAATTAAGATAATTAATTTAGAATTCACTTTGAAAACTAAAGCCAAGGAGTAATAAAACTTATTAATCTTATTAGATATATATAAGCACTTATCTTATTTATTCTCTTAAATGCTCTTGCTGTCAGCTTGCTAAATCGTCAGCCGTAAGGGGGACGACTTCCACCTCTCTATGAATCCTTTCCTTTGGAAATTAATATTACTAAGTGCGACAACCGGTCTCTCCACTTAAGATCAACTTTCAATCATCACCTCACCTACTCCATGACTAGCACTTAAATTGAAGTTTGTATTTGCATATATAAAATGAATGAAAACCTCTCTATGAAAATCGTTTTTCATCTAAAATCACATTTAAAAGGGTTATTTTCCCCCAAGAGGTTCAGTAGAAGCCCGAATAGAACCCGTTATAATGCTGTATATTCAACTTCAAGAAACAGGGCATATGCGATGTTGGCCAAGAGAAGGTCGTCCCCATGATAATAATGACTGATATATCCTGTTAACAGCTCGTTGAGACAGAACAGCAAATGCTACACACATTCAAAGAGAGTTTCCTTTTTAGTCTCAAACCAAACAGTCAAAAACAGGCTTTATGCGGGTGGTCGGTATGCAAGTAGGTCAATGACAGCTGTTAACAGTACTGCCCAAAGAAAGTGAGCTTCTCAACATTGAGATAGGATGCAAAGTGATTGAAGTCAAATACTGTTTACGGACGATTCCTGATTCACTTTAGAGTGTGATTCCAGACATGCTTTGGTATAGTGAGAAAGGGGTACTCAAAATAAATCAATATTTCTTCAGGAAAGATCTCATTAGAGACGAGGTGGTTCTATGGTTCTGGCTGGAATAAGCATAGACAGACGTACTGACATGCATATCATTCGGAATGGCAATTTGACGACTGACAGATGCACAGACGAGATCTTGAGATGACATGCTGTACCTTACGCTGCAGCTATTGGTGATTCCTTTCTTTTAATGCAGAGGATAATGACAGACCTCATACAAATCGTCTTGTTGAGAACTTTCTTGAAGCTGAAACAATACAGCGTATTGAGGGGCCAGAATACTTTCCTGATCTAAATGTGGTCGAACATGCTTGGAAAACACTCGGGCAACGCATTGCTGCAAGACCAAGGTCTCTTGGCACTGACCAAGACTTAGAGATCACACTTCGTCAAGAATGGAACAGTATTCCCACAATTCTCATCGATAACCTTATCGAATCCATGCTAAACAGGTGCGCGGCAATCTTAAGAGTTGGGGAGGACCCCACACCATATTAAACATCATGTATAATTTTCAAACTATCTCTGTTTGTCATTTACATGTAACCAAATTATTGGCCTTAATCATCAATTCATGTTCATTATACCATTCTAAAGAATTAAAGTTTTCATACAATTGTTATTTGCTGCTTTTTTTTTTTTTTTTTTTTTTTTTTTTTTTTTTTTTTGCATTTGAACTGCATTTTTTTACATTTGTATTCTCCATTTTATACCCATACATGGTTATCGCACACAACGGTTTCTTCCACTTTTTTGCTTGCTCCCTTATTGTTTTTTAGTAGAGTATATCTTCTTTCATTCATTTGCTCGTTGAATGTTACTTCTTTAAAAGGTAAGCATAGTCAAAAAGTTCAAAATTATTTCTCATCTTTAATAATTTTGTGCAATTTATTATATTGCTTAACTCAGACGTACCATTAACACTAGGTTCACACGGATGTTGGTTATATATCTATTTTTTACTGAAATGAGCCAATTTGACTCATACAAGAAAATTGAAATTTTTCGCAAAGAAAATAGTTCCAAATCAATGTAAATAAAAAATTTATTATTGAAAAATTCATTCAAAAGATTTTTACATATAAATTCTGTTTTTTAAATGCATTTCCCACAAAGATTTCTATTACATTTAGCACAAAGGTTTTTACTTTTATTGCATGATTCTTGTAAACTTGACAATTCTTTCGTGCGTCAGTAGTATGAAAATTTGGCATTGGAATGGAAATGTTCTTGACTTCTTCTCTATATTTACTTCTTACCTCTTCAGCCAATTGGAAAATAAAATCTTTTCTTCAAATATTTTGTGAGGTGTATTTGAGCGGTCTCTTTTCGTTCAATGTTTCTCATAAATTCCCATCAGCAGCTTTTTTGGCTGAAATTTCTTTATCAGAAGATGTATTGATAGCGTCTAAATCACTTTCGGTTTCAAAATCAGAAATGATAACCCTGGCTTGTTTATACTAGAAGCTATATAATGAAGACTTTCATCTTCACTGCTTGAAAATTCAATTTTGTTGACTTCCTCCTCTGATTCAACATCGTTATCACATTAGTCTACATCAATTCTATCCGATTCATTATCTGATTGGTCTTCTTGCATTTTAATTAATTTTTTCTGTAAAAAAAATTTTCTATTTTTTCCCCCATAATAGCAATCCTAGATAACCAGATAAATCAAATATCAATTGTAATACCTTTTACGAATAAATTACAAAGTTATATTTGTGGATCAAATTTTTCTTGTAAAAAAAAGAATTTTACAAAATTATAAATTATATATTATTTCACTAAAAATGCACTGCTCACACACGATGTATAATAGAAATTGGTAATAATGCAATAATGCAGCTGAATAGCAAAAAAAGTGACAATCGCTCTCACATACACACAAATATTGTATGTAAGGAATGCAAAATGAGAAAAGAAACAAACCACGAACGACTTGATTGTTGCCCAGGCCTCATATGAGCAATAAATTTCATGTGTTATGCTATTAACTGTTAAATCATTCTATCAGTCAAATTATCTCACAACTGTAAAAATAGGTACACCAGGTATACCTACACTCAAGAGCCAAAACACTATAACTACCTCTACATTTTGCAATGAACTCGTCTGGATGACGTGGAAGGCACGTGATCAGGTGGAAGTGGTATTTAACTGCTGCTGGAGAGTCTGAAGAATCATTCTTTCGCTTACTTCTGTGTGTAATGGGAAAGGCTGCAGATCTAAGAGACTTTGATAGAGGGCAGATTGTAATGGCTCGAAGGCTCGGAACAAGTATTTTCGAAACTGCACGACTCGTGGATTGTTCGCGATCTACAGTTGTTAGTACTTATCCAAAATGAATGAATGACGGTGAAACCAGCAGTAGATGACATAAAGTTGGACGTCCACACGCTATCAAAGAAAAAGGCCGTAGGAGACTGTCTCGCATGGTGAAGCAAAACCGGAGCCAGACAGTGGCTCAGCTGACCGCCCAATACAATGCAGGGCCAAGTAGAATAGTATGGGAGCACACTGTTCAGCGGACACTGTTGGATATGGAGCTACGCAGCAAACGTCCCACTCGTGTGCCTTTGCTGACCAAGTGTCATCGCCAATTGCGCCTGCGCTGGGCTCGGGAACATCGCGACTGGTCCATGGATCAGTGGGAGAGAGTTGTCTGATCAGATGAAGCACGGTTTATCATTCATCACGCCGATGGCCGTGTTAGGATACGCCATCTTCCAGTCGAACAGTTGCTCCCTCAATGTACAGTAGGCCATACACAGGCCGGTGGTGACGGTACTATGCTTTGGGGAGGTTCTCTAGGGCGTCTCTGGGACCCGTGGTTGTGGTAGAGCAGACCATAAATGCTACAGGGTATCTGAACATCTTTGCAGACCAGTTGCACCCTTACATGGCCTCTGATTTTCCAGCTGGAAATGAAATGTTCCAACAGGACAACGCCCCGTGTCACAAGTCTAAAATTGTGTTGTAGTGGTTCCAGGAACAGGATGCTGAATTCCAGTTAATGTCTTGGCCTCCAAACTCACCGGATCTCAATCCGATAGAACACATTTGGGATGTCATGGGACGGCAGCTCAGAGTTCAAAGACCACCAATTCGCAATATATCGGATTTGCATGACCGTTGCTTAAACATCTGGTACAATCTGTCTCCGGCCATCTACCAAGGACTTGTGGCATCCATTTCAAGGCGGGTTGAAGCTGTGTTTCGCGTCAAAGGTGGGCCAACTCGTTATTGACAGGTGGTCATAATGTGTTGGCTCTTGAGTTTATTTTAGGTATATATTCGATAAGGCAAAATGAAGGGGTCTGCGGGGAAGATGAATCAACATTTACATATATTTTCATTACTTCGCTGAAAATCAACGATTGTTTTTAAAAATATTATTAAAGTTTTAAATATATATAATAATCAAATTTTTAATGAGTCAAATTGGCTCAGTCCGTAAATATAGTTTTAAACATTCTAAAAATAAATTCACAACATCCCACGCTAATTGGTTAAGTGTGAAATTTACTTCACAGACGAAATGCAACAAAGAAATTTAATTAGAAACTTAATCAAATGACATAGAATAGAACATTTTATTTGTGTAAAGTGTCCATTCATAATGTTTTTCTCAGATAAATAAAAGATAATGTGCTGATTTACTATACTCTTAATATTTTAGTAATATAATTCTCATAATATTTGTGTTTAAATAGTTAAAGGTGAGTAGTTTTAATATTAAAATTATGTAACGTTAAATAATTAATTGAAAAAAGCTTAACTTTTATTATTTTTATTTATTTCGATTTCTATATTAAATTATTTAATTTTAATAGCCTAAATTAATCAAAATATTAAATTTTAAATTTTAAAGTGAGAAAAATATGTTGCAGGAAATTTTTTCTAAGCAGATAATTATGATGTATACATTGTATCCAATTTTTTCATTTCAATATATATGCTAATAAGAGTAATTAATTAATTTTATTACATTTCTAACTTAATCAGGATTTGCTTCATAATAAAAACAAATGAAAACATTTAACTTATAATAGAAATTTTTTTTCCTATTAAATATAGAATTTAGATCAATACGAAATATTTACAAGTATTTATTCTTTTTTCTTGAAAAGTTTTTTCATCAGATATACTAGTATCATTTCTATGAAAATTGTGTTTGTAACTCTAATCATATGCTTTCTTCGCCAAGAAATTTTTTTTTCTGATCTTCATGACAAGTCATATAAATCAATTTTAATTTTATCTAGGTGTGACATTTTTTAAAAAAATAAAAATTTTATTCAAGTCTGTACTTTTATATTTCTCTCGAAGTAATATATAAAAACAATGTTCCCAACTCTGGAAAAACTCAGTTTTTTTTTTAAATCAATGTACTTTTGCCTCAATAAAACAAAAACAAATTATATTTGAACTTGCAATATTTATTTCTGGAAAAATAAAATCATATTTATATTCTATCCAACCATTTGCCATACTAATGTCAAATGTTTAAAGAATCTTTTATTTTTATTTTGCCTAACCGTTAATATTTAATTTTCAACTATTTCCACTTTTCAGTAATTAATCTTCCCATCATATAAAAGAACAAAATCGTTAATAACTAAGAAAATATGGTATGAATTAAATAATTGTGCTGGAAAGTTTTTACATCCTTCTCTGAGCCCTAAAATAATATTTTAAATATTATTTCAAAACATGTTTTTTTTCTAATTGTTGATACGGCCTTTTGTTTAGTAAAAGTAATTACTCAGACAGAAAATAAGTGACTTCACGTATTTAATTTGAGTAAATGAAGTTAAAACACAGATGACTTTCTGAAAAAATAGTAGGTGCTGTCATGTGTAAAACTATTCAAAAGATATATTTCCATCTAACTGAAAAATAGCATGGAAAATAATTCAATAAAATCAAAAAAATTATAAGTATAAAGATATTTTAAACATTTTTTTCGGTTTTTCTTCTTACCATTACCCCTAATTACACGTAAAAATAGTAAATCCAATACTGTCACTGTCACAGATAAAAGTAAATAATAATCATATAAACTGTAAGAAAAATTATACTTCTTTAAAGTTTATTTCTAATTACTTAAACCTATTAACTACCATAAAATTCCGGCGTATAACGCACACTTTTAACACAAAAATTAGATCAAAGTTTAGGGGTGCTCGTTATACGCCGGGTATAAAAATAAAAAATAAAAACTTGTGCATAAGAAAAATTAGACTTTTACATGTATCGAAATATTGATTATTTAAAAAAAAATGAACATTCTTTATGAACTTAAATGGTTGTTCTGGAAGTATGCTTTTTTTTCCAAAGGTTCGAATAAAACCTCGAATAAATGACTTCAAACCCTAAGAGCATTGCGAACGTACATTTCACGTTTCTTCTCAAAAAAAGATGCGCGTTATACGGCGAGAATACCGAAAAATTAAAAATTGCAGCTCAAAAGTATAGGTGTGAGTTATACGCCGGATTTTACAGTACAAATAAGCACAAATAAACCAAGCACTGTGCTGAAAATGTCTTATTTTCGAGATGAATAGAGAAAATTCTCAAAAAGAATTTTTGAAGCACATAGCTCTTTTTTTCTTGACATAAGAGTATTTGGACAAAGAATATTCGTTTATCTTCAAAAGGACGAAATATTAAGTTTATTTTGGTAATATATGGCTGAAAAACATTTTCATTGCTGTGTGTAAGCATTATTCTGTCAGGATCGTATCAAATCCAGATCAGTCCAAATGCAAATGTATCGGTATTCGCGCCTACAAATCATTCCGTGTCTGTCTTCAGAAAGACTGGTGACTTTTAAAGATATGCCTTGGAGTGCTACGAGCAACGAGTTATCATTCTTATAAATGTCGCCGGAAATTCCTCGCAATTGATGTTTCTTATCAATTTATGTTTAATGCAAATCTTTCAGAAACGTCCAACTTGTGAAAGTTGGATACCATTTCCTCCCGAATTTCGGATGGAAAGTGAATCTCGAAGAGAACAAGGGGAAGTCACACACCGTAGAAATAGATTTCAACTGAGAGAAAAGCAACAACAAAAAAAAGAGTGAAGAGAGTGTAGAGAAGGAAGAAAATCTCCTTCCCCGTTTGGTTCTTTTTACATTCGCTAATGCCACCATTGAAAAAAAAAGCGACGGAAAGAGACCTTTCCGATATTTTCTTTATTTTACATAAAAATACCGTTTAGTGCAAATTTCGAGTTTCGACTTCTGTGAAAATCCTTTTACGAACTCAGAAAAGAATCAGGAGGGGGGATGGAAAGCAAAAAAGGGAAAAAATGCAGAATAAAGAAATCATAATAGAGAATTGAATAATTTGCCACTCAGATTACTATGTAGAAAAATCTAACCCTCTTTTATCGGTTCCCCGGTTTTCGTTTCGAAATTCGCTTCTTTGGTAAACGGCGGGAAAACTCCTTCGAAGCCATCTTTCTCAATATATATAAAAGTATGTATATGTATATAAAAAGTAGAAGAGGGAGAGGGGTGAAGATAAATAAATAAAAGTTTAAAGTAACAAAAAATTCTAAGAGTGAGAAATTGTAGGTATTTGAAAGCAGCTTGATTCGCTTTTCCTAAGATTTATAGCCGTCATCAGCCCCGGATTTTCTCGCTTTCTCTTGCATTTCTTCGCAATGCGCGAAAGTGTCCAACAGTCACGTTGACAGTCTTCAGGGAGACAGATCGACAGATCTTCACTGATTCTTTTGTAAGTAAAAGGCTCCATAAAGATGCGAAAATTTTCTTCGCTCGGAGTTTTTCTTAAGATATTGTCGTGATCCGATTCAACGAGATACTCGATTTCATAGTTTGAATCCGGTATAGCATATAACTCCCGTATGACTAAGATATGTATGTCTATAGAATATATATATAATATGTATCTCTTTCCCGACACACTCGGTTTTATTTGGCGAAAAACATATTTTTTCGAAGAATGTATTTATAGAGAGATTCGATTTAGTTTTGCGCATGTGGATTTCAATTATTTTTTATCTTATATAATCGCGAACTCCGTTTCTTTCTTATTTATTAGAAGGGGGCTCTTATTTGCCAGTTCTGACGGCTCTATCCACGCTCTTTTAACTAACAATCCTCTTGGGGAGTTAATGGTTTTTAAAAATTATTTTAATTTAAAACTCCTCCACGAAGAAGAAAACGTGAACATGCAAATTAGGACTACTATATAGAGTCTACGCTTTCCTGTTTGAGAGAGAGATAGGATAGATTGCTAGCGGAGCAGTAATTATTTAAATTGAATGTGAATCACGGATATTTAATATTTGATAATTGAGTTACTTAAGGTGACTAACCGCCACTGGAGATTGAATCTAGATTAAATAGCGAAGAAGTCAGAGCTATTGAACTAAGTAAGTGTATTAAATATTAATGTCTTATCGCATCTCGCGTACATCGTTAATTGTCTTCATATTTATTAATTAGGTGCATCTCTTATTCTTCCTAAGTTGAATTTGAGTTGTGGTTAATAATGTGAATAAATTGAAGTTTTAATGATCACGGGGTTAGTTTTCCTACCAATTCTCCCACACCTTTAGGCGCACAGGCAAGATCATTATAAGTACTTAACACAACAGGTTCTTTGTGGCAATCGGATTCCTGTACAAGCCTCAACGGAAACTCCGTCCACCACTAGTTCGTAACCATGGGCTTTGGCTACTGCAACCACCGAACACTTTTTATAAAATTCTACATGAATTATACATGTTCTAATACAAATCAATCTGTAGTATATCTCAATTATTTGTCACAAATATATAATCTGAAAAATAATTATTTTTAATTTATGCTCATTTCTAATTATTTTGCAAGTATAGTTTAAAATACATCTAGTCTCTTTGCTTTATCATAATTTTTAGTTTATCAAATTAATTTTAAATCAGTTGAACTTGAAACGAAAAAAAATGATTAATGCATAATCTAATCATTTATTAATTGTTATGCTCATTATAATTCTTTATGTCTGCTAAAACCAGAAGCTGTTTTTATGAGAGAAATATCACTGTTCATATATTAAGTAAACAAAAGAAATTACACTCAAATCAAAGATTTGAATATAAAAATTATAACTTTTAATATCTAAAGCAAAAATTATTATTCAGCAAAACGAAACAGCTAATTAAAACATGCAGTAGCAGTCCAAAAATAATAATAATAACTTTCATTTTCATTTTGTCTAGATATTTTAAATTAGTTTCTCTAAATACGATTTAATTAAGAATTATATTTTTAAATTCACTGAAAACTACATAAAATAAAACTTTTAATTTCTCTCCGCAAGTACTTAAACTGTTTTAAATTATTTGAAACATTGTTGAAAAGTCTTTCCCTTTTACAATATTTTTATTTTAGACAGAAAAATACGAAAGACAGAAAAACAGAAGATGAAATTAATATCAAACATTTTACCAAGAAACTAATGTATATTTGAACTTGCTAAATTTCTTAAAATGCATTATTAAAGCAAATATTTATTATTCATACATTTCTTAAAAATTACTCCTTTAACCGTTTTACCGATATACCACTAAAGTAAAAGACCGTAAATAACTGAGTACTTAGATTAAAATAAAAACTTGTGACTTTTTTAACCAAAACATCTTATTAAAACTTTAAATAATTTGCATAGATCATGAATTTTTAAGAAAGCAATTAAATTGTTCTTAGGAAATTTCAAAATTATGAAACATGTGAAGAAAATAATATTGTTGTTTATTAATAATTTTTCATCGTTTAACTCTAAACATTAATTAAGCACAAGTAAATAAATATAAATAAATGCATCCATATGTAGAAGAAAAAATGAAATAGTATTTTAAATTCTTATTATAATAATGCATAATAATTATTTACCCTTAAATGTATGATGAATATATTTCAAACGTCATTTTCTTAAGTAGAGTTTTATTCAAAACATATTCACGTTCATGTATTATGATCGAAGTCACGAATTAAATTAAAACATAGGCTCCATATTTTTAAAGTCACTATTGTTTTAATTCTACGAACTATATAATTAAATGTTGTTGTTGAGATACTAATGCCACACACCTGTCTGACCTTCTCAGGTTCAGGCCAACTAAATTTATCGCACCAAAGGGCTAGATGTAGGCTGGCCGTTATCCGTAGCTTTAAACACCATACAGGTGACAGTACCATTAGGCTCGATTCCACACCAATTTTGAGAGAGAATACCCTGGAGGTGTTGAGGGGCCTATCACTTATCTCCCCCTCCAACCTTCCTCACGAGATGACTTGTAACTCGATGGCTATTTAATAGTACGGCTGCATAAGCTCTATACATTTTCAAACACCCATGCCTTATCCGGGATTCGAACCCAGGCTCTACGGCACAGCAATCAGCGTCACTAACACTAAACCAGATGGGTGGTATATAATGAAATATAAAGTTACCAAACATAAAACTTAAGAAACATTTATAAGAGATCTTGATACTTCGTAATAATTAAGCATTTTTCTTCTCGTAATATGATGTTTCAAAGATGTAATCTTTTGATAAAATTTTATTCCGTATTTAATTTTTTTTATACTTTTTATCAATTTTAAAAGAAGTGAAATAACTGTTAACGTTATTTTTTATTTAAAGATAAATCTTTCAATTACTTAAAGAGCAGAAAATTCAGGGGGTGTTTTAGGGGGGTGGAGGGGGAGTTCTGAAAATGTTCAGAATTAACGACTTTTTAATTAAAAACAGGATATTTATTCGTCAAAGTATAAACTAAAACAATTATTTTTTCATAAAATAACCCAATCGTATAAAAAATTAATTTCTGTTTTCAAAATTAACAAATCCAAAATTAAATATGTATAAAGAAAAATAATAATTCTCAATTTACTTCAAATTATAACTTGCATCTCCGTATATGAAAACTGTTTTCTGTATTACCAAAATTCGTAAAGCATGAAAGCTAATTGATACTGAGATGTAATACTTAATGTCTTGAGATTCTTGGTACCCAAATGTGGATACGTTCTAAGAAACCGTTTTCTAAATAAACTAATGTTTATTCGATCTGAAAAGCAAAGTACCTAATTTGAGAAAAGAATTGTTTTCGACAGTAATTAACGTATTACGACAGAATAAGAGTTCTATGAAAGAGCTTCACGTTCAACTAGATGTAAGAAAACCCGTCATTTCAAATTATTAAAGTAGTTAATAAAGTTTTTGTAGCGTTTTTTAATTAAAATTCTATAAATATTAAATGAGCTGCAACTGCATGAATACGTTTTATACATATTCTATCAATGTTCATTTAAAACCAAAATACCCAAATGTAGGTATCTTGGATAATTAGTTTAAAAATGTTAATTATAGTTTAGTTACTTTTTCAAGCATTTCAATAAAATAAATAACGGATAAAGAAATACTAGCACTACTTGTCGATACTGATGATTTTGATTTTCAAAATTCAGGAGGGAAAAATAATATGGAAACGGAAAAAATGTGTGCAAGAAATCAAGATGAACTTCTGAAAAAAATTTACAAGGATTTGCCTTCACCCAGGTACATTTGAGATCAAAACTGAAGACACTTATAAAAGGTGGTCAAGGATACAGATAAAAAAAAAGTTCACGTAAAACAACTCACCGTAGTAAATTCGTATAATACTTATATGTATACGCTTATATGTTGTTGATCTGAGGGATTGTTTGCTATCATAACAGAATATTTACTCGCGTACAAAGAAATGAACAATGCGGGCTTTCTTTTAGGCATGACCACATGCAAATTATGAATATTTTGCTTTCGTCATTGTAAGAAAAGTAATATTCCTGTGAATCAATTGCTTATTTATATATGTCGCTTCTGAAGCATCACTAGGACTATAGGTGACGGATCTCATAATTCTGAACTGAGGTCAAGTGATGATGAAGACAATTAAATGACATCCTACTCTCAAAACTTCGACACTACCCCAACAGAAGGACATTGAGCCTCGATAACTTTTAAAGTGCATCAACCCCTCTACACGGCGGGTCCTCAGTGGCATTAGGACTTAAGGTATATGAACCCTGGCGACAACTTTATTTTTAAAGAAAGGGAGATATGGAGATTTGTTTGATGTTTTTAGATTTTTTTTAGTACATTTTAAGAAAATATGATAAAATTATATATATATAAGAAGAGAGAAAAAATATTACAACTAAAATGGGAAAAATTTTACGAAAAATAATATAAACGAGGTCCATTCTGTACCAAAAGTTTATGAGCAAATATTCATTTTTTCAATTCTGATGTGTCATCATTTTTTAAAGGACCTTCAGGATAAAAGAGATATTTTAGTTTTTACAAAAACTAGAGCACTTTATCTTAGTTATTACATGAAATTGCTTAACAAAACAGTGATTATATTCACATAAGAGACAGCAAATTTCATAATAAAACAGTGATTGATATATCTGAAAGTTAAAACACTTCTACTATTATACAGAACATACACAAAAAATTTCAGGCAATTATTTTCAAAACTTTTTGAGCAATCGCTGTCCCCGCGTTTGAGCATTTTTCAAAAAAACACAATTCGAGTAAAACGCTTTTTTTAAAGTATGACATCTTGCTTAAAGTAATTGCATCTGCTTTTACTAAAGCATTTATTTTTGTCTTAGTGAACGGAAAATAATAAATTTCGTATTTTTATAAAGCAAATAAAATTTCCTGTAAAATAAAATCATAAAAAGTTTATCAACTTTTCGCAAAATTCTCAATTTTAGGGTAGTCGGATGCCTTAAGCCGACGATTTGACAACTCCAGCCTCGACCATCACTACTAAGCTACCACAATCACGAAATTATAATTTTTTTTTTAAATTATTTTTTGTAATCGATTTTTAATAAGAAAAATATTTAATTCAATCAAAATGTCTCACGCTTATTTATAAGGTTTCAAAGGGTTAAATGCATTGGTTTCTCAGAGAATCACAGAAAAACATTGAGAGCAATTACAAGACACTCAGTATACATGAAAAAGTAATGATGTATCAGAATTATGATACTCAAATTGCCGGAGCTACTGTCATTTAGTTTTAATGGACAAGTGACCAAACCAGGCCTTAAAAGTTCTATAATTTCTGTTAGAAAATCTGCGTGAGGAAGTTTAGAGATATCCATTTTTTTAGATATAAATGCTGGACATTGGTTATCTGGAGAATTAAAAAAAAATGTATGACTGGACGAATAAAAGCGGCCCAGAATCAAATCTACATGACAACAAAGTTGATTCTGAGGATTTCAGTTATTCAGACAACACATTTTTATTAACTACATTTCTGTGAATAGAACCGGTTACTAGAAGGTACAACCAACGAAAATCTAGAGCTGCAAATGTAACGGATGAACGCCATTTTCAGCTAACTGTAAGGTGATACACCAAATCGGACTATTTTCATGTTTTCTTTCGTATCATCCAATGGAAGGCTGGTAACCGAGTCAACTCTGAGCTAAAGGCTCCATGTAAGAGGGTTGCATGCATGTTTTCCAATGGCATACAGTAGGATAGGATTGGGGATCAACTCACATACACACAATTTTTACTTTTTAGCATAGGTTATGCCTCAGCGCTTTCATTTACATACTTTTTAAAATATAAACCCTTCCCATAAAGGTAATACAGTGGACTCTCACTAATTCAAACCCTCGATAATACAAACCTCTCTCTAATTCGAAGTATATGCTCAGCCCCTAGAAAAACTCGTCATATTTCGAACTAAAACAATGCGTTTTAGTACACTTAATATTTCGACGTAAAATCCGTGGCAGGCCAGAATGCAACACGCGATAATTCGAAGTGATCTAATAAAACTCTCGACAATTTAAACTCTCAGTACCATGTAGAGTCGTGTAACAAACAGGTTGGAACTTACATGTTTTGTGTGCTGTATTGCCTCTGCTTGGCTCCCCTGTAACGTAGTCCCTTTGATAACCAACGGAGTTGACTCTGATAACTTTGACACAGAAGCCAAAGTGTCGCTAAACAAACAACGCAACTTTTTCCTTCAAAATCATGTAGATGCGGACGTTTTTCCAAGTTTCATTTATTCTAGAAAAATTTATAGACAAAGTTAGATTGAATGCCATAAATAAAAAAAAAGATAACAGATTATTTCGTAAAAAAAATTATGTTCAGTGTATATTATTTTAATAGTTGTTTTCTTCAGCAAATTATACTTATTTTTTCTACTTATTATGATGAGTGGATGATAGAGATTTCTCTAAGGTTCCCCGTAAATGTATAACCGTTACCGTTATAGTTGTTTTAATACATAAATGTATACTTTTAATACAAAGAGGACCTTTAAATTCTGTATAATATTTATACTCTATAATGTAAACTTCTTGAAAAAGAGTTTAAATTAATTTTATACACATGTACAATTGTTTTATAACATAGTTTCAAATTTAAATGTGTCAGAAAAAACTCTCTTCGTGTATTTTAGGAGTTTTTTCTACCCTCTTGATAGTCGAAGTTTTTGATTGGCCCCTTCAACTTCGAATTATTGAAAGTCGACAGCATATATGGACGCCACCGATCCTCCCCAGCATTGTACTTACCCATCACATCATGCTACCGAAATGAAGGCTCTAATTGAGCTCTCCCACGTGTGAACTGGAGTTCAAGTCATTGAATATCTGTACTACTGCCATGATTAGCAGACTCAAAAATTCATAAATGAGAGAGATTTTGCGCATCCAGAGTGTATGTGTGGCAGATATCCCTTTGAACTGAGCATTGACCTGTATATTGTTCCAAAAAAACCTTAATGGTAATCTATAAGGAAACAATACTTTTGATCCAATTGTTCATCCTTACGCAATTACTGTGGGTGAATCCTTTAACCTACAGTACAATAATACTATGCCACAAAGAGCTCCATTGGGAAGAGTTATTTTCGTACGAAGACTATTGTGTGAATGAGTTGGCTTGCACATTCCCCGGACTTGAACTCCATAGAACAGGATTAGATACTTTAGCGAGTATTACTGCGCTTTACTCGTTTACAGAAATCCTATCGGCTCTTTCTACTGCTTTTACAAAACTGTGTTTTTTCTGGCTGAGTTAATGAGCAACATTATTTTAGCATGTAGCATCGCTATCCTGACTTTATAGCTGTTTTTTAATCTGATCATGCATTGAATTCAGATACTGTATTTTTTGGTATTTCTTCATTTTGTTTATTTTTAAGAAAGAAAATTGCGTGTGTGTTGTTTCTTTCTTTTGTATTTAATATATTAAGCATTGTGTTTTATGAAGGTTTTCACCAAATTTCTTTCAATTCTAACGAATAGAAATTTCACAATTTTCATGATTTTTTCATATTAATTTTGGAAAGCTATTGCATTATATCAAACTTTTACTATGATCAACTGCTTATCATTTAGACATGTGTTAATCTTCAAGTTGTATAGTTACTCAAAAATTTCTTCTTTTTACGATATTTACTAAGAATACGGCCGCGTTATTCGAGGGGTCATGGTCACGAATTCGTGACCTCTGTTATTTTTGCTCATAATCATAGGCTGGAATCCTAGTCCAACGTAACACCCGCTATGTAACGGAACTAATTTATGCGAAATATTTCAAGGCTCAACTTCTCACTTTCGTGTAACGTGGAAATCTGGAGATTGTATTGCCAGATCAGCCATCGTCTTCGTCATATGACCAAGGTTCAAAGTGAATGAATATTAACGTCGCTCTGTTCAGATATACTCGAGAGCTTTTGGTGAATAAACGCGTAATTTTGAACCATGGTCAAGTGACGAGTACAATACCTGAGCTGATACATTTAACGTGCATCGCTCCTCTATATGGTGGGTCTTCAGCGGTACTAAGCTTGAACTCAGGAGACGCCGACCACGAGACCGTTACCTTGACCACCCCAAGGTTCAAAGCTACAATGTTCGTTGCCATTAGGCCTCATATAGCTTCAAAGTACGACGTTAATAAATTATTAGTCAGTTAATAAGAGTATAGTTACACATCTTCTCTACTCTTCCGTTTTATTTTTCATCATTCGATAACTTTTGAATTTATGTGACAATGGAATTCATAGGATTTCCCTTCAATTAATCTTTTTCATTCTCGAAAATCCTTAAGGTAACTGGGACGTCTGCGACAAAGAAAAATGAACTATTTTTGGACCAAATTTAAATGGTTCTCACTTACTTAAATTAAAAGCAACGGAAGTAAATTTTACATTGAATTATCTGTACATTTATGTACCTGTTAATGCAAGAAAATTCCATTTCCAATGTAAGACCAATAAATAATCAATAATTGTTTTTTTTTATCTTCAAGGCATGTTCTTACTTTTAGTTACATTTTTCATAAAATCCACTGCATATATTGCTATACAATTTTACAGAGTTTTTGAAACATAACAATCCATAAAATAAATGAAATGAAATTTTAAAATATAAATTTATAAAAAATTTTAAATTTAGTGATTCAAATTTCCTTTAAATTGTATACAGAAATTATCCTATATCTAAAATTTGGGAATGTTAATTTCAAAAAAAAATTCATTAACTTTGTTGAAAATTTATGGATCTTATAGTATACAAAATATCAGCACTACAGGTAAAGTAGATTTTGAGAAAAGTGTACCGGAATCCTCAAAAAATGCATTTTGATAAAATTGCAAATAAATATATTTTTATCTATGATTTGTAAAATATTATCTTTAATACAATTTAAAGCCATACCATTATTAATTGGATTATTATGCATCATTTATCAATTTTTAAATTGTAAGTTTAAAATTCTAGGTAATTTAGAAATCTTTTAATTACTCTTTCCCTACTTCATCAACGCGTGTTGTCAACGCGATTCACACCTTCTTCCATTTAAAGTACAAGTTTTAGTATTTTTATTTCACTTTGAACATGATCATTATAGGATATTACATAATTCCTTACACATATTTTTATTGCTATAAAAATACACACAAAAAAATATCTTTGATGAATTTAAGAAGTTAATTTGATGTCTTATTTAAATGGAACTCTGTTTTTAAAAATTATAACAAAATAATCTTTGTTTTTGTATTCACACATATGAATATTCATTGATTTCAAAGTAAAACCAAAAGTAATAAACATATAGAGTTATTCATGAGCATTCAAATGTTAACAATATGCCGTTAGTAAAAACGAAACGTCTACTTTATAAGCTGTGCATTTAATTTAGAATTGCTCAAGATCCACTTTGTACTCTATCCACTTGATTTATAATTTAAGAACTACACTAAATATTTATAAATGCAAAACTAGACAGAATTAACATTTTAAAAAACAAATTTTTTTCAAAATTCAATTTTCTAACGTTCTATTTATCGAATTCTCATAAATTATGTATCGATAGATGCAGCAAAGTGCCCTCTATTTTTTAAAAGTAAAATAAAAAAAAGGCAAAACTTGAGCACCTTCACGTCCCAGAAGAAGTTACCTTAATTATTAATAAGAAGGAAGTAGATATATAAAAAACTGATGAAGTTTCTTCAAAGGTGTCTTATCAAAAATTACTGTGCGAAATTTGTAAGAAGTGAGTCTTAATCTGTGCAATATAAAAGCACTAGAAGAACTTCTGAATTCACATTTAAACTTATGCACTATTCAAAGTTTCATCTGATATATAAATTCGATCAATAAAGTTACTTCTTTATGCATTTGACTTAAAATTTTTCGGAATATATCAATCAGAATGGAAGGAAATTTTATTACTTTTCAAAAGGATAATATAAACTGGGAAAGAATCATTTTCTCATTTTCAGTCTTTTCTTAATGTCAAAAATTCTAAAATTATAAACAATGACTACTTCGAGCTAAAGCTTTATTGATGTTCAAGCTTCGCTTACTTCGAAAAATTGTGAATTCCACTCTAGTCTTTATTTTAAATAGAGTTATTTAAAATAATAGACTACAGTGGATGCTTTTAACAAATGGTTCACTATTGTCATACTCTGTCTGCCCTTAAGTTTTCCTGTAGCTTTCTTTTTATTTCATATATGCATCAAGTTTATTATTAAGCAGATATATAGTTAGATGCTATTTTTTCCTGTCTCTATATCTTTTATCCGTCATCAGTAATGTAAACGGGAAAATTTAACTGTAACTTAAGCAAAAGGCTCAGCCTTTCTACAATTTAATGCATGATTCTATGAACTCTACAAAAATGAAAATGTTTTAGTGAAAGCTTGTATTTTATCTTAAGTTGCTTAGGGTTCGCTATCGATATTTACCATTAAATAAAATTTTACGTAATAAAAAAAATATCGACTTTTTTTTTTTTAATTTAAACTATTTCGGTCTTTGTCTAACTTTATTTAAAAATAAACATTTGAGTAGTAAAAAATTAAAACGAATGTCATAAATAATTAATTTTCTTTCTTTTTAAAGAATCGCCAACAAATATTTCACTAAATTCTCAAAATGTTCTCAGAAATTGAAATTAGACAAAAATGTCTCATATCCCTAACAAGGGCTCACATTGAACTTCGAAGTGGCAGGATGTCAAATGGAAGGCTACCTGATGTTATGTCAGTAATTGTAAATACCTTCGTTAAAAAGACATGTGTCACATATTTCAGCCCTGGGTATATATTACTATTTTCAGAATGCAATAAATCCTAAGAATTACTCTCAAAAAGTATTTATATTTCAGAAATCAATTTTCAACTGCTTATAGCTTGGACATTTTTCAAAACTAATGTGAATTGAAAATTCTTAGGAAACATTTCTTGCCTTTTATCACTGATTTATCAATATATATATATATGAAATAGACGCGACCGTTGAAAGGTATTCTTTATATGAGATTACTATTAATTACGATTGATGTTTGCTTTGACTGGAATTGACGACAGTCCTGTGATTATTCAAATCTGTTTATTCCACATCTTGAGCACATATAAACATGTTAAACATAAAGCATGAAATGGGCAACACATAACAAAGAAAACGAATGCACAATGAACTGCAGCCGGCTACATGTTTACGCAGACAAAATACAGAAGCGAAAGAGGAAGTTGGTCTTCATGAATCTCGGTATTTATAGGATTCTCAAATCACATGATCTGAGTGGGTGGATAGGCGTAGTTTAAAATACTCTCGTTAGGCGGCGGGTTAACTTATTACTAAAACGTTGGTCCGGAAGGGATGGACCATTGATAGTTAAAAGTTAGTTAAAAGGATTATATTAGTGGGAATTATTACATATTTTTTTACTTATTTGTATAGAATTTAATTTCTAAAATATGTAAATGCAACACTAGTATTTATTTCATCTTTTTCATAGCTTTTTTTTTTCAAAATTGTCTTTGTTTGTTTTTAAATCTTAGCTAAAAACAAATTTTTCTCTCTAGAATCATTTATAATAGATGCAAGAAAATCAGGATACTCAAGTAACTTCCTTTTAACTGTAATTTATTCATTATCTTTACAAAACCCATATAATTTATCATATATTATTTTCCAAATATTAAATTCAAAATTAAGTTAACAATATTTATTTCAAAAACTTCAGCCGCAAATCAAATTTGAGTATACTTTTTAACTATAATTGACTTAAATCTGCTTCTACAAACATTTTAGAAAATATTTGAATGCAAGAAATTATAATTTATTTACCTTCACTTAAAAGGGGTAGGAATTCGAAAATTGCTTACTCTAAAAATAAAGAAATAATTCAAATATAACCCTACATTTTACAAATATATCTGCAATTTTTTTATGTATTTTTCACAAAGAAATATTTTCTTTGTGGGATTTTTCTTTTGTGAAAAATGGTCGAACCGAGTTGTTTACTTTATCGAGATATTTCTTTCATTACACAGAGTCAGTTAATAAGTTCCTCTATGACATCAAAAGGAAACAGGAGAAAAAAGTTCAGTTCCAACGGAAATGACGGGAAAAAATTGGAAGAAAATCGAAGCGAATGAATATTGGTTACAGAGACCTTAGAAGTCCGCTTTTTCGATGAAAATATTAGATTATCTCTTTTTCTAGATGCTCTTCCAAAAACAAAACTAAAAGTAACCCTTTGTATCAGTCTACAATCACCGATGTCTCTCTCGCCTTTATTGGCATTTCCCTTTCTTCTTCGAAGCTTATGTAATGTAAAGATCACTTTCTGTTGCACCGTGAAGGAAAACAAAAGAAGAAATCGAATTTCTTCAACGGGAGAAAGAAAAAAAATGAGTAAAATTCCTTTTCTTTGTATTTTCAACTGCATCGTATTTGGATTTTTTGTTTCTTTTGCTACGACCACTAATTTGTTTTAAAACCGATCGTATTTTACACTTCGAAGAGGAAGTTATAGGAAAATATAGAGCGAAGATAAATCTCTGTCTTCCAACAAGAACTAAAACGTCTTCAATTAAAAAAAAGAGTAAAATGCAGCATTGGGTGAAACTCCAGTTAAATACGTTGCATCGATTGAATAGAGAATATGGATCTTCTTTGCTTCTTTCAACCTTTTATATAATCTTTTTCTTGCTTCTTTGCAATATGCAAGAAAAAGATTATATGAAAGGTTGAAAAAGATATATCTTTATCCTATTAGGAATACAAAAAATGATTTTTTTTTAAATCCATAATGGAAAGTATTCCAATGCCACGACTGCAGCATTTTAAATGCTAACATTTTTCTTTACTTCATTCTCTCTCTCTCTCTCTCTCTCTTCTTTTTTTATTCCTTTTAAATAGCTTGAGTTTGTTTAAAAGGTAGGTTCATTTGACTAAATGCTTCAAATATGGACTACATATTGTGAGTCAAATTTTAATAATAAATATTATTTATAATGCTACACTCCTCAATTAAGTTTTAGTACAACTTTTTGATATTTTTAAGAGAAAATTTTATTTAATTAAGAATTAAATGCTCTATTTTTGAAGATCATATAGAGGTATGTTTATACCATTACAACTTTTTTACTTATCTTTTCGTATTGCAACAATATATTAAATTTATAAGAATATTTGAATTTAAAACAATACAGTTGTACTTTAATAATTTCAATTACTTTTAACAAGTATGCTGCTGCTAATGTCACCTGATCAACGGTGTCAAATTGGGGCCCACAAAATTCATTGGGGCAAAGGGCTAGTTTACGCCTGTCGTAAACCGTAGCTTTAAGCAATATGCTGAGGACAATACAATTTGACTCGGTCCCATCCTAATTTTGATGGAGAATATTCTGGGGAATGATCAGAGTCTCCCAAAAACCTAACGAGAGGACTTGCAGCTTAACAAATACATAGATTACACCCATCCCGCACATGCAATACACTGGTGTCCAAAAGTTAAGCACAAATCATAAAATGCGAAAAACATGGAATAAATATTCGTAAAATTATTCCAAATTTCTTCGGATATTAATTGGGTGAAGAAGAAACATTGGGTTTATGCAAAACTTTTCAGTCGACTACATCCTGAGCGAAACACTGGCGTATGTCCGAATGCGGAAAAACCGATTCACGCAGCATGGTCAGTTCAGACAAGTTTCCTGCAACTGCTGTGCGAAGGAACGTTGTTGACCCTCAAACAAGGTGAATAATGGCCCAAAGACGTTATTTGGACATGTTTACGAAAGGAAGAATCGTTGGAATGCTGGAATCCTCACGATCACAAACCGAAATGTCTCGAATTCTGAATGTGGACCAGTCTGTGATCTCAAGACTGTGGCAGAGGTTTCAAAGAACGGGAGATGTTACCCGACAACCAGTATCAGGTCGACCAAGAGTCACAACCCCTCGCCAAGACCGATATCTGGTAATAAGTGCGCAGCGTCAGAGGGGCAGTACTGCCAGAGCACTGGGTTCGGCGCTCACAGTCGCCACAGGAATACGAATTTCGAGACAAACTGTTTACAGGAGAATCAATCATGCTGGTATGTATGCTAGAAGACCAGCAGTTTGCATTCCTCTCACGTCTGTGCATAAACGCGCTCGTTTGAGCTGGAGTTTGAAACATCAAAATTGGAGTGTGGGCCAATGGGATGTTCAGTGACGAGTCCCGGTTTAGTCTGAGTAGTGATTCTCGGTGGGTAACGATATGGAGAGAACGTTTTGAACCAAGAAATATAACGGAAAGACATCATTTTCCATCAAGGGGAGTAATGGTATGGGCAGGCATCATGATGGACGGCCGCACAGACCTCCATTTCTTTGACACAGGTCGGTGACTGCTCAAAGATACAGAGACGAAATTCTTGAGCCTTATGTTCGCTTGTTTCGAGGTGCTGTGTGTCCTGACTTCATATTCATGGACGATAATGCGCCATGTCACCGAGCGGTGTTGATTGATGACTTCCTTGAAACGGAAAACATCCAGCGCATGTCGTGACCTGCGAACTCCCTTGATTTAAATCCTACCGATCATGTATGGGATATGATCGGGAGACAAATGGCAGCTCTTTTGCACCCACCAAACTCTGTTACAGAACTGAAGAGACCTCTCCATCAAGCTTGGAACCTTTGAGCCCACAATTCATTCATCATTTCATAGCAAGTATGGTAAATCACTGTGCAGCATGCCTGGCTGTCAGAGGTGACCACACGCCTTATTAAACTGCAGCATCAGTATTTTATTTGATGTTTTCTTTCATTTTTTCTTTAAAGTGTGAATCCTTGCTATATGCTCAGTTTTCTTTCAAACTGCTGCTTTAGATAATAAAATTACTTATTATCATTCTTTTGATTTGCTTCCTTATATTATAACCAATTTACACTCCCATATCACGTTTCCCGCCATTCTGATTTACAGTACCTTCTTTATTCACATAATTATCAATTATGCTTAACTTTTGGACAGTGTATATGTTTACAAACCTCCATGCCTTTTTCGGAATTCGAACCCATGCGTCACGGTATATCAGTCAGCGTCACTAACCACTATACCGGAATTACCTAGTATTTATTGCAGTTCTAAATACGAAACACAAATGTCTCTAGTCTCATAAACACATTTTTTTAACTGAAGACAGATAAAATAATTTCCGAACTCCACAAGCAACCCACGAGGCTATTATCACTTTAAATATTTCTATTTAATTTTTTTATTTATGGAAAAGTTAACGATGAGCATAATAATATTTATTTAGGTTTTTATAAAATATTTAAAATCTGCTAAAATCTATTTACGAGGGACATGGTAGATTTACGCAAAATTTTTTAATTTAAGGATTGAAAAATTTTTTGGTTGCCTCCTATGTGTGTATACAATGTAAGACAGTTTTTATGCTCAAATTTTCATAAAAAGCTAGCCATTTAATTTTTTAAGGAAAAATTTAAAATTTGTGAAATGATTTTAAAATACTAGTCCTCCTTCAAAAATTTACGTACATGCATTAAATTTGATTTACAGGGTACTATGTATAACAAAGGAAACTATGTATAACAAAGACTAGTATGGGTTTTGCGTTAACATGATTGGTATTAGCACAATACTTCTTTTTATGAATACTTATTGAAAAATCCTTAAGCAATGTGTAAATTCTAAATTCAATTATTTTTTTAAAAATAAGTATTGCTTTGATTCAAAAATGCATACCAATTTTTATTCCATGTACTATTAACAACAAGCGAAAAAAATTCCAAGTATTTGGCACAATAGAAAAAAAGGCTTTGCATTTTAAATGAAGACAAACCAGTTATTTTATCTTTCTGAGATAAGTAAGTTTAAAGTTTCAATTTTCCATTGGAATGTGAATAAAAACGAACGTAAAAGCTATCATAATTCTGCGTTTTTTAAATATAGAGCATTTAAATTTTATGAGGTTATATTAATGTATATAAAGAATAATTTAGGCTAAAAATATTAGATTTGCTTTTTTGACCCAGTTTTGTCAATTGAAGCGTACTGTGCCCCTTAAACATTATAAATATAGGAAGAATAAGCTCACAGAAGAATCAACAGAAATTCTCATACATTTTTTACTTGTATAAACACTAAAATGAAGCTCAATTTAATGAATCTCAACAAATAATTCTATTCTTTTAGCTTTTTTCATCATATTTATTTATTCATTTTAAAATTAATTTATTTTCTCTGTTATTTAAAATTCAGTATGATGGTCTCGATTATTTACAACTCATTTATTAATCACTGTCATTTCTTTCATTTCTTCCAGCTTTAAATATATGATCCAATTTTTTACCTCAAATGATTTCTCGTTTACTTTTCTTCGTTTATCGTTACCAATTCATTCGTCTATCTTTTACAAAAAATCGTTTCATTTCGTCTTTCTGTATGATTTGGTTTCCTTTCACCAACTTTTTCTTGCCAGTTTACTTATTCATTCATTCACTAAGTTTTCGTTCCAGTAATTTGCCATTCTTTTCCTCTTGCTAACAAAAATCATTATCAAAAACAATAAAATTGAAAAACGTTCTTGATATCATTTGAGGAAAACATTGAACAGTTATTCAAACGTTGTTGTTTCTACACGCATCCAAAATAAAACCGAAATCAGACTTTTCCAGTATAGATTAAATCCCTCACTCACCCCACACTCAGCAAGGATAAAACGAAATTATTTTCCATTTCCAGCGCCATTAGCATCCAAAAGGGAAAGAGTAAAAATGGCCTCACATTAGTAAATGGAACTGGCTGGTTCCGCTCACAGAACTGGAACTCACTGAATAACATCGTAGTAGTAGAGTGCTAAGCTGAAATGAAATCACTTCGATAATTATCTAGGGGGTGCGTCCCTTTCAACGTTTTAATCACCAGTGACGGCATCCTGTTTCTAGGAAAGGGGCGTTGGGTTTTGCACTCTGAATCACTTGCAGTGAAAGCTTGAAACGAATCCATCCATAACTCTAAGCAGCAATTTTTATGATTACAAGTGATCGCTTACGCCCAACCAAAAATACCAATTACTAGGGCCGATTAATTGCGGCAGAGCAATTACCGAAAAAATTGCTTAGGTATTAGTATCAATTCTGAAAGGGGGAACTTCGTCTATTTGCAATCGTCACGGAAAAAAGGAATAGCTCGTTCCTATGATAATGAGATGCTACATCGTAACCTGTATTTTATTATAAGGTAGCCCTATATTATTTACAATGCTATCTTAAGCTCTTATTGCGTGTTATAAACGAGGGGAAAAGATCATGATGTTTGCTTTTTTTACTGCTAGTATAAATGTGTTTTACACCTGAAGGAGATAGAATGACTCATAATTGCTTTTAGGAATCATTCGCCTGAATTAGAATATGCAGAGATATAACATTAATTAAAGGAGATCGTTAAGTTAAGAATCATTTCGATAACTTAGTTAAAACTATGGTTTTGTTATTGTACATGTTCATTAAAAACTCGTGCTCACAAATGCATCTTATTACTTTGCACTTATTCTACTCTATTACATTTTTTAGTTTGGTTATATTTATCATGTCTAGTAACAATTATAGTGTTTTTTTTTTCTTTTTATTTCACAAAGCTTCATTTTTTACATCATTTGGGTGTTTATGGCTTTGTTGTTAAAAATTTACTCTTTGAATTCAGTGATTTCTCTGATGTTTTTTCTCTGATTCTTTTATATATATATGGATTAAAACATATATATATATATATATATACCAGGTGGTTGTAATTAAAGTCACACTATTCAGAGGCCTGTAGAACTTGTTCTGGTTATCGGATTTTGATGAAACTTGGAATATATATTATATGAACGATGGGGGGAAGGCTTCTGCAATAAAAAAATAGTACAAATTACACCACCAGGTGACTTTTATTAAATATTCCTTATGCACATCCGTAAAATCTCTATACAAACTTGCTGCCATAGCCAGAGAATCATTCAACGTCCATTTTTCATCGTCAGTCATGCTCTTAAAAAAAAAGATCGAGCTTTACTAGTAAAACTGTTTTATCAGAATGGCAGTGATATCGTCGTTTAAAGGTTCTTCAAAAAAGCCACATATCGAGGATTGGTCTGAGGAAGAGGATTATGAAAGTTTGAAGAAACTGGGAACTCTTAAATGTGCTTCCTGGAAGAGGACGGAAATCGGTTGGGACTGAAACTGTGGAAGAAGTCGCTACTGCTATGGTTGAAAGAGCCTCCAATTCCATCTATTCTTCAGCAAGTGGTCGATCAGTGTCACGCGAATTGAAGATTCCGTGTTCGACAGTACGAACAATTCTGGAATATATTTTGAGATGGTATCCATATAAGATCCACGTGATGCAAACGCTGAAACTTTATTGCAGAAACCTTTTCCCCATGGTTATATGATAGGTCATATTGATATGCCATATAGGTCATAGTGATCGTATATATATGATAGGTCATATTAAATCAAAACGAGTTTTAAAACTCATGAAATATTTTTGTGTGTTTGTGTCATTCAGTCGCTAAATAAACTACGTTAATTTAGGGGAACCTACATCCAAATAACAGGTACAACTAATTACATTTCGCTTACATGCACATTAGATTTTTGAGAAACTTAAATAGAAAATTAGTTATATTGAAACTCTTACATTTAAGGACAAATATGCATGTTTAATATGAGACATTTATGCCATTTAGTTTTAATATGAGACAAAAATATTTACACAAACACACTTGCTTATTTCACATCTATTCTGACATTTCTTCTTAAGAAAATTATGAGAACTATTCAGAAAAGTAATCCATTAACCTTTTGCTTAGTTTTAATTAAAATATACCTCTTAGGATATTTAATCGTTAAAAGGGATTCACAAGATCATTATATTTAGTAAAAGAACCTCATTCCTGACCAAGAAGAACGTGAACACTTGTATTCAAATACTTCAAATAAACATCACACTACTTTTACGAACCCAAATAACATCTCGAAACGTTGAAGTTATGCAGTTTTAATGACATAAAGAGAAAAATGAAAAATGCATTCAATAATTGCATATAAAGGTCAGAAAATAAGTCTTTCTCTAGTTGTGGTTGTACTTTCTGTTTGGCTGTAAAGAGCCTCGTTAACTCGTGAGATTGTAATGAAGTTCACTGAGAGATTTTTGACAAACTCCTCCCTGAAAGTTTAATTTCTACCAGCAACAACACTTAAGTACCCGTTTGCAAATGAAAGCCGTTTTGTTAAATGAAGCCAGAGTTTATGTAATCTCTTACTTTGCCCTTTTAGTTCCGCATTTGGATGAAATATACTGCTGAAGTCAATAAAGCTTTTGAAAATTTGTTCCTTGATTAGCCGGAACTCGTTTTCGAAAGCACACGTAATTAGGAACTTGACTTTCTATAAATCATCGCCACTCCCGTATTAAAAGGCAGAAATAACTAATGCATAAACTATGTTTTAC
Organism: Trichonephila clavata; assembly: GCA_019973975.1. Lineage (NCBI taxonomy): Eukaryota > Metazoa > Arthropoda > Arachnida > Araneae > Nephilidae > Trichonephila > Trichonephila clavata. Next base: position 343,399 of record BMAO01002316.1, read on the forward strand.
AAAATAAATTTGGGGTGAAGGGGTATCGACGGGGAGTTAGTGAAGTGGACAAGAAACACTGGAAACACTCTTCCATGCTAAAGAGACTCCTGATTCATTACTTGAATGATCTCTCTCTAATGCAGTAACTAAGATTGACAAACTCGTAAAGTGATGAACATTAAGGATGAGACATTTTCTTTTTTTCTTTCTGGCTAAAAGGGAACAAATTTGCCTGATTGTGCAACTGTTTAAAGTCATTAGTGTTTCATTTCGTTAGAAAGGATTTATCGATGCTTTTTTCTCTCGGCTAATGCGATTTCTATCTTACTTAAGTTGCTTGTGTAAAGTGAATTGTGACTTATTTCAAGAAAGGGATTAAGTTGTAATATAATATAGGGTGACCGAAAAGTATGACTACATTTTCAAATATTAATAAAAAATAAACAAAGATTTTCACTTACGGTTTTTTATGTTCATTAATGAAAGGATTAAAGTTTCTTTTTTATTAAATGCAAATTAGATAGCATAGTTTTATTATTTTTAAACATTCTCTTTTCAAAATAGCTTCACCCCCCAAAAAAATTCAAGTTGTAGCATGGTATATCGAATTTAGCTATACAACACGTGTACAGTGTAAATGAAACACTTCAAGAATGGAATTTAGAAGAGAGAAAATGCTCCCCAGGTGATGGATGGAAAGAGGATGCCCAATGCCGTGACTACCTAGATGTTTAGACAAAACATTTTTGGACTTTTTCTGGTAGGGATATGTGTGTGAAAAATATTTTTATTAACCTTCAATTAGTGACAATGACGAAATGAAATACCGAATTACAATGACCATTCAAATTGTTTATAGGGCAATGCATCATAGAATGTGGCTAGAAATCTCGTATAGACTCGATGTGTTGTGCCCAACTAATGGTGTGCACATTAAAATCGGGCAATAAAGCATTGTAAAAATAAAAAATAAAAACTATGGTATTTTCTTTATACAACAAAATACCTTAAGTAAATGTTTTATTTATTTATTTATTTATTTATATAATTATTTATTTATTTATATATTTATTTATTTATATATTATTTATTTATTTATTTATTTATTTATTTATTTATTTATTTTGTAATTAATATTTGAAAGTGATGTCACACTTTCGTACCCGGTATATACAGTAGCATATTCAAACATACATAAGACATTAGCAAGAAAAAATTCTTTAAATTTCTTTCAAATTTAGAAACAGCAAATATATTAAAATATTCAAATTCAATTTTAAAGAATATTACTCAATATTTAAAAATAAATTACCTTCTGTTCCCTAAGAGATTGTCATTTGAAGGCATAGTAAGGATTTTAGAAGATTGTAAGTTATTTTATATATAAATAATTGTGACAATTTCAACTACACATTAATTTACTGCAGGTCATTTTTCTATTTACTTCCTTTTTAAAGTAATTGGATTACAAAAGTATATAAGACATATCACAGATAAATTGCAAATAATCATTTTGTGATAATTATATCAAAACTTGAAAATTTGTTTTAATCTTAGAAGGCTTTATTTACCTTTTTGCAGTGAATACTTTCATTTTTGTTTAGAAACTTTTACCGAAAGACAAAGCCTAAGTGATATATCTCCTTAATTCATGCTTTTTCTTATTTTTAAGATAGGCCGTCTTCATTTCACTCAGTATTAATCTTTGGGTTAAACGAACAAAAACTGTTGATAAGACTTTCTGTAAACAAACTTTTTATGTGTATCTATAAAAAAGCTTTTACTTTAGGCATGCTGTTCCTATTTCCTCTTTAAGAAGCGGATTATTGGAGGGAAAGTTCACAAAAGTTTCAGAAGAAGCTTCGTTTAGCTTTGATTAATACGAAGTAGGAATCTTTCATGTAATCCGCTTATGAATTACTACTACATTGGCTGAAAGTTTCTAGGGAATGGCACAAACAGGACTTTTTAAAGAACATATCTATTACATGGAAAGAATTACACATGTTGTTAACGAAGACATTTTGCAGGTTGCTCCTTTGAAGGTTGCTCTCGACACATATATATACGCTCCTAGTTTTTATATACTAGCACATTCAAAGGAACTTTCAGAACTTGTTTAAGCGTTTGTTTAAAGCTGTTTTTCTTTTATGTTACTGTAGTACATATGCGACTTATTTTTATTTTTTGATATTATTACTAGGAATGTACAGTATCTTCGTATTTTACTGTCAAAATTTCCCCCTAAACTCTGACTTTCCAAATATTTTAATCAAGTTCAACACAATAATTTGTTTTAATTATATAATATGTATAATTCAATTCATGCCAGTGCTGACAAATTTAGTTAAATATAATGTTTTAATTTCGAAAGGTTACACATGTGTGTCAATCATATCTTTAACGTAATTAGGATTCTTTTATAAATTTTAGTCGTTTGTATAGGTATCTCTTTTCGTTCGAAAACGTGATTTTGCGCATAAATGAAGATTTTTTTTTATAATATTTAGTGCCACTTGAATTACAATATGCATTTAAAACTGTCTTAAAAATATTATCAAAATAAAAAAAATGATTTAAATGCAATTTTTTGGTAAAAAATTATGAAAAACAATATTTTTTCAAAACATTCTCGTTTTATGGAAATTGATTCTATATTAGTAATTTTCCTCAAAGCTTGAGTGTGAGGGAGATAAATATTAAGGTCGCACTATAAAGCTGTAAGAGGGCTATTGGCGATGGACCACGTAATTTTGAGCCATGGTCAAGTGACGAGGACGACACCTGAGCTGGCACCTCCCACTCTTCTAACTTCCCCAACGACGGGAAAATGTTTTAGTTTCGACTGATTTAACGTGCATCGGCCCCCTCTACACGGTGGGTCTTCAGCGGTATTAGTCTAGAACTCATGACGTGCCAAATTTGAGTCCGTGTCCTTGACCACTAGGCTACTGCTGCTGCATCACAGCCTGAACTAGGGTTTTTGGAAGTTTCTCATTATTTTCAGAGTTACCATTAAACAAAATAATAATCTGTGTTTTTTGTTAAAATTTCTCCACTCCATTACAGTATTAAACTATGAATAAATTCGCTATTAAATTATATATATTTCAAAATTTCTGGTCCAGCCACTGTACAGAACTTTTATCTTATATATAGGCAGAATATTACAATAATGGAAGCCTTTTTCATAAATAGGGGATTTTTGAAAATCTGCCATTTTTTCAAAAAAAATTGCATTTAAATAATTTTTTCTTATAATAATATTTTTAAAACAATGTTATATGTATATTCTCTAATTCAACTGATACTAAATATTAAAAAAAAAGAAAATTCGCTTTTACTCTTTCTCAAAATTACGGTTCCAAACGTAGATATCTTAAAGCAGTTTAAAATTCGATTCGAAATGTTAACATTATAATCTGTTCATTGACTCGTGTCTCTTAAGTATGAGCTCTGAAGAACTCCTAATTAGGATACATATCCTTGTTTTTTAAAAAAACGAGATAGCAATAAATGTGGTAATACATGTCAATACTATAAAGTATTTTATTGGATTAAGTTCTCTTAATTTTTGGTAATTGCTAAAGACACTCTTCTCGATTTTTTTTTTCATAATAAGAAGCAATAAAGAGTGTCTTAAATTATAAGGAATAATATTAAAGAAAATTTTCTCTCTGAATAACTTTGCAATATATGTAAATACATAGTTTTCTCTGTAAGAAATGGTGGCATCAGGTGCAAAATTATTTGATTCAAATATGAATATCTTTTTCTCTCTGAAAATTTCAGTGAGCAAAAGATGTTCAAAATTGGATCAATGTAAAAATGCTTGCATTTCAATACTAAGCGCGTCTCTAGAATCTTTGTCAAGTAAATTATTTTTTACAAATAATAAAATTTAAATTAATTTATATACTTAAGTTTAAACCAGTGCTTTTCACAATTTCAATATTGGTGACCCAATTTTCAACCATGATTTTCATCGCCCCCCCCATACAATATAACATCGTATTGAAAGCAATAACATTGTACTTTGGCGCTGAAATTACAATACGACTTTAATTATAAATAACACAAATTATCAAAATATATTAGATTTTGCATATAACATGCTCACAAAAAAGGCATTAGTAATTATTAAACTTGTTCTTAATTTAATGTAGATAAATTAATTATCAAATGTATTGTACTATGCAGTTAAATTTATAAGTATATTATAACAGTGTATATATATGTATTTCCTTTTTATTATATATCAGAATGTATTTTCCTTTGTTTTCTTTCAGTGAATTAATATATGTATATATTTTAAAATTAAAATCTTTTATTTTCAACTTTTTGATGTGCTCCCACCCCCCTAGGGGGGGGCACAATTTTAGAAACGCTGGTTTAAACCATTATACGTGACTATTTGGGGGAATTTTTTTTATATATTGGATGATTCGTCGCCTTTATTCAAACTAACTTAAATATTTGGTAATTTTTATAAATTAGTTTATCTTCAATTACCACTAAACTATTTAGAGGAAATAGTTCTTTTTTTTGCCTACAATTATCAAACTAGAGGCTTAAATGTTACATCAAATTTAATTTTATATTTTACATCCTGGTAAGTATTTAGAAGCAGTTACTCCCAGTTAGTTCCATAAGAATTCAGCAACTGTATAAAACATCCATCAATAATATTGTAAAACTATTGGTATTGAAAATAATTATAAATAATTGTTACATTAGATATAATAATTATTATTACATTATAATGATTCATAAATGATTATATGTAAATTGAAAATTGTTATAAAGCAGAATTTGTATTTACAGAATGTTCACAAAAATGATTTTTCAAGACTTAAATTTCTGTTCGTAAATTAAACAGAATGTATTCAGCGAAAAAGTAAATTTTTACCACATCTGAGTAAAAATTGTTATCTGACTTAATCTATATTTTGTCTCTTGAAGACATATAGTTTCACATATCATACTCAAAAATTATCTAATTTAACTTAATACAAATCATTGCGTACCACCGCACTCTATGAAGATCCCAAGAGTGGACAATAAAACTTCTTCCAAAAAAGAAGACACTATTTTTTTTCTTTTAGGATGTTGTGTACCATTTCCCTCCAGTCTGAGTGGAACGTGCTTCCTACATCAGAGGTCAAGTAATAAAATTGCTTTTGGTGAGAGGGAGGGGTCTATCGGCTGAGTCAACAAAGAAATCGGAAAAAGCAGTTTAGCGTAAGGTGGAACAAAATGATGTAAACTTTGAGTGCACGTGCGGAGTAACCACTCTCTTCACCGTAGGCGTGTTAAAAAGGTTATGCCACCATTGTGTCTTTGTTTCTAGTAAGCTTCGCCTCCTTAGATTGTCTTCTGCCTGAGATATTTTGCTCTCTAGGGATTCGGGACCTTTCACGGAAAAAGACGGATATCCCCTTATCTTTGTAGGGACTGATGGAATAATAACATGGAAGTGTGGAATCATTCCTTATTTCGGAGGGGTTCCAGGAATCTTTCGAAACATATTCCAGCCTTATTATAAATATATATCTTTTAAGCTTGCTGATATTTTTCACAAATCTGGTATCTTCTAAATAAATTTAATTGGAAATAATTTTTTTGACTTTTCAGTTTAGCTGCAGCATTTCTCTTGGTATTCATCCCAAGTCTTTTCCATGGATATTCGAAAAAGTTTACAGTTCTTTTAAAATGTACACACTAAGAGATAATTTATGATTTTTTTCAAAGATGAAGAATATCTTTTAAAACTACAACTTAATATATAATATAAATAGAAGCTAAGCTATATATGGATATAACTAGATAATATATTTTATATATTAGAGTGGATTGATTTCTTTTTTTCCGAATTGAAAACTCTACCTGAGCGGAAAAGATATTTTTCGGTATATAAATGACAGAAAAATAAAATAAAAAATTTATTTTTATGTTAAGTAGTGAAAAAGTGGGAATGACGTTTAGGTATTTGAGTCTTTTATAGAAAAAACTCGAAGTAATTTCTTACGAAGAAAAAAAAGCATTTGACTACTTTTTAGCATTTATTGTGATGAGAGAGAACATCTAATAAATAGTTACAAGAAGAAAACACATCAGGTGGATTTAACAGCTTCTTTAGTATAGGATTTTAAGAAAAATTTACTGTTAAAATTAGTGGAGGATAAAGCAGAAGACGAAAAAGTGCTTGGATCGAACTGACTCGACGATGTGACGAGAAAGGGCTGGGGTTATGAAACGTTGTAATGTATTTTATATTATTCACAACTCTGTACTCGCTTATCAATCACCATCTCTTTTGGTTATTTATATTGAAGAAAAATAATTGTATATTTATTCTAAAGTCATCTAACCAAAATTAAGTCTTTTTCATATTTTTGGAAATTTAACGCCTTTGTGGTAATATTAAATTTTGAAAATTTTTTTAATTATTTTTCTCCTAGTCTCCACATTATAGAGCATCTTTTCCGCATGGGTAGGTTTCAATTAATCGTATTTTTTTCATATAACCACGATCCAACCTGTTATATATATATATATATATATTGTTATATATTAATATTATTGTATATATGAATATATTGTTAGTGGTAAAATTTAGTATTGTCATTTTATTATACTATGTAATTTTTTTTCATTTTATGATACTATATATAATATATATATATATATATATACATACATATAGGTAGGTAGATAATACAAATTTCTCACTTATCATTTTATTTTATTACACTATATATATACTAGCTGACCCAACCCGGCGTTGCACGGGCTTTTACCGAGGGTATAACTTAATCCCCATGTTAATTTCCTCCTTTCTTTCTGACGCCAGCACTTTTGTGTGGGTGTGACTCGTACGATGTGAGTGTATGGCCCGTGAGTGCGTGTCATGGCTTTCTCGTTTAATATTTTCCCTTCTCTTCACAAAATCAGCACTTCCAATATTATTTCTCGAAATTACTTTTACTTCTTTGTTTCTTTCCTCTCCGCTTAGCCCGGCGTTGCACGGGCTTTTACCAGTGCATAACTTAATCCCCATGGGAATTTCCTGTTTCCCTCAGGACGATAGCACTTATGTGTGTGTATGCGCGATGTGAGTGATTTCTTTAACTATGACATTAAAACTCCCTTTTTCGAAATTTGTTCTTGCATTGGTGTGGTGTGGTACTTAGGAGAGGTGGGTAAAAGCTTAGGTGTCGTCCTCGTCACTTGACCATGGTTTAAAATTTCGAGGTCCGTCGCTAAAAACCCTCGAATAGGCAAACAGTGCGAATTTATAAATCACTCACTCACTTTTCAGTTCTTTCTTTGCAATTTTTTAGTCCCCGGAAACGAAAATGTAGCCTTTTTAAAAATAGTTGTATGTTGAAAAAAGACAGAAAAGTAGAAATTTTTCAAATTACAAAATTTTACTACTATTTTAAATCTTGAAGTAAAATTGAGAGGATATTTTGAAATGTTCGACACACGGGAAAAAAGTTTCATGCAATTATCTTTATAAAAGAAGAAATTATTAAATGATTGTTTTAAGTATTTTGAGTGTTTTGTTAAAATTTGTTCAAAAAAGATTTTGACTTTTTATTTTTTAAATCACTGATTCTAAAAGTTTTAAAAATCAGTTTTATTTAAACGCAACGATTTTGATTCATTTTAGAAAAAAATCACAAAATATACAAAATATCATTGTTTTGTAAAAAAAAAAAGGTTTTTTTTTTTAAATTCTTTTAAAAAAAGATAGTTTTTGGCATTTTATTTTTTTAATCACTGATTCTAAATGATCAATGAACTTTTTAAAAATCATTTTCATTTAAATTCATCTATATTTATTCATTTTAGAAGAAATCATAAAATACAAAACAAATTAATTAATTATTTTATACTAATATTGATTAAAAATATTCATTTAGCAATTAATTGTGACATGCCAATTTAGTGATTTTTGATATATTAATAACACGCAATTAATAATGAAGAATTTTTTATTTGAACATAGCTTTTATTTTTTTTCTTAGGAAGTTATGCTTATTTAACTGAATAATTCAAAAAAAAAGAAAATTCGAAATGGGCAAATTTTGCGTTTTTATTATGAAATTATATGTCAAAAAAAGATTTATACGTTAGGCATTATTTTAAAGTAAACTATAAGTTTTATGAAAGAGAACAAAAATTTTGATACTGATAAATATTTTAAATGAGTCTAAGAAATGTATTGAATACATTTTGTAATCTAAATCTAACATCTATAATGATTTAATTTTGAAAATTATCTAAAGAAAAAATGACGAAACTTGAAGCAAAAATAACTTTTTCACTCGCATTTTTTTTACTCGCCAAATTTACTGACTTCCCCCGTTTAAGGCAGAACTTTTTAGTGTAACCCTTGAGTTAGATGCGGTCGACGGTTAAACAGTTCAAAGGTCTTTGGCGCAAAACTATTTTTCGACTCCAAGGTTTGGCTAACTGTAAAATCGCGTATTTTTTATTATTTTTTTTTTTTTTTAAGGCACTTTCAAACTTCACAAATTAATTGCAAAAATAAAGTACTTTTAAATTAAAAAATGTACAAAAATACTGTTTAAATTATTTCTCGCAAAAACGGTTTTTTACGAAAATCACAAAAAAAATTTTAAAATCCGTAATTGTTAAGCAATTTTTTCAATCTTCGTACAGATTACGGTTAATAATCTTTACACACGGAAATAAAGTTTCATACGATTTTCTGCATAAATGACAAAGTTATTCAATGTTAAGTTAAAATTTTGAGTATTTTTTGAAAAATCTTTAAAAAAGAAAAGTTTTGGGAATTTCATTTTTAAATGACTCGATCTAAAAGAGAAAGACTTGAAGTTATTTAGTGTAGAATATCGTTTTAATAACACGAAAACAAATTCATACGCAACAATTTAGAAATAATTTGCATAAAAACGCATCAGTTTTAACCCTTTTTTTAAAAAAATCTTAAAAAATCGAAAATATCATTAGTTAAAATTTTTAAAAAATTATACCGTATTGTGGCGAAATAAATGATCTTTCCGATTCTGTAATTATTTTTGTCTGATTTCAATAGTAAAAATTGGATGGCAATTTTAAGATGGTGGAAAACGTCGGATCACCGCTCGGCCGAAACGGAATGGAAGTTCTGCCAAGTAAACAACCGGCAGGAGTAAAACAATTAGGCGTTTTAAGGTTTTTAATTAATATCTTTTTAACTAATTCCAATATCGGAATGAAAAATAGTTTACGTCCTATTCTCAGACCTGCTGAATATACGCACAAGATTTCATAAGAATCCGTCTTGTCGTTTCGGAGGAGTTTGGTTAAAAACACTGTGACAGGAGAATTTTATATATTAGATATAAAATCAAAATTCTCTAATAAAGAAAGATAAATAATCAAGAACCATCAAAACTGAAAAAAATCAAAATTGCAAGACAAACTAGACATAAGATTTTAGAAAACATTTATTAGAAATTAAAAATAGCAGAATTTAAAATATAAAGATATGGATGTTACAGTATTATAAACATTGCTGACTTAGAACAGCTTTATGTAAAATAATTTATATAAAAGTAGTTTGAACATATTGTTTGGCCAGCCAACCTTCCCCCCTTTTTGTTAATAATATTGAGCAAAAATCTATGGAAAATAATGGGTACAATATCTAAACCCATTACAAGAAAAAGGTTACTTACCTAAAAATTGCATTCAAAAATGCAGAGCCTACGCTAAATCTGAGTACAATAAACAAGTTATTGCCAGGTTCTGGACCTAAATGCAAATTCAAAGCATGGGAATGGCTGAATAGTAGCACTTAGAAAAAGCATGAAAAGAATAGAAGTAAAAAAAAAGGTGTGCATACATACTACCATTACTTTAGGGATGCTAGGATTATACATGTATTTACGTATTTAAGAAAAATTTACTACGTTTAAAATAAGCTGAGAGAATAAGTTTTTTTTTTTTTTTATCAGAAAATGCTATCTAGGGGGAAAATTATAATAATAAACTATTAATATTCTAAGGAATTTTAATCCTTACTATTTAGAATTTCTTCATTAAAATAACTATTGTAAAATTAATTGGGTATTTTTGAATTAAGCAATATTTAGTAAAATGTTTACAGTTTTTTATTTTTTCTGATTTTCTTAAAACGAGAAATTTATTGCGTTGTATGTAATTAATAATAATATTTCTGAATATAGAAACATGTACATTACTCTCCCACTGAGGTACTTTTACAATATTGAATTTAAATTCTTCTCTTTAGTTATAAATGTTGTTAACTATAGCATTATCTTTTAAATTAATTCCTACATCAAGAAAATTTGCTTCATAGTTGGTGCTATTTGTCTGTATTAAATTAAGATATTGTAGATAAAAATTAGTGTTAGGTTTAAAATTCTCTTGCCTTCCAAAAATGATAATATCACCGATGTAGCGAAAAATGTAATATTCAGAATTACCAATGAATTTATTTTCAAAATAATGTAAACATAAATTGGCTAGATAGTGACTAGCAGGGCCATCTTGTGTAAAACCCTTAATTTGTTGATAATAGTTACCATTATAATATATATAATTGTCTTTTAGTACAAACCTAAGTAGAGAACTAAATCTATCATAATTAACATTTTTAAATATATTATATTTATGTAAATTTACAAGTATTTTAATCATATCATCAATTTTAATAAAAAAGATCTTAAAAATTTTAAATATAGACTGAAGAAATCTTTTTATCTTTAATTTGTTCAATAAGTGCTTTACTATTTTTAAGTTAGGCGGAGAATTTATGATTATTTATTGTATCTTGTATATAAATATATGAAAAAACTCCAAAATCATGAATAACTTAAAATTGTGTTACATCAGACTGTTTAGCATTATCTTTTCAAGAAATAATATTCCTTAATTATTCAGTAACCGTCTATTTTGTTTTGTTTTTAAGATTTTCTTATGTTTCAATTACAAAGGAATTGAACATACATTCATGATCAGAATGACTTTCAATCACTCTCTCTGTTCACGTGATTTTCTACTTTTAAAATATATGATTCTTTCCGACAGAGGAACGTAGTAATTTTAATTTTACTATTTTCCTTTCTATTTATCCTACAGAAGAATAAACTTCCATGCAAATATTTTTATGAAGCGGAACAAATTTAAGTATACAATTTTAAAATAATGACAATTTTAATCAAAGTTCACACACATACAAACCATTTTTATTCCGTTATTAGACTGAAAATACGGTAAAGGACATAGACGTCAAAAATAAAATAAAAACATTATTGCTTGTAGGGAAGACAAATATTTAGCTTTATATGATCAAATTTAGTAATGCATTTTTCACATTGAAAACTGAATGCTTGTCGCAGATAAAATTATTCAGATCTTAAAAGGTGGTTGACAAGATTGTAAATATTTTGCTATTTGACGTTTAAGCTAAATTATTTGCATGTAACAATAATATTTTGATAAATATATTCATAATTTCAGATTAGTATTTAAAACACCATTTATCATCCCTTAAGAAAAGAAAACCATCTCTTTCTCTCATGATTTGATAAATTCTCGACATACCCTACAAAATTTAAAATATTCTAAAAAAATCAAACTTTGGGTATTTTTTCATATTATGTGTGCTCTATACTTATCCACACCTTGTATTTCTCAATCTTTTTTTATTTTTTAAATCCTCTTATAAAGGAGTATTAATTTTCGACGCATCTATGCTCCCTTACACATATTTTCATTTTTTTTTTTAAATTTAAGCGTCTTATATTAAAAAAGTGCTGCTTGATATGAATTCGAATTCTTCACAAAACATCTCTGCTCCCTGAAGGTATTGATTAGTTTACACCAACTCGTGTTTTTTTTTATTGCATCATATATTCTTTTTTTAATTCTTAATCTTTTTACTTCTATATAATTTTGAATTTTTTGCGTATTTCCTACTTTTGTCGCTTTTTAAATAAAGCAGTTAAAAATAAAATTACATTAATCCATTTTAAATTTCTATAAAAAAAATTCTGTGGTTTAAATCAATTGTACTGAAGTTGCAAGTATAACGTGTAGCAGTCAGTTATTTTACAATAATGGCGTTTATACGAAGTTTCTTGATATTTTATAACCATAATACTTCTAATTGATCTAAGTACATATATTATAGTATTTAAATTTATTGCTGATTTGTTTATGTTTGAGATATATATATATATATTGTGTGTGTGTGTGTGTGTGTGTGTGTGTGTGTGTGTGTGTGTGTGTGTGTGTGGTGTGTGTGTGTGTGTGTGTGTGTGTGTGTGTGTGTGTGTGTGTGTGTGTGTGTGTGTGGTGTGTGTGTGTGTGTGTGTGTGTGTGTGTGTGTGTGTGTGTGTGTGTGTGTGTGTGTGTGTGTGTGCCATTTGAATTTTTTTAACTAATTAGAATTCAGTACCATTAACAACCAAAAAAAATTTTGCTTGTATTAATATTATTCAATATTCTTCAAAATGTTTTATTCTCTTGATCTTTTAACTAAATTGAATTTAATTGTGCAGGAAATGATAAAAAAGTTGCATAAAATTGTAATAATTTAAATGATTTTGCGTATTTTTTTCCATCAATACTCTTAAACAGGTATACAATTGTAAAGAAATTATTTATTATTCTTTAAAAGGTTATATTAAAATTATTTATTATTTATTATTCTTCAAAAGTTTTATTAAAATTATTTATTATTTATTATTCTTCAAATGGTTTAATTTATTATTTAAGAAATTATGTATTATTTATTATTCTTCAAAAGGTTTCATTCCCTTGATCCTTTAACTAAATTGAACTTAATTGTGCAGGAAATGATAAAAAAGTTGTTTAAAATTGTAATTATTTAAATAATTTTGCGTAATTTTTTCCATCAATATTCTTAAACAGGTGTACAATTGTAACGAAATATCCCTTAAAATTAATAAAGCGTATTTTTAAAATAAATCAGGGATTCTGACATAAAATACTGAGCAATGATGGCAGGTTAATGAAATAGTCTACAAGCCTTTTTTCTATAAAAAGTACTTTTAATTTACTGTGAAAATCATCATTCACACAGCGTTGTAATTTTTCACAGTCTACTTTTTCTTGACACTATGAAGTACATATAAAACCACAACATTTATTAAACAGTTGTCGTGACAGGGACAAATATACAAATGGAAACTCTTATTTAGTATGCGAGTAGGCAAAGGGAAAATATTTATTCTCGAGAAACACATCTTTAGTATGCAAGAAGAGAGAGAAAGATATTTATTGCCGAATTCCTGCTTAGATAGTTTTATTTCATACTTGAGATGCACACAGTGCAATAACATACGAATAAAACTTGTTAAATTCTCTTTAGAAAGTATTATTACACGATTTATGACATTTCTCAACAACTATTTTTTTATTTTTTATTTTTAAGTACTGTGTAATTGCAAATAGTTTACTGCAGGCTTTTGTTTGAATATCATGAGAAGAATTCTAATTCCTATATGCCGTGTTTCAGAATTTCAATAAACATAACAGCAATGCTGCAAAATAGGTGTGCAAATCCACTTTAAAAATTTTAAAAACTTTTGCAACTCTTCATTTTGCAAATGCTTTATCTAAATTGCTCTTTTTTCACTGTGGTTATGTGATTGTTGAATTTAAATGTATTCCGAAATGATATCCTATTTACTTCGACTGAAGGCGTCTCAATGCAATTATTATAAGTTGCAGATCCACATTAAAAAATTTTAAAACTTTTGCAACTCCTCATTTTACAAATGCTTTGTCTAAATTGCTCTTTTTTCTGTGGTTATATGATGTACTGAAATTAAAGGCATTCCAAAAATAGTTCCCTTTTACTTCGATTGAATAAGGCACCTTAATACAATTATTGTAAGTGTGCAGATCCACATTAAAAATTTCAAAAAACTTCTTCAAATCTTCATTTTTCAAAGGCTTTAATTAAATTTATCCTGTATCTCTGTGGTTATGTGATACATTGAATTTAAAAGCATTCCAAAATGATTTCCCTTTTACATCGATTGAATAAAGCGCCTCAATGCAATTATTATAGGTGTGTGTGCAGATCCACATTAAAAATTTCAAAAAACTTCTTCAAACCTTCATTCTGCAAAGGCTTTATTTAAATTTATCCTGTATCTCTGTGGTTATGTGATGTATTGAATTTAAAGGCATTCCACAGTGATTTCCCTTTTACTTCGATTGAATAAGGCGTCTCAATACAATTATTCGAGCATTTTGACTTATAGATATATCATCGAGTTTCGGTCTGAGAGTAAAGGCATTTCGGTTATTAAGTGAAATCTCTTGTCGGGCGTCTCTCTTCCCATCCAGTATTTTGTTTCTTTTTGGTAAATCAAGAGAATAAATACATCGCGTTATGCTGAGAGTCTGAGGAAAACACATCTTACTAAAACAAGTCTCGCTTTTATGATCACCAGGAGTCGATGCCGTAATAGCTTAAGTGACTTGTCCTGTTACGCTGTTTATTTTACTTTCATCTGAAGCGTCTTCGGATAAAGACAGCAGTAGATATAAGGAGAACTGTTCGGGTAGACAATTCCGATAGCTTTATTGCAACGACAAGACATAGTTTTCAGAATCGTACCTTGCAGTTATTGCTCCCTACAATGCAAAGCTGCATTATAAATTTTGCTGATCTTTTCTTGCATTTCATTTAGCAGACAAAAAGATTATGTAGAAAGGATTTTAATAAAATATTTTGCATAGGAGGTAAAAAAAAGATTCACTCTGAACGTTATTTGTTCTAAAGTGTTTTGTTTTCAGAATAAATCACAAACTTATCTTCCGAAAGAAAATTGTTAACTTCACTTAAAAGGATTAGTAAGAATGCTTCCTTTTCTTTTAAATAAATTATTTCACAAAATACAATTTTATTTTTATATGTTTGTTGGTGATTTTTAATAATTTATTATGAACTATGATTAATATTTTTTCCTTTTAATTCATTCACTTGAAAACTCTATTATACAATGTAAAATAAATTTCGTATAAGATAAAAGTAGTGATATTAGTTTAATAGAAATTAATTTATACAATTAAAATTTCCACAAATGGTATTAAGAAGTTGAAAGCCTTATAAAAATATTATTTGAATTAATTTTTAAATTTTACCCAAAGTTAGAGTTTAAAATCCCTATACACTACTTTTAGCCAAGATAACGTCACTTTTTATGCAATGTTTCCTGTTTAACATGTAAAAAAATCTGATAGAAATAGAGTTAAGATGTATGAACATTATAGATGCCAAAATTTCATTTTCCCATTCAACAGTTTATTTCCATTCTCTAAAAAACGTTGACTTATATGCAATAGTTTTATGAAGTGATATCACAAAAATTGTATCACTAAATTAATGTATATTTATCACATTTTAATGGTGTGTGTGTGTGTGTGTGTGTGTGTGTGTGTGTGTGTGTGTGTGTGTGTGTGTGTGTGTGTGTGTGTGTGTGTGTGTGTGTGTGTGTGTGTGTGTGTGTGTGTGTGTGTGTGTGTGTGTGTGTGTGTGTGTGTGTGTGTGTTTAAAGATAATTAAATTAGATCTAAAATTAAATTCCCTATATAACACTTAACTTTCATTTTCCATTATATCTTCAACTCTTAAATTGTACACTCAATTATTTCTGTGAACAGATGGTCCAAACAGAACTCTTCTAATCCCTGGTCATTATTTTTATAGCCCATATATCATCCCTTAACTTTCAAGTATAACTCCTAACTAAGAAGGGTACTTAACACACCTGGACATAAGTAATAAGGCCACTTAGACTTCACTCGGCTTTGTTTTCTCTCAGCGATTGCTAGCTGTCGATTGCTCGCTGAATAAAACTGTTTTTAAAAAATCTTGGTGCTGACTTGAAACACAACATGTATATATAAAATGCCATTTTAAAAAAGAATACTTTATTAGGTACGAAATAAGGACATTTTAGACTGTGAAAAATACTTTTGAAAGAAATTTAATCATTAGAGTATTAATAAAAATACAATAAAAAGTTTTTCTTTAATATGTTCTTAAAATAAAATCTCACATTATCACAGCAATGTTTTGAAAATTTAGATATTTAAACATTTATTCATTAAAATTAAATTCCAATAAACTTGTCCAAACAGTTTTGCAAGATTTTTATTTTTGTATTTAATAAATTTTAAATTGAAAATTATTCTAAAACAATATTTATTATTATATCATTTTCAAATAAGGTATTAAATTAACGAGTATGAAGAAAATAAAATTATTCTAAATTGATCCAATGATCAGACTTTAATTTATGCGTTATTTAAAATCTAAAAACCGAGTTTTACTTTAAATTACAATTTTGAGTTTGACGTATGAGAAGTCTAATATCTTACTGACAGTTCAATCCATCGGAAAATATGTTTACCAAATGTCAAGATACGATCCAAGAAAGATTTGAAAATATACTCTCAAGTTTAGTTTTCAAAAACAGTCACAGCTACATTCATGGGAACAATTCAGGTCGGATATATAACTTAGAAAATATGTAGTTTACTTTTTCTAAGATTTGTTTTCTAAGCTCTTTACTGTCTGATATATGAGACCCTACATATATTATCTTTTATATATATAGTTATTCTCTGTTTCTTCAAAAAGTCAATCTTGTTGTGGTATGATGTTAAAATATGTGTGTTTGTGTTTGACTTTAAGGTAAACATGGAAAAGAACAGATCACTTCTAATAATATTTTCAAATCTGTAACACTTTATAAAGCCTCATATTTAAATAACTCTTATTCTGAATTTAAAACTGCTTTTCCGAGATAATTACTCTTGATAAGTGAACGAATAGCATACTTTATTAAAAATACATATAGTATTACGCTTATTCTCGCAATTGTAAGGATAGACAATATTTTGTTTTAACAAGTCAATAATATAATATAATTTTACATATAATATATAATACATAGTAAAATAAATATATTTTTTATTATTCAGATTACATATAAGGATAGTGTTTAAAAGCACTTACAGCTTTTCTATTTTACTAAACATATTTTAGCAAATTCATTAGTTCAGTTAATGATATAGTTCAGTTTTTTCATCTTTTTTACAGTCATTCTTTGTGAGTTAATACTTTTCAAGCATGATTTCAAAAAGGGGTTTTTTTTTAAATATGCAGGATCACACACACACAATACCAACTCATGCTGCATAGATGTTGTCTCCAACTTACTCAAACTAATTGTACTACCTTTCACTTACATGCATTCTGTGTTCTTTAGGTCTGGAAAAAATTATTTCCCCTCTTAGAATTTGCGTACTTCGTATTTGCTGCTTTGGAACTGGGATAAGAATACCTAACTTTGTGACGGACTCTATCCGTGGGTCATTAACTAATAATCTTGAGGAAATTATTCTGTAACTGTTATTTGAATTGCTTTCCGTAGAGATTAGTTGATTCTGTGCTAATGTAAATGCTGTTTAAACTCTAGCAATGGGAGTGTTAGCTTAATCATAGAAAGTTAATCATGGATTGTGAATCCTGAGTAATGAGTAGTTAGTCCTGAAGTTAGTATTTAAGCTATAACGTCCATTTAGAGAAGTGGAAATACTAAAGAAATTGGCTTGAAGTGGACCATATTAGTTTAGGAAAGAGATAAGTGATCTATATATATATATATATACAATGGTGTGCAAAAATTAAGGACGAGACAGTTTTTTCAATATAACTTTGTACAAAAGCATTCCAAATCAACACATTTAATACCGTAAGATCCCCAATACGTAAGGACATGAGTAATGTAAGCAACACTTACTAAAAGAGAAATCAGAGGGATAAAAAGAAGCTTTATTGAAAAAGTAGCATGGAGCGCATTGCGACTGACGGCCGAAACATCCCTGTGATGGGTGTCCAGCAGGAAATATCCGATCTTTAGTAGGGGATGTGATCTCCCCTGACTGCTAGGCAGGTTTCACAGCGTCTGCCCATGCTGAGAATGAGGGTGTCAATGAGTTGTTGAGGCATTGCTGCCCATTCGTCTTGCAGGGCCAATCGAAGCTCCGTAATCGTTACTGGTGGTAAGGTACGAGCTGCCAAGCGTCTGCCTAGAAAATCCCATACATGCTCGATGGGATTGAGATCCGGAGATCATGCCGGCCAATCCATACGTTCAATATCCTCACTCTCTAAGAGCTGTTCGGCAGCTACTGTGCGATGACATGGTGCATTGTCGTCCATGAAAAGGAACTGCGGACCCATAGCGCCTCTAAAAAGACGCACATATGGAAGAAGAATCTCGTTACAATAACGGGTCCCGTTGACTGAACCTGGGTCGAAGATGTGAAGGTCTGTACGACTACCAAGCACGATGCCTCCCCAAACGAGAACACCGCCACCTCCATACCTGTCCCTTTCAATAATGTTCGAGGGATGATTGCGGCTTCCCCGCTCTCTCCAGATGAGTATGCGATGAGAATCGCTACTCAGACTGAATCTGCTCTCATCTGTAAAGAGTACTCGTCCCCATTCATTGTCTCTCCAATTCCGGTATTCCCGGCACCACAGAGAACGCCTTCTCCGATGAGCAGGTGTTAGAGGTACACACCGTACAGGGCGTCGTGCAAACAGACCACCACCGTGCAGTCTTCTGGCCACGGTAAAACGCGATATCGGTCGTCCAGTCGCCTGTGTCGTGTGTCTAGCGATTTCTCCCGCTGTCTGCCGCCTGTTTCTTCTGGCCTGTAAGGCAATATACCGGTCATCTGCGGGTGTGGTTCCTCGTGGAAGACCACTACTGAACCCCCGGATAGCTGTTGCTGTAGTTTGAAATTGTCTCCAAAGTCGTGAAACGATGCTGTGAGGAATTCCGAACTCTGCAGCCACACTTGTCACACTGCGACCTTCCTCCGACTTCCCAAAGATTCGACCTCGGGTAAAAGCAACCAGATGTCGTCTAACAGATTGATTATTCGCCATTTCTCGCTGAGGCAGCAACTCGGTGTGATTTTAACTGCTATACGGTGTGCAATCTCTTCGCCAGAAATACTAATCTTATACCGACAACATGCTTTACTACTCAGACACTCCCCCATTACGTCTACCTGCATATCTACGCATGTGCTACCGTACATCACCTCACTTAATCTCCTGATTGGTCTTTCTGTCCGCTCTGCCTCTTCGTTCAGCTGATATGCTAATTTTTCGACTTCGTCCTTAATTTTTGCACACCAGTGTATATATAGATCACTTATCTCTTCTTTATTTTTTCCTGTTATGTTCTATATTTTATATAAATTTTGACTCTCTAGGTTCTTATTTGTATTTCATTAGATTTGATCTTAAATTTTTTTTTAATTTTATTTCTTGTTATGTTCTATATTTTATATAAATTTCTTCCATATATATATATATACAAGTGGATATAAAAATATGTGTGCTTTGAATATTCTTTATTAAAAAAGTTATATTAAGGGATTAGTAAGATTGCTCCCAAGTTTATTGAATTATTTATAAATTGATCATATTAAGTGATAAGTCATAAATAAAAATAATTATTTTTGTAACAATGTCTGCTTCTTCAATGATCGAAGCTACACCCACGACAGCTTGTTAAAAAATAAAATTATCACCCACCCAATGTGAGTAATATTAGAATTAATTATTATTTCGAGATACCTCTCAGTGTTTATATTAGTAGTTACACGTACTAAATCCTTTTGCCGTTAGCACAAAAATTTGATCCCCATAATATCAACTTTAAGACTGTTGTTCTGTCAATCCTCCTATATTTTCTTTCCTGCAAATAATGGTTAAAAACCATCTGGACCATCATAATCAAAATATTTCTCATTCGAAAACACAGCATTTTTTTATTTCACGTTCTCTGTAATTCCTGTTAGCCCGATTTCTCGTCGCATCATTTTATTTTGATCAGTTAATGGTGGTTTATTTCGTAGCTCTCAATTATTTAAAATACATGTTTTACTGTTGAGATCGAAACTTTTCCATCAAACTTTTCCATCCGGATAATGCGTGTTTGATCTCTCATCCTTGATTTTCCAACAGATGTCTTCTGTGCCAAAACATCAATTCAACATCTGATAATATTTTCCACAGCTTTTCTAGTCCTTAGAATATAATTATTTTTTCGGGGAGATGACATTCCACTTTCACTCAAAAACCACAGCTTTATCGCTTTATTCCCTACAAGTCCGTTTCACAAGACATTTTAAAGGAAGTACGTTTGAGAGAATTTATGAGCTTATATATGAACGCGCTTAGACCCCCAATTAAAAAATTACATGTAGATCTGTAATTATTTTATCGTACTTTAAAAAAAACTGCCAAATCCTTTTGTCTTTATAGTTATAACTATCTAAAAGTGTGAAAAGAAAAAACATTTCATAAATATAGCTTTTATATTTTAAAAAACAGCAATTTAGACCTCTATACATTAAATTTTGCCTACTCTCATTTATTTGAGCATTTGTAACTTAGTTTTTCAAAAATATCGACTGCTTTTATAAGTGTAAACGCACCTTAGCTCAATACTCTAATTCATCAAGAAGTATTGGTATTGAGTTGCACAAAATTTAAATTGTAGCACAAAATATATTCATCAAAATCTAAGCCAAAATAAAATCATAATACAAAACAACTCTCAGTTATACAGACTGAGAATGTAGTAATAATTTCCATCAAATCCTTGAAATCCATGATTTACTCCTTTAAATACAGCAATTAATGATATGTCTTTAAAGGGCTGAGGGTAAAGTTGTGCTCATGAATAAAACTCTAGCGAAAGCACTCACATTCGTGAAAATATTCAGAGAACCGAAATAAACTAGCTGCATCAATTGTATCGACTCCATTACGAAATAGTTAAATGCTTCGGGTAATTTGAGAATCACTCAAAAATGAAAACCTTTTGAAGCGTGCGTTTCGAATTATCTTCTGGTCTGTATCTATCTAACTCATCCGAGACCAAACAACGTACGGAGAGTTTCAATTATTGTGGCTTGATGGTGATTGGTTCTAGTATTTCCTCTTGATATCTATGTTTAGAGTAGAAATACTGATTAGAGACTTTAAAAGTCACGTTTCCATCAGTGACAGATGAAAATGATAGTAAATAATAAATCAGGAAAGGGAAATTTGAGATTTTTACTTTTGATGAAATGTATTTTTAAATATTCTTAAATTGCTTTTTTCTATGAGTTCTAAAATTTGAATCATTAAAAGATGTTTAAGGCGCATTTATATTTAATGATAACTTCTCAAATGGGTTATTTGGATTTGCTCAATCGCCTAAATAGGAAATATTATAGTAAAAAAGTTATACTCCGTTTAACTAATACTTGCCATTTGCTGTTGCTGACCACTGACCCAGGAAACCATTTACTAATGACTAATTCTGCCAAGATTTTTTTTTAATAATTCGCTTTTATTTTTCGTGTGTGGGAAAAGTTTTTGTTCTGTGAACGTAATTGCAACAATTTGGCGAAAGCCGAAAAGAGATATAAATATATGATGACCAAACTTTCTAAATGATAAATAACATCACATATCTAAAATCATGCTAAATCTGAAACTTATTATTTGGAAATCGGACGGAAAATAGTTTTTAACTTTTTAATTCCCAACCCAAGTGTGTCACATGAATCACTTTTCTTTTTTACAAACTACGAGACAGGGTCACCAACAGCCCACGTGTTCCTATTAATGTGACATGAACTATATATATATATATATATATATATATATATATATATATATATAATCAAACTTTCGTCTCTCTCTATATATATAAAATTATAACGTAATAAAATTATAACGTACAATCGAAACATTCTTGACTTTCAAGACAACTCTCCAAGTTAGCAATTCCAATTTCCCAAGTGTCGCACACGCTGAATTAGCAACCATATGTTTTGTTTCATACAATGTCTCCAATACGGTTGCGATAGTACACTATTGCAAAATATCGCAGAAAATATCGCAACGATTGCTTGGACTGGAATCGTTGTGTGAGGAGAATGCCGTTCTCTTCTAGGAATACTTATTAATAATTAAAGGAACTAAATACTCAAATTTACAGAAAGCTCTAAGATCTGCAGGTTTATCAAAATCTGAGAACTTTATCAATGAATTGTTGGGTGCTGCACCTTCAGTGATGAATTTATCTAAAGAGAAGCGCCAAGAAGAAATTGAATTTTGCGAAAAAGGGACAAATAAATAGAACTACATAATATATGTAAATTACAAGTTACAGTTTGAGCAATGAGTATGGACGGGAGGAGATGGACAGGGGGTATTCCTCTCTAGATAGTTATAAAAATAGTTATCATTTCATAACAATTTTGTAGCAACTAATATCAGTCAGATATTAGTGCTACAGGTAAATTTGTTAATCCACCCTACTTTGAATTCCTTTCTTCCTAATTATTAGCAAGTCAATTTCAGCAAGTCAAATTAGAAAGTCAATTAGCAATAATTTTAGCAAGTCAAGATTCCCTAATAGCAACGAATGTGGCTTTAAAATTGACTTTCCTGCAAAGTAAAAGAATGGAATTAATATCACTAGCAAATACACAAATTTATCTTGCACATGCTATACCCAAATTTATATAACACACAGAAAATAAACAAAATATTAAAGATAAGATGATTGTAACAAATTAAAGAAATCTTCAATGAAAATGGTTGGTGATTAGATTTAAAAGCCTCTCACAGTTATAAAATACTGACCAGCTAACAAATATTACACCTTAATTAATAGTCATACAAATTTTCTAAAGATGTTAACCTGATATAAACTCTTCGCACTGTGTTGTGAATTCCGAAAACACTTTTATTTTAAAATGTCGAATTTTATGGTTTCTTTATTCTTCTGATCATGGTTCGAGGGAACGCGAAGTCATTGATCATGGTTAAAAGATAGATCCAAGAAATTATCTGAGAATTGCTTTAGATGAAAACCATGATTTCATTTAAGAATACAATTTCTATGCATTATTAGATATCAGATGCATATACAATCAGAAATATGTTCTCGTTAGCTTACGAAAATTACTCTGTAATATAAAAATTATATATTTTGTCTAATACTAGGTAGGGGTCTAATGGCAGATAAGCTCCCATTGTACAAATTACGCAGCTGTTCATTCTCATTACTCAAAAATTGTAAAACTGTAATTCACATGTATTTTATAGTTCTTTATATTTGTTCTTTTTTTTTCGCAAAATTTGTTCTTACAGTTTCTCTTCAGTTAAATTCATTACTGAATCTGCATCGTTCAACACTTCATTGATAATCTTCAGATTTTGATAAACTTGCAGCTCTTGCAGCTTTATAGAAAGCTGAGTATTTAGTTCCGTTGATTGTTATTAAGTCTTCGTGTGAGACATCTTTCTTCTCAAACAACAATTCCAGTCCAGACAATAGTTGAGATGTTTTTCTGCAATTGCTTGCAATAATGTACTATAATAACCGTATGGAGACATTATATGAAACGAAGCACATGGTTGCTAATTCAGCGCTTACGATACAAACGAAACAAAGTTGCTAACTTGACGAGTTACCATGAACTTAGGAATTGTTGCGATATACGTAATAAATTTATTACAGTACCTCACTAAACGCTTTTTTTATATAAAGAGAGATAAATTTATCTAAATACTTTGACGTTTATTGTCTTAATAATCATGATTTTCAAGTAAACTGAAAAATATGACTATTTTTGGTAGAAAAAAATGTGTATAAGCATATGTGTATTTTAAAATAAGCAAGCTGAAAATAAACCAATTATCTCGAATTACGCTATAAATAGCCTTATATTGCCATCAAATATGTAAAATAAAAATAAAAATTTTCCAGGTATAAGAAATTGGACTTTTGATGGGTTACTTTTGAACGCTCTCCAGCTCGGAAATATTATGAGCACGAGAAATTGGTGGCGAAAACTCATCCTGTCATTTTGAAGGGAGCGAGAAGATAGAAGTTTATTTTAGTTCTTATAAAGTTTTAAAAAGTAATTAACGTACTTAACAAACATAAAGAGAATTAACAAACTAATTTATAATATACAGGGTGTAAAAGTATGGTGGTTACAATCTTTCGGGATAGATATTATAAACCTAAAGGATGGGAAATCACACAGGAATGCATGGTCGAAGAAACGCTTTCCTGGCGCATTACTGACGACACAAATCACAGGAAAGACAGGGTACGAATAAGAGGAGAAACCTATTTATTATCCTTAGTACAGCAAAAAATAAGAAAAAGGAACATTAAAAAGACAGCAATAGTCCTCAAAGTAGGTGTTCGAAATTTAGACCCAGGGCCGTGATGCACGCTTCACGTCTCCAGTACATTGAATCCTGACCAGACTGGTGATAGCCCAAGTACTGGCACCGTGATTGTTCTAAGCCATATCCAGCACAATATCCTCGTTGTTTGGCGTTCTGACTTTTTACTCATGTTCCTGTGTGTCCACGATGAAGGATTCGCTGTCGGACAATCTCTAGTGGAAGCGTACAAAGAAGGCGTGGCTTGGAGTTTTCTTCCAGGGGTAACGCTGTGCGGCTCACACATTGCAATCAGTCGTCCCGTCCCGTATGGCGAGCTCATCTTTCGCGTAACGTTTTATCCTTTGTCGGCCATGTGTGCGCATGCTCCGTCATCTAACGCTTTACTTTACGTAGCACCATCTATCGCGTATACCAAAACAAAGGCTTCCCAGCATTTTTGATGTACTAAGAATAATAAACACATTTCCTCTTATTCTTGCCCTCTTACTTGTGTTTTGTATAGTCACTATCGAGCTGGGAAAGCGTTTTCGTGACCATACATTCTTACGTGATTTCCCATCCCTCTACCTATCCTAAGAATTTGTAACCGCTGTGTTGATACACTATGTATAAGAACGTACTCTACATATTATCATTTAATAAAAAAGAAAAGTAATTAATTTGTTGAATTAATCATTTGCATACTGCTTTGAATTTCGTGAGAAATTAGGGATATAACTCTTATACAGAATGCCTGCTATGAAAATATTTAATATACTCCATCTTGATACATAATTGTTAATTCCTGATATTAAATAAAGAAGCGGATAACAGCCATGTATAAAAGCGTTCAATGGATGAAGTCACCATAAATCACTTTTATTTTACTGCTATTCTTATTTATAGTTTAAAAATAATATTAAAAGCTTATTCACACTCATATAGGATTAGGGTAATTTATTATCCACATTAAATTAACAACTATATTCCCTAAAGTTTGATAATATGCGCAAGTGATTTTTTTTATGTATTTGAATGATTTATATTATTCATACTTGAAATTTTATGAGGCCTTTGTTCGCAGCTTTATCCTATTTACTTTCAATATTTTAACCTTTTCTCAAAACAGATTTAAACTGTCTCTGTACCCCTTTTTTAACATTTTAAATTAACTAGTTTTGATATAATACGGTTAAAACGTTAAATAAATATATTTATAATCATTGTTTGAGCTTATATTTTGCACAGATAATGTTGAAAAATTATCTAAAAAAATGGGTTTTTTTCATTGTAAAAGGATAATGAGCAAGCAAAAGCTAATGTACGTTTAGCTCATTTTAATCTTTCACTGAACTATGTATGAAATTGAATACATGAAATATTCTTGGGACTTATATCCGGTTATATACCGTGTGTCATTCATGTATACCATCCAATCATGAATCCTGAGAAATAAATTTATTAACTAATACTAACAATAATTCTACTTTAAAATCTCCCACATTGAATAAAAGCTCTTTCCTCTATCCCATTTACTAATCGTTTATAAATTGTGTCAATATTACCTAGATTTAAATAATAGTAATAATCATTTGAAATTTATTGAATTTTTAAAATGCATTAGATCTAAAAAGCACACTTATATTTCATAAAAGTTTTGTTATATTATTTATTTCATAGATCTCAGGAACTGAATAGTATTTTTATAAGGTATTGTTAAGATAATCTCTTATATATTTAAGTTACGCTTGCAAAACGCGCGTAAATTTTCTAACATTTTAAAATGTCATCATATTTTGTTACTTGTACTATTTGACATTGTTCTATATTTGTAATAACACAAGTCTCAAACTTAATTTCCTTATGTTTTCCATTGTAAGTGGAATTAGTATATTCTAGTTACTCTTGTGTTTAGATATGTGTTTCAGATAACATTGCAAAAGAATCCTGTGTTGAGGGTAAACATTTAATAAAGTTTCAATTACTCAAAGATATAAATTATCCCCTAAATTATCCAGTAGTGAAAATATTCTAATAATCCCCCGTTTAACTGTTATTTTATTATTATTCTAAATTTAACATTTTTTAAAAATTTAATACATATTTTTGTTCTATCCATGATCCCTTCAAGAAAATCGTGACTTACCATAGCAAATTACAAGAGCATATTTACACGTATTCTAAACCACATCACCCGCTGACTCAGTCCAACCTTACAAACATAAGCTTAATCAATTAAAATAATTATATTTAAAATAGAAAAACTGAGGTGTGATAAAAGTTTGATCTCTAATTTATTTCAGAAACCGAAAATGTATAGTTATTTTTTTTATTTCTTAGAATATGTATATAGAAATTCATTTACATACTCGTATATTCTGGAAAGAATATGCTACATCAGAAATCAAGCTCACACTATGATAAAATAAGAAAAATTGAAGTTAATTGATAGAATTTCTTGCATTCTATTTGCTAAATTTGTAATATTTTTAAATTCAATCTTAAGTTGATAAAATAATCACTCTATTTGTGAAAATTAAAATAATTCAGTTTAGAAAATTAACAAGCACTGGGTAATAGAAATAATCTTTGAAATTCAAGACTCAACATTATGAGAAAAAACTGAAAATTTCTAACTAGTATCTGTTTATATCTCAAAATAAAATGCCCGCATCCTTTATTTGTTTTTTTAAAAATGTATAGCCCAGCAGAAAATTGAATTTGTGGGTAATCTAGGCCCAGGCACCTGATAGTCATCAAATGATTCCAAACGATGTCTTAAGTGGAACAGCCGGTGAAAATGTTTTCAGCAAGAAGTTTACTTTTTTATAGTCCTTCGCCTCAGAGGATCCGTTGAATGGACAATCTTTCTCCTCTTTAAGAAAAAAATATGGGAGGGAGTACACACAGAAGAGGGAAAAGGAGATGAAGAAATGGTATCTGATGCTGTTGGAGTTGCTAGCCCCGTTGCCATAGCAACAAAAACCTCCCTCTGTTTGTGGTTGGAAAAGAACCGACATATACAGATGCCATCTAAATGGACAAGGATTCAAAAGAAATAACTTTACGTTTCAAAGTTATCTTATTTTTCATTTTTTTTCTCTTCTCCTTCTGTACATGAGATCGTACCACCAGGAACCGACTCGGAATTTATGTGTTGAAGATTTTTTGGCGTTAAATAGCTGCTCCCACTTCTCGATCATCATTCCAAGAGAGCTGCCCCTGCCCCCATGAAGACTGACATATAAAGACCGAGATTGTATGATGGATGATAGAGGAAGTTAAAATTCGGTGGAGCTGGAGAAATATAAGCTATTTATTTTTATATTTTTTTTTCTTTCTCCCAACTCTTCTTCGCTCTCCTTGTAAGACAGTGTTTGAACAAAAGGAAGGTCTAGAATAAAAAATTCACACCCAGAAAAGTATGTCACGCTTTTATTTTACCCCCTTCCTCTGAAATGTATCGTATGTACTTATACTGAGCTTGACATTTAACTGGAACTTTGCAGCTTTACGCTAATGACCTATGAGATGCGGTGAGACATCTCCTTCGAAAAATCCACTGAACATAAAGTATTTTCGGAATAAAATAAAATGTTAGAAGAACAGAAAAACGTAACTTTGGAAAAATTTAAATAAATATTGACTCGCTATATATGCTATAGCATGTAAAAGCTTCTCTCAATGAACTTATAATCCTTATTAAGAAATGAATGACAGAAAAAGTGACAGAATCAACATTAGTAAAATTAACCATTAAGACTAAATATAAGGATAACCGATTAATTCAAAAGAAAAATATAATTTTTTTAAAGCAGAATACTTTGCATTTTTTTAAAAAAGTATCTATATTTCATATTAAATTTTTCACATAGAATTGATTATACAGACTACGTCAACTCAAGAAATCGGTTTCGAATATGCTATAGCCGTAGCACTCTCAGCATTCTCAAATAGACCCCTTCAAATGGATCATGTGTAGGGGGTGGGGGTGATTTTTTATCTAATTCACGTTTATTATCTCATATATGGTTATTATTATTTTAAAATCCATGTGTCCATGATGTGCATCAATTCTGCAAAATGTTACTCATTTACACATCACATCGTATTATGCTTACTGTGAAACTTTCCGACATATTTCAGGTTTTCATTTCATAGTGTTCCAATTTAGGTATTTTGGGTGGGCCACATTGCATTAATTGTATCTTTTTATACGTTTTGTAGCTAAAATTAAAGGCCAATGCTTTACAATAATTTTATTTCTAATTTGTTAGCTAGTTTTAAATTTTTCTTGACAGAGATCTGTAAAAATAGTCTTTTCGTCCATTAGTAAATATTACCCAAAAAACAAACAAAACAAAATCTAAATTTTTTTTTGATAAAGTCCAAATTGTAATTATTCTCACCTAGCATTGTACTCTATACTATGTATGTTAATAATCTGTTTTTCTTTCATCTTGTGTATATGTCATTAAGAACAAAATCTAATATTATTTTGTTGAATTTCCGGCACGTATCTTTTATACCATAAGCTACTGATTTGTATGCGCACCATATTTTAGAGAGCTTTATTTTCTTGCTATATTGTCTGGCTTTTACTTTTGTACTGTAGTGTTAGTTTTGGATATAATATATTTTAAATGTATGTTGTCGTAAATGAAAAATATCTTCAATCCATCAGCATACACCAAAGTAACCCCAGTTCTATCAAATTGTGTGAAACAATTTTTTAGTAGAAAGATATATAATGTGGAGGAAAGAATAAAATGAAAAAAGGCATTGAATCTTGTGAATTATATATTAAATTACTAGAAAATGAAAGCATATATTTTTAGATCGTACTTACTAAATTATTAAAGAATTTTCTCGTCAAAAAATATATTTGTAGATACAGAAATAATTCTTATAGCTATATAAGCTGAAATCTATTCATTTTCAATTTATTTATTTATACATGGTAAGAATCTCTCATTATGCATTGTTTAAACCATTTAGAGGAGAGACTTTGCTGTTTATACAGGCTGACTCTATGGTATCTAATAATTTAATTTGATATTTTGATCGGATTATTGAAAACTCATTAAATTAAAATGTCTTTATATCTGATACAAACTTACTGAGATAAAAAATACTTCAAACCATTTATTAAATTTAATGTAACAGACATTATCAGAATAGGAGTTAATATTTAATCCGTAACACAAAACGGAGTTTCTAGGAGAAACATATATATTGCAGCTATCTATCTACAATCTCCCTGAATTCGTTGTTGTACTGTGCAATTAGTCAAGATTGTCTATTGCCTCCTTTGCAATGTTCTCTGCATTTGAATAACCTAGCATAGTTGATTTCTGGGGAAACACCAGATTCGTCACTGAAGACTGCATGTCATTTTACATTTTGAGTTATTTGGAAACAGCCCAGGCTAAGCGATATCGGTCATGTTTAGTTTAATACTAGTACCGCAACGCTGAGATGCATATGCAACCCGACTTCCACTAATTGACTGGTAATGGATCGATTGATACCATTTACAATAACTCGCCTATAGAGGAAATAGAGAAACTACTGAGAGTAAAGCTGCAAATAAGTTATGGTGTAAGCATTTATTTTTCCTGATAATAATAACTTATAAAATAAAATAAAATTGATTATGAAATATAAAGTATACAAAGTATTTTATAAAACAGTAGCCAAAAATCCGAAAATAAAAAGTAAAGTTTAAGAATTTCTATAGAAACTTCTAAAACACTTTTGTCAAAAAACAGCTTGAGCTTCAAAAATTATGTAATAACAACAATATAATCATTACTAACTTGTCATTTAAGCAAGAATTTAATAGTTGGACTTGGAAAATAAACACAAATCGATGCTAAAGTATACAATCAGGTAAAAAAAAGATAATTATTAAATATCCTTCCCGGTAATTGTTAAAAATACTTTGAGAATTTTAAAAATACTTCAAACATTAATAAAAATTATTGTATTTATTAAACATTTTAAATGGAAATTAAATTTTTATTGAAATGGAAGGCCACAAATTTAACCTTAATAATTTTTATACTTTCCATAAATTGTTAAGCAACATTTATAAAATAATTCATTCTTGCTTTCAGAGAGTTATTTTATGTAATTTTATTCCATTGTATCAATTGTGCTGCTTTCATTGAGAGAGCCCAGGTTCTTCTTATGAAATGCATGCAAATAACAAACAACTAAGTTTTTAATTTTTCCTCTTAAATTTCT
This sequence comes from Trichonephila clavata, assembly GCA_019973975.1. Lineage (NCBI taxonomy): Eukaryota > Metazoa > Arthropoda > Arachnida > Araneae > Nephilidae > Trichonephila > Trichonephila clavata. Next base: position 373,952 of record BMAO01002316.1, read on the forward strand.
TTACTAAGCATACCTAAGCAGTTGAGAGAAAAGATAAAAGATCTGACTCTACAGAACACATTAATTGAGTTGAAGCCATGTATAAAAAATAATGCGGATTTGCTACATAGTAGCTGACATTGATAGAGATACCTTGAGTCTTGATTTAATAGTAGTTGGCACTTGCATCTCATCTCCCTTATTTATGCTTAATACCTTCTATCTGTCTACAGTAGAGGCTTATTTTTGTTATTCTTTTCAAGCTGAGAGTTGAATACGTTTACTGAATAAAAGAAAGGTCATCAATTAGTCTAATTCTTTCTTAACCTGGGCATTTTAGTAGAGATAAATCAAAGCCACTCCGAAAAAGTTCTCTGAAAACCATGACATTTTAAAAGTATTTGATTTCTATAGATCATTCTGATAAATAAATTGCTTAAAAATAAACAATTCTGAAAAATATTTTAGTAAAGCTTAAATCTTCTAACTTTGATTATTTAAAATCATAAATATTGCAGCAAAAATCATTTAATTTTGTACCAGGTATGTGAAGAAAACTCAATTAGATTTCTACTTCTAAAACCTTATTCACACAAAAACCTAGAACTTTTACATCAAAGATTTTTATTTTCTTAAATTTATTGGTAATTGAAAATAAATAATTCAAACCAAATTAAAATTCTGTTTTATCGTGCTAGAACTGTGTGTTAAATATCACGCTTATTATAAATTTAGGATTGCTAGTATCATTCAAGGCGAATTTCATTAGCAGTTACGTTACAGAAATAATCTTGGCGCTTATGTAATAAAAAAGGTCTTGTTTTATAACTATAAAAAACAAGCAGAATTCTTAGTTTGGAGTAAAAATGCGTAAAAAAGCTTCTTTTGAATAAATCTTTTTAAGCATATTTATTTTTGCTTTTAGAATAATATCTAAACAGTGTTAGTACTGAATACATTGTTTAAATTTTGTCTTATTTTTCGCGTAATTTTTTTTTCTTTTCATCTAACATTTTTTTGTGCTCTTTAAGAACATGAATTCTATTTTTTTAAACAGGATTTTGTTCTAGATTTAATATGCATACAAAACATACACAGACATATAATCCTTAGAATTTCCTTTTTTGCTTTACTTCTCTAACTGCATGTGTTTTGCATTTCTTAAAAGTGCCCTAACTATTACCATCTTTTTTATTATTTTTTTTTGCATATTCTCCCCACTTTTTACGGTATGATTTTTCTCTCTGATATTTTTTTCCCTTTAACCGCCCTATTGATTTCGTTCAAAAACTTTAAATTCATTCATAAGACTGAATTCTTGTTGTTTGCATTAAATTTTTTCTTTCTTTTTTTTTCAATAAATTTTTTCTTTCTTTTTTTCCATTAAATTTTTTCTTTCTTTTTTTTCCATTATGTAATATTTCACTTCTTTATACAACTTTTATCTAAACAATTTTGCAGGATACAGAAGATAAAATCATATATATATATATATATATATATATATATATATATACTATAAATATCTATATTAATCATTTAGAGTCGTATTTTGCGCAAGCTCATACTATTAACAAAAGAATCCAATTATTTTTAAATGATCTTCATTTAAACTGCTGCGATTTAGAATAATGAAATACCAATGAATTAAAAAATAGTTTTTTATATTATACTTACACTATTCAAAGAACTAGAAAAAGTTACTGTAAAAAAATATTACATACTTCATTTACACAATTCTGATGATTTATAAAAATGAAATCAGTACTACAACCAAACCACATACTACAATTCTAAAACGAATTTTCAAATTCTGATTTTCATGTATTGATAATACACTAAAAAAGCTGTATAATCTAACCTATTTATTTCAAAAGAAGAAACTAGCTTACTATAAATAACTATATTCTCCTACATCACTCCTTTTCTATCTATATATCATCCCATTCTTAATTCTAATTTTTGAAGAAAATCTGGTCTTTGAATTTTAAAAATATAGAAATTATTAAGTACGTTTTCCACTGTAAAAAATCCTCACGTTTTGCATTGTAGTAATGCTGTACCCTAGTACATGAAAACGCATAGTCATAGAAGTGTGCTTATTAAGAGCGATTATTTTAGAACGCTTCCTCGGAGTAATATCCACCTCTGAACAAGTAAAAGTAATACGTGTTAAGCAGAACGCAAAATTATGACTATCAGCTACCACACTGAAAGGCTCTTAACTAAACTACTAATTTACTAAAACCAATCAAACGGGTAAATTACAGTCAATGTTGATCCGTCACATCACTTCTGGGCAAATATAACCAGTTTGAGGTGGTTTGGGACGTAACTAGTAATCACATACCAACTCAGACAAGAAAAAAATGTTTGTCCCAATTAATTCGAACAGTATAGTATACATATATATAACTTTAACTTACGCAGTACTTAATTATACCTATTCAATTATTAGGTGAAAAATTATCTAATTAAGTGAACAACGTTTTAGCAATGGATCCATTAGGTTCAAATGATTTGTGTAACTACATGTCGTATTCCTTTGGACAAATGAAACGAAAGAAAAATGCAATCTCTGTCTTTTCACCCAATGTAACAGACTTTAATTGTCCATACTGATGCAGTTTCTTTCTATTCAAGTACTAAATGTATGGTAAATTCTGATCTTTTCCATTTCCCCTTACAGTTGTACCAGAGCTAGTTTCTCTATTACCTCGACATAACAATTACGGTCGTCAAGCGGAAAGAAAAAGGGTAAATACCTTCATTTGATGGGTCTCATTTCGAAATTGTTTCTATCTTCTTCTGAGATAAAGAGAAAAACTGGCAGCTAGTCGGTTAAGGGAAAAAATCTGTACTTGCGAATTGGGTAAGCGACAGAGTAGGAAGATATGTCACAGAGAATGGACTTGTTTAACCTAGCATTGCGTCAAATGGTATTGTGCCACAAACATTTAGGTAGAGATAAATAATAAGAATTCTTTTCCGTTTTCTAATCATCACTCTAAAGATTAATAGTATTATTTTTTTTTTTGAGAAAACCCAGGAGGGAATCTTTTTTGTAAGTACAACATCGATTTCGAATCATCAACTTATGAGAATGTTTTTGTTGTCGAAAATCTAACTCAAACACGAAGTATTTTTATAAAAAGTAAAAATAGCTACGTTATATATATATATAATAGCAATAACTATATAATCCTTCTCAAGGAGGCTTAAGCGGAGATATTATTTTATTTAGTACTCCTTAACTTGATTAAGTAACTATATTTTTAAAATTTTATCAACATTTTTAAATTGTTTTATATGCTTAATTATCATTCTAAAATTGATTTTTTAATAATTATTTATTATTTATTAAAGTTTTAAATTATGAATAATTTATTTATAATAATTAAATTATTTTAATTACGGAACATGTCCGGAAACTAAGAACCTTTTTTTTCTACCGCAACCGTAATGGTTGTTTTGCAGTTAAAAAAAAACGTCTCTGGTTGATTGTCAGTTCATTGACACCATTATAGCCGGATTGCGTCGTTTTCACAGGTATTAGTGAGCGTTCAAAATGTTTAATACGATTGCCGATCCCGACGACAGTGAAGTGCATTCTGTAATTCGTTTTTTTTTTTTTACCGCAAGGAATATTAAGCCAGTTGAAATTCATCGTCAACTTACAGAATTTTATGGTGGAAATTTAATGAGTGATGAAATGGTAAGAACGTGGGTGGGGGATGTGGGCCTACCAATGTTCATGACGAAGCATGATGTGGGCTGACTTCTGTAGTCAATGATGGTTTGACTGAAAAAATGAATGAGAAAATTCGTGAAAACGGATAGTTCACTATAAAATTGCTTTGCAATGCGTTTTCACGAATTTTGTTTTGAAAAAGATTTTTTCATGCGAATTTTTCCAAAACGGTACTCAGATTCTGGACACGCCTCGTATTTTTATTACTAATAATTAATAATTATTTTTTCCTTTAAAATTGCTATCCCAGAGTATACACAAAAAAAAATAATGAGATTTCTTATCGTCATTTTAAAGTCTTAGTTTGCCAATCTGTTTTCCTACAATAAAATTAAGAAAAAGAAATAATATATGTAAAAAAAACAAATATAATAAAAGTAATAAATTTATTTTTAAGTCTTAAGAAAATAAAATCTACCCGAAAATCCATACCAAAAGCCTTTTTTCAAATGCACGCTTGTTCTCCAAGATAAGTTTATTACACACAGATTTTACATTATATTTTATTCAATGCTCAATTGAATCTTAATTTGAGTTTTCCCTGAAAATATACTTTTACTTCTATATTTTTGTTTAAGTATTTTACTCGTGATTACTTATTTATGCAATTCTTACCGCCTTTCGGGAGATTGTGTTTTCAAAAGACTTCACTTGGAGAAATTTACAAAAATGTATTTGTTCTTAATCTAGATTATAAATTTCCTTTTGCATTTAAGAGGCTTTCTGGATGTAGAGAAATAAACTCATTTTCAAGATTTTATGGTAATAATAGCTTTTTTAACACAGAGAATAAACATTTATATTTATTTGAACAAGAAACAATAATTTTACTTTTAACGGCCAATTTAAGGATTAATATTTGAGAAAGCTATTTTACGTCAAATTTTTTGGATTAGTCTAAATGAGGAACTGGTTTCATAAAACATTGTTATGCCTTTTATGGTGTTTTATGTGAATTATAACGTTAATATGTGGCTTGAAATACGCAGTTTTCTAAAAAAATTCTCACGGGCTCCCTTAATGAATTACTCTCATTTCATTGTCATTTTTCTTTTAGAATAAAATGATTAGTTATTCATGAGAAAATAAAAATTGTTGCTAAAGCAGAATTATTTTGAAATAAAAAAAACACACAAGAACGTTTTTTTAATATCCTTATAAATGCCACTGCGTTTATATTTATTTATCAAATTATAAATGCATTGAATTTAATCTTTTTATCATGAAATCGGATGTGTAATTTTGAAATGTATGCTAATTATAATATGAGAAAATCTTAAGTGGAAATGTTCCGACGTTTCTACTAGATAGTACTTTATTAAAACAAGTGGTACAGTAAAAACTTTTGAGCTCTCTTTTTGTTATTTAATAAATATTATTATATAAAGTATTGCATAATGAAATAAAATTCTTTTTATTACGTTATTTTTATTACGTTACGTTTTATTATCATAAATAAGTTAGTATTTAAAGCTTTATAGTTTTATTGTAAGAGGACTACATTGTACATTATTAATCCTGTCTTCAACTGCTAATATTAATTCTAATTGTCATTTTATATACTTCATAATACAAATTATCAAAAATTAAATATTTTCAACTTAAACTTCACAATAATTAAGCTATTTTCAAACCTGTAGCAAAATATTAGAAAATGTCTGCATGGTCATGTTCAGTTCAATATTTTACAAGTCATTACTTTTTTTTCATATAAATATTATGATTATAATTAGAATAACCCGCCGCCTAGGGGAGTGATGCACGTTAAGTTTCTAGAGAGCTCAAACGTCCTCCCGGTGGTGTGGAAGTTAGGAGAGGGAGTGCCAGCTCAGGTGTCGTCCTCGTCACTTGACCATGGTTCAAATTTACGAGATCCTTCCCCAAAAGCCCTTGTGTAGCTGAAAAATTCGACGTTCATATTCATTTACTCACTCACCCCCATAGTATCACGAAATTAGTATACTTATTTAGAAATATGTGAATTTTTTTTAATTAACTAAGTACCTTTCGAGCATTGTTTATTCTCATATTTATTGAAAAAAAGTTATGCATCTTAATGAACTTCAAATTTCGTTTTTATTGATGAAATGCTATTTTTAATCCCTCAATTATTTTAAAAGCAGCTTTCTTACAATATTTCAGAATTTTTAAATTTATGTTTATATCGAAGCAGTTTCAGTAAAAAGGTTTTCGCCCTTTCTTTACAATATTTCTCACACACAATCCTCTGCATAGATTTGAATATATTTCTCATACTTACTTTTATAGAATTTTTTTATTAATACCTAACAACAAACGGAATTTTTTTCTCTTTTTCCCTTTGAGTCTAAGCACTTACAGGTTTGAATCCAACAGCATTATCATGTAACGAATTGACTGTCGACATAATTCAAGAGTAGCTTCTTACTTCGTAAGATCTGTTTAATTTAAATAGCTGTGGAACAGTAAATTTACTTCACTTTGAATTAATTTCTAAAGCTCTTTGGATCCACAATAGAAAAATTTACAGTCTACAATCTTAACACTCCGTGGAGAGGGGGGGGGGTCGGTTTTCTTTCGAAATTCAATCGCAAAAGTTTGTCACTATTAAGTTGCTAATTTTTAAAAATTCCAGAAACTTATTAATTTTTCATCGTTTTACCGTAACTATTATTTTTTTTAATACTCTATGAGGAGAGAATTGGAAAGGATTGAAACTGTTTTTTAGACTTGTTATACATCTGGGGAAAATTTGTTATCAGATGCACCCCAGGTGAGAATTTAGAGCTACCCAAAATCCGTAAACATTTGAAAATTCAACAATTCATGAAATGATGTAAGTATAGAGGTAACAACTGACAAACATATGCTTGACATGGCATGTGGGCTTCATTGACATCAAAAAAATTGCAAAAAATGGCTAACAGATTAGCAGAATTTGCTGAATAGCAAAACGTCAGTGATGCCACATGAAAATAGTGTATAAAATTAGCTGTAGTCAGAGATGCACCAGTAATTGTGACATGTTGTTTTTACCAGAAATGTCATTGTTAGTAAGGTTGTACTATATAAGGAGGAAGAATTTGCAGATGCAGCGTGGCCGCGGTAGCCGAGTGGTCTAGGCATCGTGTCATGAGTTCGATCCCAGTACCACTGAAAACACGCCGTGTAGGGGAGCGATGAACGTTAAATCTGTGGAGAGCTCAAACGTCCTCCCGTTGGTGTGGCAGTTGGGAGAGGGGGTGCCAGCTCAGGTGTCGTCCGCATCACTTGACCATGGTTCCAAATTACGCGGACCGTCGCCAAAAGCCCTCGTGTTGCTAACCAGTGCGACGTTAATATTCACTCACTCACTCACTTGTAGATGCAGCTTTACGATCCTATCGTCAAGAAAACGGTTTGAAAAAATTTTTGCGCATATCGTTTGGTGAGGAACACGCGCTAAGCTCCCGTCATGCTTGTCCTTCCAGTTCCCTGGACATAAATCCGTGAGATTATTAGTTGTGGGGTTACCTGAAGTCACAAGTCTACCGCGATTTTCTGACCTTGTGAGGGAAGCTAAAGGAAGGCCAAATCCTACGGCAATTTCTCTCCGTGCCTACATATATGCTTTACAGTGCTGTTCTACAGGTATTGTTGATAGATGGCCTACATGTTGAACATTTGTTATAAAGAACATCATTTCTTGCTAAAAATCAATTGTTATGTTTATTGCTTTTGTTACATAAAACGCCATCTGTTGGCAGTTTTTGCACTTTTTATTGGTTTAACCATAGGATTATATCATTTCAAGCAAATGTGTCAGTTTTTACTACTCTCTTTAGAATATCCCATGAATTATTGAATTTTCAAATGTTAACAGACTTCTGACTCATTCAGTATATTTAAAACATCTGCTATACTACTCCTTCTGCCTATACTACTTCTGCCTTCTAGAAACCAGCGAAATAATGTACTGATACATTTTACTGAAAGAAAAAAATTAATAAAATTTAAGAAACATATCCTGCTTTTTTTTTAATGTTTCTCACACCCTGCATAAGGGGAGAAGAAAGTATGAACCACGCTTTCATAAAAAAAACTATGCTTTATTTTTAATTATGTTTTATTTTTAATTATGTTTATCTGTGTTATTTTTTTTATATTTGAGTTTATTAAATTTAAGCATCATTTTTAATTTTTTAAAATTCGTTGATCAAACTTAGGGTAAAAATGTCTGACAATGTATCAAATTTTTATCAGATAAATACCTAAGATGTAAGTAACTGAAATAAATACAAATTTTAAATATGTTTAAAAATGACATTTTAAATAACGAATTACTTGATTCCTTTATGGCATTATTTTAAAATAAATCAATTTAAGTATCAACAATTTTCTTCCAAACACACACTAAATTATGTAAATAAAACTTCTTAACGGAGTGCATTATTTATGGATACTGAACTAATTTTAAAAATTATTAAATATTAATAAAAATAAAGGGTACATGTGTACGGTTTTTATTTTTTAAGAATGAAACATTAAACGTTAAAAATAAAAATTCTTGAAATAAATGATAATAATAACCTGAATGAATTGTGTACACTGAAGGTAATTACATTATTATTTAAATATTCCGGAACTTAAGTATATATATATATTTCAAGGATGGTAATTTTTTTAAAATTATATGTACAGTAATGCATTTCTAATAGTCTCTTTTATATCAATTGCAATATATGCCAATATGGGTTAATAACAGCCCTTTTAAAATATGGTAGTTTCATATCTAATTTCTCTAAAATATTTTACCTTTGCCCCAGATTTCCATCAATATGTTTTCAATTTGTAATTGAAATTCAATATGGTGTGAAAAATAAGATGAGTGAAATGAAAACCCCACCAAAACTAATCATTGTTTCCTACAAATTCGAATCGTCCTTATAAAAGAGAGTACTCGTTCAATATAAACTAGAAATCCGGAAAGATTTGGAGCCCAACTGCCATTGTTTAATTGGAAACTTAGCTTCTTTTTTATCGTCTTTCACCCAGAAAGTCAAAGCTGAGCCAACAATTCCTGAAATGTGAGCGATTACTTAGCGAACTGGAAATGCGTCATCATTATACGCCGAGAACAATAACATCAATAAACGGCGGAAAACGCGACACATCCGCCCAGAATGATGCTTGCCAATAAACCTTATATAAAGACATCGCTTTGTATGATCATAAGGAATAGGAATGATATTTCTGCTTGGAGGCGCAAACTCCCAACAGTTCCAGGAACACAACCACTGTCTTCAATCCGAGCTCTGGATTCACGCTAGATTTGAGATAGAGCGCTCTGTGTCTTACTTGCTTATTCCTGAGATACTTAGACTTCACAGCGGTGGATAATTTGGATTCCCTCCAATATATAGGGTGGCGTTTCTGTTTAAGGCATTCCCATCTGTCGCTACCCATCTCATTTCAAATGCTTCTTCGTCTCTTACGGGAAAGTTTAGCGACTGAAACGCCTTGATAAAATCAGCTGATTAAGTATTAAAGCATTTTCCTTATGAAGATAATTAGAACGTATTCATTTATTCAGAAGCTAACAAGTGGAGAAATACTACGACTCACCCAAAATTGCGACATCGTAATTTTGTTCGGGAATTTGTGTGATCTGTTTCTTCATATACCGGGTAGAGCAAAAATAAATAAAAAGCTTCTCAATCTTATACAATATAAAGTCGTTCACCAGATTCTTATTTCAAATCGATTTGGTTATCAATATAATCATATTTATAATTACTTTTTCGACATTAAAATAAAGTTAGGATTTTGATTGTAAAGATATTATCTATGCTATACTTAGCAGACCTTTCATAGCATATTTACGGAAAGGAAAAGTGTTTTTATAACATTTAGTGGTAAATTAAGATTGATGAATAATATATAAATTTACACATATACAGATAAATCACACTTTATTTTTATTAATTTTAAAAGAACTCGCTACACACGATTACAATTTGCTATTTTAAAAACTGTGAGGGGATAAATCTTGCAATTTAGTTTATATATACTGTAGTATAATGAAAAATGTAATGATGTATATGAATAAATAATTTATAATAATTTATTAATTGGTTTTAAATTTTTAACTTGAACAAAAGAAAAGTTACCGTTTAATTGACCTTAAGGCATTTTATAGCATTTCAAAATGAAATTCAAAAGGTTATATGCGTAGTAGATATAAAAATAAAAACAAATACATACAGTTTTTTATGTTGTATAGTTTGTATGTCATAAAATAACTTGTATTTTTCTTGTGTATCTAAAGCCTGCATACCCCCCTAAATTTGCACGCTCATTTCTCTAATGAAGGGGCCCATTCATGTGATCCAAGCAATGGCGCACACAAAGGGGCTGTCCTAGGGGTCCGGACCCCCCCCCCAAAGTCCTTGAGTTTTTTCGATTGATGATAATCATATATATATATAACGTAAAATTTAATTAAGTAATTGTAATTAACAATTTATTTATTAATTAATGCTAGTTATACTTATTCAATCATTTATTTTTTACTGTTTTTTGTTAACAAAATCGACAAAATCAGAAGAATCAATTAATGTTGTCTTGAGATATGATATGAGGGGGAGGACTTTCGACCATGGACCCCTCCCCCTTGAAAAATTTTTGTGTGTGCTACTGGATCCAAGTAATGTAAAAAATACTAATTACTAACTGTTAATTCCCATGCTGTTGCTATAAATAAATTGATTGCAAATATAAATTTATTTCTCAACATGGCAAGTAAAACAAATCATAAAATCTGTTTACTTATCTTTTAACTTCTAAATTTAAATATTGCAGATATATAAACTTTTCCTGAACTCAATTGCACTACAGTCCATGAGAGCCAAGGCCTACTGTCCCCAACTCAGTTTTCGTGACCTTGGGCCCTGAGGTGTATGTGTAGATGTTCCAGTCAGGTGGTCAGTCTGACGTAAAACATCCAGTATTTAGTTCCCAAGCCAGCTTCGTACTCATTTTTTGGGATGAAAGTTTTAATTAACTTTTCCCAGCCCGGGATTTGAATCTCGGACCTGTGGCGTGGAAACGCAATGCACTACCACTCAGACACTGGGCTCCATTGCAGAGATATATGTATTTAAAAAACGAACTAAAAATCTTTTCATTAAACCAGGTTCTAAAATGATTTAAATTTTTTTATATCACCCGCTATTTCTATATTCTGTTTTTACTTCTAAAAGTACAATTTTGAATAGTAAAGTGAATTTTTCCCCCTTTACTGCAACCAACTTGTATCTCTTATAAAAGTTGCGAATTGGAGGATTTCGCTTAATTTTATTTGAAACAAAATTGTGTTTTGCCTTAATTGTTCAAAATAATAAATTTTTTAAGATAATCCTTAGTTAGTGCTTCTATATGTTTACTTTATAGTATCAGATTTTCTCAATTATTAAATTTATGTGTTATATTAAGTTTGTATATATATATATATATATATATATATACATACATATATATAAGTGTTATTAAGTTTGTAAAAATATTTAAATTTAAGATATACCGTTTATAACTATTCCTAACTGAACAAAGCCGAATATATTTAAGAAATATTCATAATCTGAATACTGTCTGCGTTCTTAGAACAGCATCCAACTATTCATGAATAATTTTCTTATGTTTAAATGTATAAAGTATGTATAATATATAGTTAATTCTTGTGCATTTTACAACTGCTTAACCCTAACTCAAATAACTCTTTAATAACTGTTTACCACTAACTTAAATTTTTCATTCAAATAAAACTTCGAAATTCTATTTTTCCATTGTAATAACTTAAACTTAAATTCATAAATTTTAAGGAATACCGATTAAAGTTTTCTACAAATTATATAAATCACGTTTCAAAATTATACATTTTCCGTCTTAGTTATACATAATTCAATCTAATACCACTTGTTTTGCACAAATGATAAGGGAACCTAATTACCAAAAGAAGGTAAAATGAAATGAAATTCTTACAACTGTAAATTTACATTTTTAAATTTAATTAACGCAATTATTAACTTATCTGGTCTTCAACAGTCAAATTTTGAGAATCAATTAATTTCGTGTATCATTTTTCATAAATAAAACATTGTAGTTAATTTTAAATTTATTTGTGAATGAAAAAGTCAAGATTATCATTATGATCATGTTATATTAAAACCAAATATATTAAAATACATAGATTTTCAAAAGATTCCAAAACTTTTACTTAACTATAGCGTCTATATTGAAAATTATTTCTTTGAAGAAGAAAAATTACGAATAGTTAATTGAAAATTAATTAGAATATAGTAATTAGAATATTAAAAACAAAGTATTTTTAAAGAATTTTCTTTTTCAGAACACAGCACGTTAAATAACAGTTTTTAACTCATGTTATTGGTCATGTATATTCTAAATGCTTTGCATAATTGAATAACCACAAAAAACACGAGGAATTATTTTTCAATGATATTGGCTTCATACCAAGTTTTAGGTTTGAATTAAAAATCTCTTGAATAATCCTGCGTCACAGAATGTAAAAAGAAGTAATTACTTAAGAATCAAGCTTTGGTTTTCCCGTATTGAAATTTTTCTTTTCGAAATTATATTATTTACTCTAAAAATAAATACTTTTAAGGGTTTTTATCTGAAACTCTAAAATAAAAATTTATGGTTTAATTAGGTTGGTTTCTTTTCATAATACCTAAATGTGTTACACACATATTAACAGAAATTCAACAAACTTGAAACATTTATCGAAACGGTTGAATGTATGAAGCATTTTAAACATGGCAGAAAAAGAGAATCCATCTTTTCTCTCATCAGTTCATATATTTATATATATGAAAGTGTAAGATTTTAAAAAAACTTTTTTCTGCAAATGTAATTGTTCTGTACCAAAATTTGAATAAATTATCTAAGGAAGAGCTCGAGCTTTAATGAGTAGCATTTCTTATCATTTGAATTCCCTTTTATCTTTACAAAGATAAAATGCGAGTTGGAAATTGAACAACTTAAGCTTTTCTTTTGGAGTTGGAGAGAAAAATTGTGAAAGCTATCATAAATATTAAAATGAAAATCATAAAACTCCTCTGAAGAAATAGAGATTCGTACAAAGAGGAAATCTTTAAAAGTGAGCAATCATACATCATAAATGTATTAAATGCTTCCCTTTTGTTGTGTTCATCATCGGAAACACTGAGAAAGAAATTTATCTGTAACTACATTGAAATCTTTTTAAATATAACGGAGTCAGTTATTCATTTATGTTTTCATTGAAGCGAAAGAATTATGAGATCATCATATTTCTTTTAAAGAGTATAAAGCTGCATAAATTTTCATTCCCCAACTGTTTAAATATGCGTGTCGAGGAAAAATACGAACATTAAATATGTCGAGTAATTGTTATTTTATTTATTGCGACTTTTTGTTATACTATAACTGAGTGTTTATCTAAGGTAAAAATTTGTCTTATGTATAACACTACGTTTTATATAACCATGATTTTTAATTTTAAAACATAAAAGTTAGATGGCATATTTGAGCTTATTTGTGCAAGATTATGTAAATATTCTAATTACTTTATAAAAATTCGTCACAGTGCGTTTATATTAAATTAAAATGGATTATTTAGCTGTAATTTTGGTGGATAGCTGTTATAACTTTTGCCTTAAATATTTTTGAACTCTTTTCTCCTTTTTTCGTACTCTATAGAATTTTAACCACTTGCTACGAAAAGCATTGAAAAAGCTCTCTATATCTTTCCCATAATTATTCTACTAAAAAAGAATACTACATCCTTATCAAAAAAGCTATAATTTACACCATTTGTATTAAAACATGATACATACTCTGTAGTTGTGTAATTTTGAATGCACAAAATTTGTGTACTTCATTCTTAAAATAGTTAAATAATAACGCGTGTAAAAAATCACAAAATGGTTCTAAATTTCTGTCAAAAATTTAAGGTAAACGTGAACAATCATGTCTGAACCTTTTGAAAAGTTCTTTAAAATGTTTGGATAAAGCAATGTATATTATAATGTAAAAGGTTTTTGAATTTATATATATATATATATAATGTTTAGCCAATATTTATTAACTATGTATTTCTTTTTAATATTCTGCTCGCAAAAAGGTAAACACATGTAGAGACCAATACATTTCTATCTTGTAATAAAGCTTAATGAAGTAAGAAGCTATTTATCTCAATTGTCTGAAAAAAAGAACCTAAAATTTAGTGCGATTTTTTTTATTCTGATTGTGTTAAATAAACATGTCTCTACACATTTTTTATCAAATTATTAGAATTCTAAAATGGTACTTTTAGATTGAAAAGCAATACCATATTTTGTGACATATTTCTGAAACATTTTCTCTTTTATCTACTCCTATTTATCTAATTTTAGAATCAAATCAGCTTCTTAATCTGTTCAAACCCATTTTTTTGGTAATTTATTCATTTAAACCATAGAAATACTCTGTGTTCAGAATTGTATATTATCTTCAATTTCTGTGTGCGGATAATAAATAATATCTATCTATACACATGGTTTTGAAAATGTTGTGCTCAATATTATTAAAGTAGTCCCTAATGTTAAAGATAGACTATGGTGGGAAAATTTCTACATTAAGTATTATAATACAATTTATCCTTATGGACTAAATGTATTATATCTAGGAAAAAATATTCTTAATGCTATTAAACAAAATTCTCATGATTATTATTACAGTAAAGAAATCAAAAAGACTAATAAAAGAAAAACTAGAGGTAATAGGACTAAAAGGTTAAGCAGAGACGAAAATGTTATTTCAAAAGGTATTAGCGATATATGTAATAGTTTCGAGAACAATTTTAATATAAAGCACATTAAATCTTTCATGTTTGGATTAAATAAGACAGAAATATGTATTACGGATAATATACTAAATTCAGATAAATTTATAGATAGTCATGCTTTACATATCATAAGAGACATTCTCAAATTTCTGAAGCATAAACATAAAATAAATGTAAATGTAAATAAAAAATATCAAACAGAATATTGTACATTATTATATATGAATAAATCTTTTGATAATATTAATTTTTCTAGCATTTTTAAAAAACACATGTCAACTTTCCCAATTCAAAATATCACTATTAAAAAGGCTTTTATATATAATAAAAAAATAGGTAGATCAATTTTTAACTATAATGCACCTATCAAGCAAGAAAATTTAATATGTTATTGTAATGAATTTAAAGAATTCAAAGATAACTATCACCAGCATGTTATTACTGGTGATCTCAATATTGTAAAAGACAATAATCTTAGAAATATAATGAATAAAGGTACTGGTTTTAGACTTATGATATCCAATAATAATAAAATTATCAAAAATCAGTTATATAATGATATTGAGCAATTCATTTACAAAATTGCTATTAAATATAGTATGCCTATAGAGGCATTCACAGAGTTTAAATGTAACATTACACAACAGATTAATAAATATAACTTTAGTACAGATAATAACATCTTTTTTAATGATATTAAAAATCAGATTAAAAAAATTACAATATAAATTTGTTATAGTTTATATTGATATTATAGTGCCTGGAAATTTTGCCTTCATTTGTAAATACTATTATAGTTTAATGCTCAACAAACATTTTGAAAATAATACAGCTTTTATTAGGTCATCAATTTCTGATAGAGAAATAAATAATCGAATTTTGGCTTTTCATAAACCATTAAAAATACAAATTAATAATAATTTTAAATTTCCACATGTATTTCTTACTCATAAATTTCATAAAAATCCAGTCAAGTTTAGAACAGTTACTAATGGTTTTAATACATATATCAGCAAATCAGGCAAAATTCTACATGAAATGTTACAAGATACAATAAATAATCTAAAAACTTCAGCCATTCTTAAAAATAGTACAGAACTTATTGCTCAAATTAAAGATAAAAAGATATTTTCAGTATTTAGTTTAAATTTTGAAGATCTTTTTAACTCAATTAATATTGATGATATGATAAAAACACGAGTAAAATTACATAAAGATAATTTGTTTAAAAATGTCAAATATGATAGATTTGGTTCTCTACTTAGGTTAGTTCTAAAAGAAAATTATGTTTATCATAATGGTAATTATTATCAACAGATTAAGGGTCTACCACAAGGTGGCCCAGCTAGCAACTGTCTTGCCAATTTATATTTACATTATTTTGAAAATAGTTTCACAGACAACTTAGAATTTTATTTGTTTCGTTATATAGATGATATAATCATTTTTGGCAAGCAAGACATTTTTATACCTAATATATTAATTTTTATCCACAATATCTTAATTTAATACAGACAAATAGTAACAGTTACGAAGCAAATTTTCTTGATATAGAAATTAAATTAAAAGATTATAAAATAGTTACTAATACTTATGATAAACGAGAAGACTTTAATTTCAATATTATAAAAGTACCGCATTGGGAGAGTAATGTGCATGTATCTATATTCAGAAATATTGTTCTTAATTACATACTACGCAATAAATTTCTAGTTTCTAATAAATCAGAAAAAAGAAAAAATTATAAACATTTTACTAAATACTGTTTAGTTCAAAACTACCCAATTAATTTTATTAATAGATATTTAAATAATGAAATTCTAAATAGTAAGGATTAAATTTCCATAGTTTTAAAAGGTTTATATTATAGATTTATTATTCTTCCTTGATAGTTTTAAATACCCCCAGTTTCTAGTTTTAGATAAAATTACTTTTTTAAAATATATTATAACTTTTTAAACCATATTAAGAGTCTCTAAGATAATGGTAGTATGTTTACATTTCTTATTTTATTATTTCTATTCTTTTCATACTTTTGCTAAGTGCTATTTTTCAGCCTTTGCTTTGTTTTGAAATTGTATTTGGGTCCAGAATCTGGCAATAACTTGTTTACTGTACTCAGATTTAGCGCGGGCTCTGCATTTCAGTATGCAATTTTTGGTTAAGTTACCTTTTCCTTATAATGGATTTAGATTTCCTATCCATGATTTCCAATTGATATTTGCTCGGTATTATTAACAGAAAAAAGGGGGAAGGTTAGCTGGCCAAAAAACATGTTCAACCCCACTTTTATACAGAAGGATTTTTTTAAAGAAAATTTTATGTATACAAGCTGTCCTAAGTCAGCAATGTTGATAATACTGAAGCATCCATTCTTTTATATTTTACTCTGTTATTTCAATCTTTCATATCTCCTTCTAAATTCTGTTGTCTTATTATCTAGCAATTAATATTCTTTTGAGTATTAATCATGTAATCCATCTCTCTCTTGTAGAGAAATTTTGATTATATATATATATATATATATATATATATATATATATATAAATGGTTTTTGCACAAACATATTAGTTAAAGAACTTGTTTTAAGTCTGTATTTATTAGAATATACATACACTTATATCCCATGAAATGAAATGTTTTCATTTTTTAATAGAACTTGAAATCATTCAGACTATGAAATCTTCAAAATATTCTTAGTTAACTTTTGCATTTTGAGGAGCATGTGCTTATTAATACTTTATTTCTTATTATTTAACCGTGGTAAATTGTTAAAAAGTGGTGAATTTGCTTGTTTCTATCGCTTGGTTTTGTTGCACTGTGTTTATGTTTATGTATTAATAAACATAAACATAAGGGGTAGTTATAAATAATAAGGTTATTTAATTATTTAAATGTAATTTCGGTCATGTGAGCAGCAAATATATTAATGGATACATACTACAAAATATTTTTTTCTTCAATGTTTAATTATATATTCACTTCAGAATTAATACTTTACGTACTCAGTAAGAATAAAAATATACAAAAACCCTTAACTATAGAATTCAATTTGAAACTCTTCTTATATATACTCATTTATCAGGTAAGTAACTAGTGTATATAATCTATAATCTATTTATGATTTTTTTTGGTGCCTGTTTTAAATGCTTCATCACGTGAATGCAATTCTCAAGGTCGAAATTATTACTAAGCATCCCATTTTCCATTTGACTTAAAAAATAAAATTTTTATTACTGAAATTTAGAGTATAAAATATTTAAATTTTCTTTAGTTACCCATATCTATGCGATAAAAATTGAAATATCAAATGCTATCTTAACATTCAAATTTAAATAAATTTATTTTCTCTCTTTATTTTAAAAAACTTTTCATTGAAACTAGATGATGTTTCTTTATAAAACAAATAAAACTAAATTTTATTGCATTATTTTCTTCAATGTAAAATTCACCTAATTTATTAACTGGTATAGACGATAACAAATAGATTGAAAAATATTGTAACAAGGTTTGTAACAGAGAACATCTTTCTCTCCCTCTTTTCATCAATACTAAATTACTCTTCAATTGTAGAAACGTCAGAAGAATCTACATTTTTTATTTCTTTTTAAAAAATAAACCCACCTCTCCTCCAAAAATCATATTTTTAATTCTCTCCAGCAGTCCCAAATCATGTAATAAAGTTCAAAATTCCAAATGTGTTTTTTTTTTACCATTCAAACTCCTGTATTCTTTCCCCACCTTTGTGCATAAACCCCAACGTATTTTACAATTATATTGAATTCGTTTTCACACAACTCCCAAGTTGAAAGCTAAAATTTCTTTCAAATGAAAAAAGAATTCGTAAAGGCATAGAGTTAATACTGCTAAAATGTTCTCGGAGAAAAGTATCGAATCAAGCTCCATCTCCTTTTCCTATATAATATTTTTCTTCCTTTATTTTTCCTCAATTTTCTTTTGGGCAATTTAAAAGTCGATTCCGATTCTTCTGCAGCGGTTTTCAATGCGAAATTCTTTGGTCTTGAAGGGGGAATTCCTCTAGTCTTGAGGGGGAGACGGTTCGGAATATAAATGAAATGAAGCCGTCTTCTTTTCCTCCTTGGTGGAAGAAAGGGAAGAGGTTGACAAAGACTAATGATGTTTCAGCTGCTCCTGTTAATCCAGCCACTGTGCCGGAACAGCTCCAGAAAAAGGGGAAAAAAGGAGGAGAAGGTCTGGATATTCTAGTTAGTGGTCTTAGACTTCCGGGAATGGCTGGGTACTCATTCGACAACTTGACAGAGCATCACAGACCGTAGTCCGACACTTCAGAGCCCCTCGCTACTTTTCCTACCACGCTCGGTAATTTGGAGTTCTTTAATCCTTGATAGGCTTGTTTCAAAAACACTAATGCAAAAGTGAGGAAAGCCTTCTTCCCTATTTTCACAAACTCCGTTAAATTTCAGGAAGCTACAATGCGTGTCAAAAACTACGATTTGGAAGCCGTGTTAAGAAAATTAAGACAGCAAATGAAGTGGGAATTGTACTTTTCAGTTTGCCGTCCTGTAATGAATTAATTGCTTCGTATGGTTGAATCTTTATAAAAAAGTGTTTCGTTTCCTACGGAGTAAGATTAAGTATATATATTAACATATATAATTTGCATTTTTTAAGACAGTTTTGTAACCAACTATGTTAAGTACTTGAAATAATACAAAATTAAAGAATAAACATTGTACAATTTCCTACTTTTAAACGTTGTAAGTAAAAATTATATTTTCTCCACTATAAATATATCTCATAAAATTATTACTAACTATGTAAGGTGAAGTATAAGTGATATCCGACGCTGTATCAGAAAATAATTATAATTTCATTACTCTACATAAATCAACACACACACATAGTGCTTCTTATATACAAACAAAATTCTAACTAGAATGAATGAATTAGCTTATAGTAGTCTAATGATATATATTTTCCCAATGTACCTAAATATATTTACTGGAATACAATGAATGTAATTATTATGAAAATTCAATTAACACAATTGTTAGCTAAACTTACATTAACTATTTTGTATACCTAATGTAGCGTTTCTCAAACTGTGGGGCACGCCCCCTGAGGGGCCTGATAACCTTACATGGGGGACGCGAGCATATCGGAAAGTCTAAGATAACAGATACTTTAAAAAATTATTAGTTTACTGAATGGAAGCAAAACAAAATACATTCTGACATAACAAAAAGTAAAATACACTTTGACACTTATAAATGTATCAGCACTGCATAATGTATTTGCTAATTTATTTATCTATACCAAGTTAAGAACAAAAGTTTAATAACTACTAGTGACCCCATGGGCTTGTCATATACAAAATTTAATACTTATCTTGATCATTTGTATGGTTTATAATAAAGGTTCTATTGTAGCTTTTGAGTGTCAATGTACATTTATAATGAATTCAATATATTATTATTGTATAAAGGGGGCGTGATGAAAATTTTGATTGAAAATTGGATCGCAAACATTAAAAGTTTGAGAAGCACTGAACTAACATATAACTAAGCAAAACTAAATTGCGTGTGTGCGAGGTCACTCAGATAGATATAATTAAAAGATATCTTAATGTATATATGATAACACCTGTAAAGTGTATTACTTATTTTATTATTTATTTCATATATTAATAGTAAGCACAGCCCAGTGGCTGAATGGTTAGTGCATCGCGCTTCCACACCACAGGCCCGAGGTTCAAACCCCGGGCTGAGCAAGGTTGACTCAGCCTTTCATCCCATCAGTGGGTCGATAAAATGAGAACCAAGCTTACTCGGGAACCAAACACTGGGGGTTTCGCTTCAGGTTGACCACCTGATCGGAACATCTGCTCATGCACCCCAGCGCCCAATGGTCACGTATACTGAGATGGGCACAGTAGGCCTTGGCCCTCATGGGCTGCTGCGCCACTGAATTTAATAGTAAGCAGTACATAGTTATATACTAATACGCTATCTACTATCCTTTAAAATGAAATGAAACTCAAATTGACAAATACGACTCGTTTCGCTTTAACTTCATCTGTACATTGCGTATTAATATAAATAAAATATATGTGTATTGCTTCCACTATTGTTTGTGATACCCTTACATTAAAAATATCATATATTAAAAAAAATTATAAGTTTTTTTCTTGTTTTGCTTTTATAATAAACAAAAGTGTAATATAGATTAAATTGTTGAATACATGAATTTTCTTTTTGTTAGGAGATAGTTGATAAATGAGAAATGAGCCTTTTTTAATGATTCAAGTTTGAAAAAATTATACGTAATATTTAAAAACTTAACAAATAGCATGCAAACTGTTTTAACTCGCTGTTTTTAAAATCACGTTTTACTTTTTAAATCTACCTTTGAATATAATCTATCTGAAAAAAGCATAAATTCTGGATTATACAAAGAAGTTTCTAGGTACTATATTATCAAGCGATTTCCTAAGGTAAGTAATATCATACTTAAAAAGAATATTAAAAATCTTTCGTTGAGACACCCTTAACACTATTATTTCATTTTTCTGCTTTAAAATATATAATTTCTATAACATAAAAAGCGATGGACCAAGGATAAGTTATTTAAGTAATTCGAAAATATCGGCTGTTGGAATTAATATGTATTGAAGCAAAATGTTAGCAGTATCATAACAATGCTTTGTTCTGGAAATAAAGATACAATAACAGAAAAAACCAACAATGCATTCACCTACCTCTGGTGGAGATGTTAGGTGTTATCCGACTCTGTGCATTGATTCCTAGAGTTATTAATTCGCCTGCAGGATTACTTGCCTTAACACTTCCCAATTGATGGTGCGTGCTTATCGGAGCTCAAAAGTGCTTTATTGGGGAGAGATCCAGTGATCACACCAGTCAGAGAAGCATACAGACAAGTAATGGAACGACTTGTTGTGAATGATTGCAAAATGTTCTAAAAAATATCAGCTCAAGTGTCTGTAAAAGTTGAGACGGATCTATACGCTTCCTTTCACTAACTCCTTGGGGATTCCTTTAGGGCAAGCATTCTTTCAACCAACTTTCACCGAGAACAGGAAAACATGATTATGCAAAATAAGTTTAATATATATAGTCTGTATTCGTGAGTTTTGAAGGTTAGGAAGTGAGAATTGAAGATTAGTGAAGTTCGGATAGTTCGGATGTGAAGGAATTGATGAGAAGCAAGCAAATCGACAGTAATACGTATACGTAAACAGTGTACGACGCATGAAGTTGGAATCTCGAAGAAGTGCTTAAGTCAACTATTAGTTTTCAAGGCCTCGTCGAATAGTTTAAAGGATTGCGAGACTTCAGGTACTGTAATCTTAATTCAATTAGAAGTTAGAGAGTTAAATTATTATCACACTTCGTAAAACAAGCTTGGTATAAGTTATCGTAAGGATAGATTCTCATGATCGTATATATTATCCCCACGCTATCTTGCCTCACATTCGTGCTCTAGTTGATCAAATTTATCTTAATAAGAGTGTAATTTGTGTCTGTGTTAAATATAGAGATAAATTAATAATTTAAGTTCATCATGTCGTCTGATCATTTAGTTCCTCCTACACATCTAGCCGGGTTATAAGGAAGAAGGAATTATAATTCCTAACAAAATAAAGGCATCATTACCAGACGTACCACCGTGCAGTAAGAATACCCTAGAAGACAACCGACGATAATCAAATTAAATTGCATCCATGACAAAATTCTTAGTTATTAAGTTATGTGTTGGATGACAGCTGCACGAGTATCCCTCCGCACCATATATGACTTAGCTGCTTATCGGGGCTGAATTCAAAGCGAGACTCACCGCTGAAAACAATTCTACTCCAGTCAGGGAAATTCCAGATCAAATGCACTCAACACAACTACAAACGTAACTAGAAGTGTATAACGGCAAGGGAAAGTCAGCACAATGACCTCCTTGACTTCAGCTCTAATCGTCGCGTCACTTATTAATGGCCATTGCAATCACTCGTGTCCCAGTTGCACGTCGGTTCGTTAATTAGGAAGCATTATGGATTGTGTGCTCACACCGTTCGCGAGGCATTGATAGAGTTCATGTGAGGCAATAGAACCACATTCCCATAGAAGTGATGCCTTAACTTTGAAAAGTCTCCTAATCTGTACATCAGCTCTATACTCTGTTGCAATGCACTGAAGATCCAACTAGTTATTTAAAAACCACAATACGTTAATTACCATATTCTATCGTAAGCTATGTGCATATATAACTTCTTCGCAATCGGATAACTTTTTGGTGCAACGCTTTTTTTATGTTACAAAATGTATATTTATATCATTCGGCTTAAGTAATGGGCAGAGAAAATCAGCAATCAATGTATTTCCGTTGCTTTCCTTAAACTGACAGGACAGCATGAAGGAAACAATTTTTTGGATAAAAATGACAATCTTTTAACTAACATAGTAACATAGTGTATATTTTTTGCAAAGAATAATGTAATTGGACGACAAATAGTGCACTTTATTACGCATAAAAATAATGTATAAAGTATATTCGTCTTGTTTGGGATAAATTAAAAAATTTTATAGAAATTTTAATCATCTAAGCCAGTTCCTTAACCAGAGACCATAGAAGCTTTGAGGGGATCCAAAAGAAAAAGTTGCGTTACGTGGATACATAACATTAAATAAGGGTTTTTTTATAATATGTCATTATTCTTTATAAGAGAGACAGTCAATTTTGAGAGAAAAACTGCTTTTCAGAACGGGGCCTTTCAGCTATGCAGACTTTTGCTTTTTTTTTATCAATGATTAGTATTATCATGTGTCGTTGGACAATAGTAACAAAATAACATGCTGCTTCCTGCTAGTAGTGGAATTTTCGTAGTTAATAAAGTTGAGGAGAAAGAGAAAATTTTATGGTCCTCTAGATATATATAGTCCTTATAGATATAAAATTAAATATTATTGTGCAAATTTTTCAAAATTATAGCTAACTTATATTAATATGAAAGTATAAATAGCATGTTGTCTTCAAAAGCATACAAATACAAAAATGAAATTCCTGCAAAAATTAAAACGATTATTTTACCACTCAATAGTGTTTGCTTTCATAACATTTCATCAATAAGAACCATGGATGAAGTATAAATCAAATAAAGTTAAGCAAAACATTATCAAATTCTTTCAAGATGAAAAAATATCCTATTTGCCAAAGGTATTTTGTATCACTACAAAACCTAAGCCTGCAAAACAAAACCTAAGTTGTTTTTTACCAAAATAAATATCTAACATATACACTATAAAGGTAATATAGTTACATAAATGTAAATTGACATTGGCTGTGAACAAATTCATAAACTATGTTACTTCTAGATCTGCTTAGCTAAATACTTAAATTTCAAACAACATCAATTTCCATATTTTAAAATATCTATTTATCTGTTATTTATTTATAACCAGCAGAGCTGTTAGCATTTTAAGCTATGTTACGATCAATTTAAAAGCAACTTGATATCGTGTAGCCCCTCATTACTTATTACTTCCGATGTTTTAAGAAGAACTTATCTATTCTTTGTAACTGGAACATCGTAAAAGTTATAAAGAGTTTCTAGAAGAAGTTGCATAGTGGTAAAATTATCTGCAATTCAAGCAACCATCTTGATTGAAGCTTGTAATGAAATTGGAAAAATTTCAAAACTACCTGGAATCCTCAGAGTACATAGCAAGGGATTGCCTAATTAAAAATAATCAGTTGAACTACGATATCGAAACTGCTACTGATAAAAGGAACTTGGAGTTTCGCATTTATCTGAAATCTCTGTGTGCCCGAAACTGCAGCTTTCCGAAATGTTTTGACGAAGTTTAGGTTTCTCTACCTCTGAAATTTATCTGACGTTAAGATTCCTTTCTGTTCTTTGGATTCGGAATACGAACATTATAAAATAAGTATTTCCTGCCATGCTATTTAAAATTAATGATGTATAAAATTCAACCTATCTTATGTACGTCTTTTTACTGTTCTTATGAATTCTACGAAAAGAGGAGTTAGCTTTTTTGCAAGAAAGAAAAGTTTAATATTTTTACAATACATCAATTTATATTGTATGTTTAAAATATTCCTTTGCAGCTCTATAAAATAGTTTCGTTATTTAATATACATTTGTAAATATATTAATACCATTTTAGAAAGCATTTATGTTAAAACAAAAGTAAAAATAATTAAATAAAAATATGAAGAAACTGTTTTTTATTAGAACTTTATATCAGAAATAAATTGATAGTAGCGCACAATTTTAAAAAAAATCACGTGGTGTTTTTGTAATAAATTAATATATGAAATAGTCCAAAGTTTCATCTAAATCTGCAGTTGGTTAGCTATGAAAGATTTTTATGAGATACAAGTCCAGAAGAAAGTAGCCTAAATGATAAATTAATAAGATTTCTTATAAATTAAAAAGACACATATAAGGAAAATAGAGGATTAAAAAGACAATATTAAGAAATTGTGTGTGAAAATGTTTTTAAATATCAAAAGAAATTCAAAAATCATTAACTGCCTCTGGAGTGAGATTAATTAAATTATTTAAGTCACATGAAGTATATTACTCTAAGAGAGTTCTTTTTTTTTAAGAACAAACATGTAAATGTCATTCTATTATTTGAGAAATTTTATTAAAAATAGGGATAAATTTTAATGTAAAATTTTGAAAATGTTTCTTTAAATACATTAGTATTTTACTCTAGTAAAATCTGATGTAGTTAAGCAATGCTAATCATAGACCAATAAAGTTTTTTCTGAAATTTGCGAATTTTATCATAACATTTTCCCTTTTATTTTTCTTCTTTTAATACATTTCAAAACATCTTTTTAAAGTTTCATAATATTAAATGATGAAAAGGAGAGATCAAATTTTAGATATAAGTTTACACTTTTTTTTGTGAGCTACACTCAGAGGAATATTTGAAAACGCTTTTGAGGGGAATTTATCATTTTGGGAGTGGAATTCCCGATAGGTTCAATCAGTTTCGGCCGATAGGCTAGAGGGACGAAAATGTGATTCCAATTGCTGAGTTCTTGATTTTGCCAGCCGCACCCCATAGATAACATTAGTTATTACGAACAGTGATCGTTTTTAAAAAAAACAAGAGAAAAGTTATGAATTATTAATAACTATTTGGGGAGAAGATATCGATGAATGCAGGAAACATTGCTCAAGTTTCCATTACTTATATTGAGTTCTCCAACATAAATAAAGATTGTTGTTATCGCACTGACAGGTAAGGTACTTGCACCAAAAGTAAGGTGTGAAATTATTCTTGAGTTATAACTGATTTGATAATTCTATAAAATATCTTGTGGAGAACAAAATAATATTTAAATGCTTGTAACTCTTATTCATATTTATAGCAGGGAATATATTCGATAGGTAAAATATTGAATTTGCAACAAAAAAATACCCTAATAACTAAAAAAAAGTTTATAAATTTTGGATGAGACCCTGTTCATCATTTGCTTTTATCAAACATACTTGAGTACGAAGTTTATAACATTTTGCTTCCTTTTACAAAAAATAAAAGAATGAGGGCCCATTTATGAGAAAGTGAGGAAATTTTTAGATCTTGAATTAGTCTATAAAAATAATTATTTCCATGCAACTCCACGAAAATATAACCACAGCATTTTCAAAAATTTGCATTACTTCTATAGTTTTTAATCTACCTTGTTGTTTCCTCTTTGCTCTGTCCTGCCTGTTCGTTCAAATGACATGTTAATTTCTAAGCACTTCGTCTATACACACGCACACATATACACTAAACTCAGTGTCGGAACGGTCCTTGAGAAGAAAGACCTATTGTGTCCACCTCAGTTGTTTTTAGTTCCCAAGCAAGCTTGGTACTCATTTATTGAACCCATGAAGAGATGAAAGGCTATACGCACACGCACACACATATATATATATATATATATAATATATATATATATATATATATATATATATATATATATATATATATATATATATGAGGGCAATATGGAAACTAACCTCCGTTTCACCGTTTGGGCGTGGCGCTGGAAGTACGGTTCGGAATTCCCTCAATCGAATGCACAAACCTTCTCTTATTCAATAAGCTTCCAGTCGGAGAGGGAGAATGTCGTAAGGCCAAGAGTTTTCTAGTTAAAACGTGACAAAATCGCCATAAAAATTCCCGCGAAATGTGATGTGCGAGGAGTTATAAAATTTCTTTGGGCCAAAATTCTGTCAGCAGTGGATATGCATCGTAAATTGTGTGCCGGGCCAAACATTATGAGTAAAGATGTAGTGCGTTAATGGGCATGCTTTTTTAAAGGACGGAAGAACAAACATCCATGAGGAATCACGGAGTGGAAGGCTGTCTGTAGTGAGTGCTGATCTCATCAAGGAAAACGATGAAAACATTCGTTTGCTCCGTAATTTCTCAATTTCCCAACTTTCAGAACACTTTTCAAACATTTCTCGGACAATTTAGAATGATACAGTCAAAGGAACATTAGGCTACTAGAAGTTCTGGGCATAATGGGTACCGAAAATGCTCTCACAAATCCATAAAACCAGTCGAATGGGTTCTGCCTTAGAATTTCTTTCCCGGTACCCCACGGATGGGGAGGACTTTTTGAACAGAATAGGGACTGGTGACGAAACTTGAGTAGCATATGTCAATGCGGAGACAAAACAACCGTTTATGGCTTAGGGTTTTACCGGTTCTCCAACCCGGCTAAGGAAAGCTCGTCAGACTTTGTTGGTGAGGAAGCTGATGGTTATTGTCTTTTGGATGCTCAAGTAATCTTGCTTATCAAATTCATGACACGTGGAATAACAATCACTTCCAAAGTTAACTGTCGCACGTTGAAGAAACTGATAAGAGCCATCCAGATCAAACGTCGCTGCCTATTGAGTTCTGGGGTTGTGCTTCTGCGCTATTACGCGCACCCTCACACTACTGTAAGAACAAGAGAGGTTTTGTGCAAATTCAAATTGGATGTATTTCAACATCCTCCCTGCATCCCTGACATGGCTCCTTCTGATTACCACCTGTAAACTGCAATGAAGAAGTGGCTTGGGGGAAAGCATTTTATGATGAAGAACTTAAAAACGCTGTGACACATTGTTTTAAATCGCATGTGGCCGCTTTTTATACAAAAGGAATTGGTAAAACGGTACGACAATTGCTTGAATAATGGGGGAGATTATGTTAAAAAATAGAGGAAAGGTGTTCTTTTGATATGTAAATAAATTTTTCCCCTCTGTGCCCTGGTATGTTTTTTACAGCGATTTGGAGGTTACTTTTCGAATTGCTCTCGTATCATGTGTGTGTGTGTGTGTGTGTGTGTGTGTGTGTGTGTGTGTGTGTGTGTGTGTGTGTGTGTGTGTGTGTGTGTGTGTGTGTGTGTGTGTGTGTGTGTGTGTGTGTGGTGTGTGTGTGTGTGTGTGTGTGTGTGTGTGTGTGTGTGTGTGTGTGTGTGTGTGTGTGTGTGTGTGTGTGTGTGTGTGTGTGTGTGTGTCACTTTGTTCTAAAGATTTTTATTTCCTTTCAGAGTTTCTCTATGTTCTGTACATAGGTAATCTAAAGATGCAAAAAAGAGATGGTAAATACATCAATTTCTGTTGAAAGAATTCTCCCATTTACCATTGAAGAAGATGGAAAATATCTTGGATTACTATTCAGAGACCAATCACGTTAATCATCAGCGAACGACGAAGGAAATGCACTGCAATAATGTCGGCAACGTCTGTAATGAGATGGAATCAGATACTTCGAATTTCATCAGCATTTCCTATCCTATTCAGACTAATATTAATGCACAGAATGCTTTTCTACGAATATCTTCCTCTTGCTTATTGATGAAAGTAGCCCTTTCTGAAATCGAAGTCTTTTTATTTCATCTAAGATATTTGGAAAGAGACATTATGTTGTATAACTTTACTTGATTGGTCTAGAGATAGGTTTTCTTAGTTTATAGTTAGAACTAAAATAGAGACAGTTTCACATCTGCTAAAATAAGTTATACATGTACTTATAACAAAAAGCTATAGTAAGCTGGAAATGCGTTTGAACAAAATGCAAAAGTAGTTATAAAATTACAAATCAAAAACTAATGACGTTATACACTTGCACGTTTTATTTATTATCTAAAGTCCACATTTTTTGTCTACCTCTTATATTAAAATGAACAAACTTGAGCAAATTTTAGTACTCAAAATTTTACTTGAGTTTTCTTAACCAACGCGATCATACGTTTTTCTGATTAATTGAATATGCAACACATTTTTCAATTACCAATATTAAAAATGTGTTCAAATTAAATTACTCATTATTGAAGCATACACATAAAAATTTCTTACGCAAAAAATATTACCCACTGTATTATTAAAACTCAAAGAATATATTACATACATACTTGACTATTTAACAATATTCATGATAAATAAATTTCTTTTATACATCGTATAGACAATAAATAAAGATTTTTATATAAATTAAATTTTAAATTTTATTCATTTTTGTCCAATAATTAGTGGAAAAATTATCCATCAAATCAGTTTTCATAATGCAAATCACGAAAGACTGAATAAAAATAACTGATGAGTACTCCATTTTTTATGTATAATTCTTCAATTACTTCTGTTATATTACAAGTCGTTCTTCAGCTTCTTAAGGAAATTTCCTTTAAAACTCTCTTTATGTTCCGTTCTTTGTCATTAGTAATTTTTTCTATAACTACTACTAAAGTGTTTTTGATTTATCTATGTTAATTCTGTACATCTCATCACATCATTACATAATAATTACTTATCATTTTTTACTAGTGATCCAATAATTAACGGACGAATTTTAAATTTATAACAAGTATAGAATGGTTGTGAACATTTTTCATGAGTAAAAAATTAAGTCTTCAGAGATATGCCTACTTTTACCTAATTTATAATATTCCGCTATTCACTGTTATCTATGTTATCATTGACCTTATTTATTTACCACAAATATATATAATTATTTTCTTTGTTATAGAATTCAACATTTCTCAAATCATAATGTCAAGATCATGTCAAGAACATATATACACTGCTCAAAAAAATTAGGGGAGTAAACCTAATGTGAATAAAGTAAAGTAACCATTGCGGGATAGCCATGCATGGACATAAAATGGAGAATAACGGTAGAGCAAAATGCAATACAGAAAAATCCATGGTATGGGAACTTTAATTCCTTAAAATAGTATAAAGAACATAAAATTATGCTTCAAGAATCAATTTGGTTGTATGTAAATAACAAAAAAGTTACAGATTGGAAATGATACGGATTTTTAATATGGGGTGTGATCTTCCCGAACTCCTGATTTTCGCACACTTGTTTTGCAAGGATATGATGATGTTATTGATGAGACAACGAATCATTGAGACAACACAAAACAAAAACTTCAACGAATTCTCGATTTCTCCACTTGTAATTTATTTTTCTGTTTTTTGAAGTCATGAACGTCGATTCGCATGTGAAGTTTCCTTCTTCTGCTTGCTGCTACACACCAGACAATAGACCAGGGTTCGGCAACCTTATGGCTGTGGTGTACAATCTTCCAATATGATTCAATGTGCCACACAATAGGAAACATTTGAAACAATTCGCTTCCCATGGCAATACATGTAGAGTTATTGAATAGAGGTCAAAAATACAGATTTAGAATTTAAGTTATATATTAATTATGCATCTTTTAAAGATATTTATTACCATAAAAATAAACAACATAAAATATTATTATTATTATTATTTCAACTTGAATAAAAAAATTAAAATTGTACACATAAATATACATTCTTTAAGAAAACTTATATTAACAAAATTTTGATTTATTCTTAAGACATTTGTTTTTCCTCTTACTGTCAGTGCCTAAGCTTTTGATGCGAAAAGAGCAAGCTACTTTCTTTTTTATTCATTATGCAGCAAACATTTCACTTTAAAAGTAGTATACAATCATTTTGATTTGCATTGAATATTTAACACTAATAATGATTCCCATTTCAACAAAGGATACTTTTTTACATAAAGCACACAAACTACGTGCACGTTAATTCAGCAGATGGTTTTATGGCAGAGCATTGAAAGGGAGAAATAGCCTTTAAATAAAAATTCGTGAGACGTAGAGAGGAGAGACAGAATCATTTAACTTTATCTTATAATTTTGTAGAATGGTGGAGCGCCATTAAGAATAGCTATGCGTGCCACATATGGTACACGTGCCATAGATTGCCGACCCCTTCTATAGACGTTTGGTTCAATGTTATCTATCAGAAGAAATATTTGCTTATTTTTTTTAAAAAATACATGTACTCCCCTGATTCTTTAGAGCAGCGTAATTTCCGGCATTACCTTCAACATGGATAACTCAGTGTGTGATTGCGTCTACTTGTCAAACTGGACTAGTAGTACTGCCGGACAAACAATGGTACAGCAAATAACAACCATAATCAATATGGGAAGTTTGCCAGACGCATCCGTGAGTACAGTGCAATGAAAGTTGGTGTTGAAAGCTTACGGCAGCAAAGACCAATATCTTTACTAACAATACGACATCGCCTGCGCCATTTTTGTTGGGCTCATAAAATCATCAGTGGGACCTTAAATTTTTGGAAAATGGTGGCTGGTCAGATGAGTCCAGAATCTTGTCAGTGAAAGGTGGTAGAGTTCGAGTATAATGGCGCATGACGCCCAGACGCGCCATGAAGTCGAGATATCAATAAGGCATTTCGCTAGAATGTGAAGGATACATTAAGGTGTGGATTGTTTCTACAAAGCATTGGATGGGGCTGCTCATCAAGCTGAATAAATCATAGTTTAGAAATGGTTATGTCCTGTAACTTTGTGACAGATCTGTACGCGTCCTTCAATTAACCTCTGAGGAATTCTTTTCGGCCAGCATTTTTTCAACCAACCTTCTCCAAAGAACAGGAAGCGTGATATGAAAATTAAGTTTCACATTTATATATTCTTTATTCGCGAGTTTGGATGTTAGTAAATTGAGAATAGATTAGAAGTGAGTGAATTGTGAATAGATTGGAAGTAAAGTAAATCGGCAATGAAACGTATACTTAAACAGTGTAGGAAGCCAGAAGTTGAAATATTAAGAAAGTGATTAGTTTAACTATTGAAGCCGTGTTAAAGTCAGCGCAAAGGATTAGAAGACCGCAAGAGTTCAGGTACTGTGATCTTAAATCAAGTTGGTGTTTAGAAGTTAAACTATTAGTGCGGTCACTAAATACTTAAACTCGGTATAAAGTTATGTTAAAAGTAGTGCTGCATTGTTGAATATATTCTCCCCAACGCAATCTCATCTCACTCCCATTCTATTACTGATTAAATTAATCTTGTTTAAGTGCTGTTTGTGTCTGAGTTGAATATAGTGATAAATATATAAAATAATAGAAGTTCATCATGTCGTCTGATCATTTAGTTCCTCCCTCACCTCTTGCCGGGTCACAGGGAAGAAGGGACGTAAATCCTTTATAACTTGAAGACCATTTGCAACCATTCACAGACATTTATAAAAATTTTCAGAAAGACAATGTGCCCTGTCAACGGGACAAAATCATTCGAAATTGGCTTGAGTTGCATTCCGAACAATTTTGCGAACGGTTCGACCACCTAGATTTCCACGTATGAACCCCTTGAAGCATATATTCGGGACATAACCGAAAGAACAGTTAGTGCAAAAAATCCCACTCCGACAGCAATTTCGCTATTATGAATGGCTGTAGAAGTAGTATGCCTAAATATTTCTTCAAGAGATTTCTAATGACTTCTTGAGTCGATATCACGTCGAATTTCTACACATCGTTCCACAAAAGGAGATAGGTATCACACAATATTTCAGGTACCTATGATATTTTGTACTTCGGAATATATGTCTGAGTATGTATGAATTATATACGCATATACACTGAAATGCCACTAAATTAGGGATACCTACCTAGTATTGAGTTGGGCCTCATCTGGTCTTGATAACGGCTGCCACACGACAAGGCATAGATTCAACAAGTTTCTGGAAACATTCCACACGAATGACTTGCCAAATAATGGTTAAAGCTGTCCATAATTGAGTAAGGCTCATTGGTGGTGTGAGATGACCTTTCACACTTTGTTCCAAAACATCCCAAAGATGTTCAATAGGATTTAATTCTGGGCTTCTAGGTGTGGTCAATTTATCAATAGTAATGGCACCATTTGAGTAAGGAATTTGAAACTATGTATAATAAAATA
Source organism: Trichonephila clavata (assembly GCA_019973975.1). NCBI lineage: Eukaryota > Metazoa > Arthropoda > Arachnida > Araneae > Nephilidae > Trichonephila > Trichonephila clavata. The sequence goes on from BMAO01002316.1 coordinate 406,812, forward strand.
TTGAAATGTAATTTTAAAAACAGCAATTGAAAAAAATGCGACTGAAAAACATTAAGAAAAGAGTATAAAAAATAAAACTTTGTAATCTATTATTCACATTATTTTTAAATGCATGCATAAAGGAAGTTACCCCCGCTTATGACATAAGCAATAATTGCAAAAACTCTTTTTAATAATTGAGTTTTCTGTATATTCAGCAACTAGATCATTATTTCTTTGAATGTAATTTAAATATAGTTTTCTTTAAATAGAGGTATGAATGTTGCTATTTTAAAGAAAGCTCTTTAATAATGGTGAATTTAAAGATCTATTTCATCATGAATATCACATTTTAAACTATGAGCATCAACATTTAGTGGCATATCTAAAAAGTCTTCTTATTTTATGCCTTAACTGATTATATATATATATATATATATATATATAAAGTTCTTTAGGGACTTTCAGTTTAAAATAGCACACTGTACTGGTTATTGATATACAGCCTTTTAATTCCATAAGATTTATTAACGTGTTAGTAAAATAGCAATTTAATAGTTTTGTCTATCATTTGTATACACGTAGTTATTCGAAAAAATACTTCATGGTTATTTGCTTGCTTATTTAGGTTCTTACATGATCAAAAAGTAATTGCTCGTTGCACTACTCAAAGGTAAACAACTATTGATTGTAATCTAATAAAGTTATCACAAGAAATGATTAATCTGACACGCACGTTCTAATTTGATATTATTTAATGAGACAGAATAAAGCTTAATATTGTACTCTTGGAGTTGTCAAAATCCCAAATGCATTTTCTCTTTTTTTTTTCTTTTTGCAGCGCTATTTCTTGAAGTAAAAGAAATAGGACTAAGGTTCCTCATGCTGCTTAAGTAACAAATAGAATTTAAAATTTCTACGAATGTAAAAAATAAATGTTATTAATCTATACAGACAAATGTATAAAATTAACTCATCGTTAGATATGAATTCAATTAATATAATTAAAATTGTTGGTGTCTTTAGCGCGTTTTTCACGTAGTGTAAAAAAAGCGCTATTAGGACGCAAATTTCGTCTTCGTCTTCGTTCCATATTTTGTCGTACCTTTTTCTCAGCCAATAATTAACCGATTAAACTCGAGTTTTCGGCATTGGGTCGCATTTGTGCCCTAGATAAGCCAAATCATATTTAAAATTAATAATTTTTAAAAAAAATTTAGTTTTTTTGAATTTTTTTTGTAAATTTTTTGAATTTTTTTTTTTAAGTATAGTACTATTTTCTGTTAGTAAAAAGTTCATTAATTGCATTATTGTAAAATACAACATGTGAAAAACGCACTAAAATTACTTGGCCATGCCAATGATTGATATCTTGTTTTTTTTTTACCTGTAACTCTATTTTAAACAGCTATTTTAAAATAACATTGATAACATGATTCTGAGTTCTTATTGCAATTCAAACTATATTTGTCACAACTGATTACCTTTTTCAAAACCATTTTATCAAAATAAACCAAAAATAAGCCAGTGTAATAGTATAACAAGCATTTTTATGACAATTTCACTAACCCCCTTATGCTGTAAATTTAAAATATTCGCATTCCAACTCATCTCCGTGTTTAATGAAATTCAAAAAAATGCTATGAGAAATTTGAAAGAAATTGAGCGGTCCTATTTTTCTGACAAAAAGCATGTAGCATTTCATATCGAGATCTTCGAGCAAATCTAATAATACTTTTTAAATACGTGAAATTCAATTGATTTTATGCTTATTTACCAAGATCTTTTCTAAGAAAAGGGAACAATATATCTGACTTATGTGTTATACGCAGAGGCAAGATGAACGCATTGGTGAAATGATTAAGTAAACATAACGGGGAAAACAATGCTGTGAAAAGAAAAATCTTTATATGTAGCTAGAATGATAGTTTTAATACCGAATTTTAGTAAAACTTGTTTCTCCCAAAACAGTCGATGGATTAACTGAACTACAGTAGGATAAAATAATTACCACTAACAATGCTGTCAGGGTTTTGCATTTTAAGTCTTTCTGTAGGATCTATGTTTCCCCCTAACAAAAGAGACTTAGTCTTACGATGCCGAGTAATTAACAGATCCAGATTGAACAGCGCACAAGACCCTGACTGCTCTCTGTTCTTTCAAAAATTACTTTTTGCCTTGCCGAAACAACTCTTGCAAAGGCTCTATTTACAGTCCATTGCATTCGCCAAACAGCTTTGTTCGACCATTGATTTTTGGGTTGAGGAATATCAGGAGGACTGAACGAAGTCACGGTGTGGTTATCCGAAAGCACAATCTACGGAAAAGGAAAAGCTTCTTTTGTGTGTCATCCGAGAAAATTAAGTTGTTTTAATTAATAAGTGGGTTCGCTCTATTCAGATCCCCCCACCAGGAAAAGTGTATAAATTGAGTAATTAGAAAGAAGACACCCCATCCGCCAGCTCCCAACTGGATTGGACTCCCTCTGGAGGGAAAAGAAAAGATTTTGAATAAAGGGAGGGAGGAGAAAGTCCATCTCATTCCTCCCTCCCATAAAAGCTGTTGTGAAGATTTCACCTGAAAACTAGAATCCCCGAAGTGAAGACAAAAGATATCCCGCGTGAAACCATTGATACATTTTTCAGAAGTTTATCGGATGATATTTTTTTTCAAGTATTTTCTTATATACATATATATTGCATAGACCAGAGAGTTCAATAGCTCGTTTTCATTGTTAATAAGCAAATTCAAACATTAAAATAGAGTTTTTCATACGAGGGCGGAATTAATTTTTCTTTTTATGCAAAAAATTATATCGCTACATGAATTAAATTAGAATATCTGCGATAAATCGGAATCATTGTTAGCGGAAAAAGGTATTTTGTGTATGGAAATTAAGTGATTTTAGATTTGAAATAAAGTTATTGTTTATATTTATTCTGACTTTTGTATGTTTTTTTAATTTGGTACTTTCTTTTGTGATTTGAAAAATAGAAAATAAATTATAGGATTTTTTTTTAATATTACTTTTGCTGTATAAAGGTTTAAATGAATTGAACAAATTATTCAAAACATTTTACTGGTTTCTTAGGGAATATCTTTGAGGTGTTAAATAAAATTTTGCAAAAGCATAACTATTCATTATTTACCCCGTGAAAATTTAATTACCTTGCGATGCATACATGATCCTCCCAATATAAATTTGAAGTTCTTTTCTTTCAACTTTTAACTTTCGACAGCAGAGAGAATCTAAAACAATATATATATACTAACCGTTACCCGTAAGTTTCGCTGGGTATTCCATGATGTTGTAAGACTATATATTGCAGTTTCTCAAACTGTGGGGTGCGCCCACCTGGGGGGGGGGAGGGCAGATCTTATTTAAAACTCGAAAATGAAAGATTTAAATAAGTTTAAATTTACTGAAAGAAAGTTAAACAAAATGCATTTTGACATAGTAAAAAACAAAACACATATTTACTCATAAATACACATTTACTTATAAATGTATCAACACAATATTTTTAGTAGTTAATTTATCAATATTGAATTAAAAACAAGTTTAATAATTACTAGTGCCTCGCATGGGCTTGTCATGTGCAAAATTTAATAATTATCTTGATATTTTGCATGGTTTATAATTAAAGTGGTATTATAGCTTTAGCATCAAAATATATTTTTATTGCATTTAATACATTATTATTGTATGGGGGAGGGCGATGAAAATTATGATTAATAATTGGGAGATTACACATATTGAAAGTTTGAGAAGAACTGATGTATTGTGCTTCTGAGCCTTTGGTTGTATTGAAGATCTTTCTTAATAATCATTATTTTCTTAATTTAAAAAAGAACTTTAATTTCTAAAATGGAAATGTATTTATCTTCTACTCTCCCGTTACCCCCTCAGTTGATTTCCGCAAAACTAGTTCTTAATGAATCTCTTCAAAACAAAAGAAACATGCTTACCAAATTTCGAATCTGTCTCATAACACAAAAACAGTACTTTTTTTTTATCTAAAATGCCCCTGTAGACATCCACTACCCTCCTTGGTAATCTATTTCTGCAAAACCTCTTCTTGGTAGATCCCAACTCAGCAAAAAAACATGTTTACTATATTTAAAGTTTGAAAGCTAATAGATCAAAAACGAATATTCTCTTTAAAAATCCATAATAGTCCCCCCCCCCAAATCTTTCAGCATCCCTCTTGGGAAGTCGGTTTTCATAAGACCCGTTCACACAAAGTGGAACGGGCTTATGTTGGAAAAAAGGTCGGCAACCTTTTAATTGTGGCGTGCCAAACCAATCTACCAATATGGTTCAGCGTGCTACACAGTAGGAAATTTTGTAACATTTCCATTCCCACGATAATGCATGCAGAGTTAGAAAATAGAGATCAATAGTATAGGTTTACAAGTTTTATTATATATTAATTTAGCACCATTTAAATATATTTCTTAACATAAAAATTAGCAGCATTAAAATATAACTATTTATTCGACAAAAACTTCTTTAAAAACTAAAAATGTACGTATATTACGTATTGTTAAACATATTTATTAAAATAAAAACTAAGCAACATAAAATATAAGTGTTTCCCTTCATTATAGTTAAATAAAAAGATAAATAAACATTTTAATGCGAACCTAGGGATTGCGCCGCTCTACTTTCATATCGTTATAATTTGTGACTTTCAATATGACACGATTCTGAGCATTCAATTGTATTACAATTTCTTTGCGGATTCGAAATATTTTTCATATGAGGAAAGAATTTTTTTTTAGATTTGTAAAACTAAAAACGGAAAGCGGAGTACTTATAATTGTCTCTCTTTAGACAATTAAATCTCTCCAGTAATAGCATTAAATAATTATCAAAAAAATAGCTGTAAATTTATCTTTCAAATTTTTTTGCAGTCCCTTAAATGTTTATAATTCTGAAGATGTCTGTCTAAAGGTCCATTACAAGAGCACTGAGAATTGTACCGCGTGCCATAGGTTACAGACCCTTGGGTAAGACAATGCCATGTATATTGTCTAATAATTCAAAAATCGAAAATATTCATCTAAAACATCTACATATTTCCGTCATAATTCCGTAAGCCCCCTTGGGAGTCAATTTCCACAAAAAAACACTCTTAACTGATGACTTCTCATTAAAAGAAACATGCTTACCAAATTGTAAATCTACAGATCTAATACTTCAAAAACGGAATTTTTATCAATAACTCCCCTTAACTCCGCTTGGGAGTCAATTTCCACAAAACCTGTTCTCATTGGATCTCTACTTAACAAAAAGGACATGTCTGTCAAATTTAAAGTCTGTAGGTCAAATAGGTCCAAAGATCTTGTGATGAGTGAGTGAGTAGTGAATAAGTTAGCCGCTTTTTTTCTCCTATGTATATAGTATAATAATAATAAAAAAGAAGGAAAATAATTATTTGTTTATGAAGCTTGGTAAATTGATATAAAAAGTAATGCTGAAATATAGAAAATTAAAAAGGAATATTGCTATAAATGAAAAAGATATTAAATATAATATAGCTAAATGAAAAAGTTCCTTCAATTCTGATATTTTTACTTATTTTATTCAGTTCTTCGATCACGATACTTATTCATATTTTGAACTAAGTATTGTTTTTTGTTTGGGATAATATTTCTTGTAGGATAAGCCCCGAATACAATGTGATAATAAACATTTCCCTTTTTGTAACGTTACTTTGTAAAAATTTATATATTTCATCACTTTTCTAACTTGATTTTCATTTTAAGCGCAGTAATGCTTATAGATTGTCTTCACTTTCACAATCAAATTTAAACTTCAAGCGTAATAATGTAAAATTTAGCAAAGGTTTTTCACCAGAGAGATGCTTGTACCAGTTCTTCAATATGTTGATGCCATTTATGGAAAAATAAGCAACTCGATATTTAAGATTTTATTTGAGTTCTTAAAAATTTTTATAAAAGCTTTCCTCGTGCATCTTTAATCGTTGAAATTTCAGCTACATGCATCTCAGATTTATTTCGTTTAAAAGCTTTAAAAATGCATGTGTATCATATTATTCGTCGTGTACTTCTAAAACATTTTCTAACTTTTAAAAAAAGTAATATTTAAATGCTTCAGGTCTACTAACGTCATCGCGCTTGTATGTATCTAAATCAACAATACTTATTCGATGAAAAATTATTTATTACATGAAACATGTACTTTGATAATACAAAAAAATGTATTCAATTTTCAATGAATGAAATAACATCTATAAGTAATAATTTGAAGTCATCATAGTTTTAAACTCAAATATTTAAACAACATCTGTTGTAAAAATATTTGATAGGCAAATATAGCAAATGCGAACTTACAACAGGTATATTAAATTATATAATTTCCTATGTTTTATATAACATATGTTATGCGAACAAATTCGTATTCCCTAATGTGAATTTTAAACAGATATAAATAAATATTGGCTTCAGCGCAATTCTTGTGATTGTACTGTAAACTTATAAATGAATAATGTATCTCAAATACTTTAAAACTTTTAACTAAATTAATATATTATTTGAAAGAGACATCGAATACTTTAAGTATGCATGTAGTAAGAGATTTACTGCTTAAAGAATTTTGGTATTAGTTTAAAGGATTGTTAGGATCCTAATAAATGTGCATATAGTGCCCTTTTTATGAATGCATAAGCTGTTTAAAACAAGTAAAATACCTTCTTATGCATTAAGCAGCTAGAGAAAATGTTTAAATTGTGAAAAAAATATATATATATATAGTTAAATATATAGAATTTTTTTCTCTTTTGAAATGGGATATGATAACATAGTTTAAGTTAAATATTTTTTGTTAGAATACTTTTTCCTCCGGTTATCGATACTTCATTACATGTGTCAACTGTTTCTTTAAAATATGTGTTAGCATTATAAATTCTTAAGAGAACATGTGGTACCCCAAAAATGACCGAACTATTGATTTTTTTTATTTAATTTTATTCTTTGCATTATAATCTTTCGATTGATATATCACCTTTGCATGTCGGAAAGTTAGAAGTTGGATAAAACTCCATTTGAAAAATGTAAATTAACAAATTAGGCGATTCGCCCACGCCCCCTTTTTAGAAAAAGAAGCTAAAATACAGTATTTCAATTAAAAAAATCTATTTTAAAAAGAGATATAATAACTATAAAAAGAGAACGTGTAATTATTAAAGCAGGATATTACCGAGGCATTGTAATAATGTAATTTTTTTTCTTTGTGGGAAATGTATGCATGTAAAATTTTTGAATTAGGGCATTATATACAATAATTTCATAATTTCAGTTTTTATTCCTCATATGTTTTTCATACAAATATAATACTTCAATAGTACGTGAAGGAAAAAACTAAAATTTCTGTCGTGAAAGAAAAAAAAATTTTTTTAAACATTTTTCTTGAATTTTCTTGTGCAATTAATACTTTCTAAAAATTTATCATTTATAAAAATGTATGGGTTAAAAAAATACGAAAATACAATTATTTTAAGAAAATATATATATCTAATATCTTAAAGTGGTATTTTAAGTTTATTTAAGCTTATTATAATTTTTCTTTCAGAATTATAAACTTTAAAGTGGTTTTTTTCTCAGTTTGTGCTTTTTCGATACATGAGTGCATTCAAAATGCTACTCCTTCCCCAATTATTTTTACCAATCACTTCCATTTTCTTTTCTGCGTGTTATATATAAGACATGTAACATAATTAGAGATTCATTTTACTGTAAACTGAATACTTTTTTTTTTTTAAAAAAAAAAAGAATTAAAATGTAGGAGATAATGGTTTTTTCGTTGAATTTTAGCATGCATATCAAAATTAATTAACTAACTAATCCAAAACTAATTAAGTTTTTGTAAAATCTATCCCTAAAGTTGCTTAGAACATCCTTAAGAATATTACAAAAAAATACAGGTCAAAAAATTAATAATTACAAAAGGAAAAAATTCTAAAATTTTTCAAATTTTCTTCAAAAAAAATTATTTTTAAAATTGTGTGCAAAAGTATGTGAAAAATTTCTCCTCGCATTTTTTTGACAGAAAAGTTATATGAAGTGCTAAAATATAATTTTTAAGAAGACTCGGTACCCTTTGAATTTTTTTTTAATTTATGCATTTAAAAATTATATTTTAGCATTTCATATAATGTTTATATTCAATAAAACAATATGAGGTGTAATTTTGCACATATCATTCACACAATTTTAAAAATTAAATTTTTTTTTTTAAAAATGAAAAATTTTAAAATCCTACTCTTTCTGTATTTATTAATATTTTGACATGAAATTTTTTGTAATATTCTTAAGGATGTTTTAAACAACTTTAGGGATTGATTTTATAATAACTTAATTGGTTGGGGAGAAAAAAAATAAAATGTTAATACATATGCAAAAATTTAACGAAAAACCCAATATCTCCTACATTTCAATTTTTTTTAAAAAAAGTATTCAGTTTATAGCAAAACGGATCCCTAATTTTATTACATGCATGATTTATAACACACAGAGAAAAAATGAAAGTGATGGGATAATAATTGTGGAAGGAGTAGCATTTTGAATGAACTAATGTATTGAAAAAACACAAGCTGAGAAAAACCATTTTAAAGTATATACTTCTGAAAAAATTATTATTATAATCTTAAATAAATTTAAATTACCATTTTAAAACATTAGCTATACATTTTTCTTCAAAATAATTGCTTTTTCATATTAATTGAACCCATATTTTCTGTAAATGATACATTTTTACACAGTAATAATGGCACATAAATATCAAGAAAACTCGAAGAAAACGTTTAAAAAAATGTTTTTCTGTTGTAACGCAAGTTTTAAAATCTTTTGCTTCACATAATATTTAAATATGATGAAAAGAACTGAAATTATAAAATTATTAATATAAAAATCCTAAATTAAAAATATTTACATGCACACATTTTACAAAAAAAAAAAAAAAAACATTATTAAAATACCTCAGAAATATCCTGCTTTATATGTAACACCTTCCTTTTTTTAATTAATATTTCTCTTTTTAAAATAGCTTTTTTTATCAATTTGCGTGCATGCTGGTATTTGGTGTTTTTCCGTCTGATTCTGAATAATCTTTTACGGGATTCGAGCATCACACCAAGATCATGTGAACATTTCCCCAAAGGTATATGTAATGCTTTTTGGGTCTCTCTCACAGTCTGTAGAGTCCCTTTATTAAATTCACAAATTGCTTCCATTACGGCATGTGTAACTCTGTCTTTGGACACAAATATCTTTGGACACTTTGACCAAATCATGTTGTGCAAGCTTTCATTAGCGTTTTGGGTTCCGCAATTAATGCACCTTTCCAAAAGTTCATTTGAAGCAATCCGTTGATAAACAGAAAGGATATGTGGCAAAAAACTTTAATTAATTGGAGTCCCAACATGTTGTTTATGCAGACCTGGATTTTGTCCTTTTGCTTTTGCGGACTGGTAAAAACACCATGAGTCTGCACCGATTGGACATTTCGAATGCTGAGGCTTTTGGTCTGTCGAAATGCTATGATATAAAGTAGCATATATTGCTTTTTTCATGGCGGGAACATTGCCTTTGTTTTTTAGTATAGCTTTTTGGTAGTACAAAGTTAATTTTTTAATTGTTGACTCTTTTAATGTGCCGCGGCCTTTTCCTCCTAATGAAATTCCACGGGCTCTCGATTCCTTGACAGCATTTCGTAGACCAGTGCCCAACCTTTTGCTGACATGATTAATGCACTCCTCTTTTTTTATCTCAGTCTTATCCCCATACACATTTTTTTCTATTAAATAGTTGAAGGTTTTACAATCCCCATCAGACAATAAGGTGCAATAACGAAATCCCAACGCTTGTGATCTTTCCCAGAGGATCAATGCAGCCTCCATTTCCATCGAAGTTGATGAGCCGGAATGATTAACATCACAATCCTTCCTATGTCCTTCAAACCAAATGTTATATTCTGCACTTGACTCTCCAAGTTCTCTTTTTGCTACAGAACAATTGCGACATACCTTGCACATGACTTCAAAATCAATTACATAGCCTGTAAGTATATCAATAACACAAGCTATGCCAATCAAAGATGTATGTCCACGCGTCAACCAGCTACCATCAAATGAAACACTTATATCCACAACAGGAGCATCAGTTGGTGCTTCGTAAGTATTTCTCACTTCATTGTATACTTCTTTCAGCAAATTCTCTGCAGCAATACCACAGGCTTTGTGAAGAAGTTTAGTACATTTGCTATAAGTTCTTGAGGAAAAAGGAGATATATTTACTGCCATGCAAAATTTTTCAATTGCAGAGTAACCTTTTCCAATATTAGAGAATGCTTGTGTGACACGTAAATTAATATCAGGAACGGTATTACCCTGCCTTTCATTAGACGTTTCTACAGCACAAACTTTTTCAGCACAAGAATTGCAAGTTAAATTTAACACGTAGGAAAATCCTACCTTGTTTCCAAGAGCAAGCTTTAGAGTTTGCTTGTCACAGTCAGGGCATTTTAGTTTCATAAACATTTTGCTGATTTGCTCAAAATTCACAATAATGAAATTTCCAATTTCAGAATGTTCAGTTTTTTCAGGATAAAATAACTGCTCAATTCTGATGTTAGGAACTAATTTGTTTTCTTCTGTGACACATGTATTCACAGCATCACTACACCAACGTTTGCTGTTCATTTGAGCAGAATGATTTCTTCGTTTAACTCGTGGCATTTTTAAGAGAAATCTTCAAGAGATAATAATAGGAAAGATAATATTGAAATCTCAGCAGTTTCAGCAACAGTCTTTAAAAGACAGCAATCAGTAAAAGTCTTAAAAAAGACTGTTTTTTTTTCAATGTTAAAACGTAAATAAAACTAGCACGATAACAGCAAAACAAACGAAAGAAGCGCCAAAACAACAACAAATAGCTTGTAATAAAAGTTGTAGTCACTAAAAAGTACGATAAAGCGTTGCAGTTATGGTTTAAACAAAGTAAAGTTTATTTTTGAAAAGTAGTTGATAAAAATTAGTTTAAAATCACTGACACCTCTAAAAAGGGGGCGTTGTCGAATTTTTAAATTTGTTTGTTTACATTTTTCAAATGAAATTTTTTCCAACTTCTAATTTTCAGGCATATAAAAGTGATATATCAATCGAAAGGTAATCGTTCAAAGAATATAACTAAATAAAAATAAAAAAACGATAAATAAGTCATTTTTGCGGTACCAAATACATAAATAAGAAAAATTGTTCAAAGGGTACCAAGTCCCCCTAAGTTGAATAAATTCTTGGTATTTATATCACAAATGCAAATTAATAACGCTCTATATTTATATTACATGTGTCTTCAAAATTCTAAAATGGAATATTTATTTCTATTTACAATAAATTTAAATCAGAGGAAAAAATTTAATTATTTATAACTGGTTAGTTTTTCTAAAACCTCACAAATTTGAACATAATACCAACGCAGGCTGAATTTACTCTGCTTGGCAGAATTTCTCCTAGAAATAGCTTTTATAACAAAAAAGATGCTAAAAAGAAATCCGCCCACTCAGTAAAATAAGAAATGATTTTTGCCTTCGTTTCTGCGCCTGGAAGCCGTTACAAGCATTTTGAACAGTTTGTTTTCAAATCTCCTCTTCTTCCCAATCATATACCCAAGTTTTCAGGAGCAATTTCTCTAACTGGTGTAGCTGTCCAGAAGGGAGGACTAATCGAGAAAGAAGTCGAGATGGATGCCAAAGAAAAGCGTACATAAAATCTTTCCTTCCAGCAATCCCTGCCATTTCTCTGCTATCCCCTCTGGGATTACGGCCTTCGTCCAAGCAGGTGGTGCCAAGAGGCATCTCTTAGGCTAGTGTCCAGGCTTCGGTCAAATCGTCCCGGTGGTGCGGGTCATCTTGGCCAAAGCGCGTGACAAGGAAGTCGTAGGATGTCTCTAGAGTTTTAACCATCTTCAGGATCAGTGTAATAAACGCATTAGGGAGAGATAGGATGATAAATAAATAAATAATAAAAGGGCCAAAAGCCATTTTTAGAGATTTATTGGAAGACAGTTACTCCAGAGACGGGACTCAGTGCTCGGGTTAAGTGATGTCCGTTTCACATTTCTTCGCCGACTTGCAATACTGTACGATAGAGGAAAAATAAATTTCATAGGAATCTTTTCCAAAAAAAAATAAGGGGGAAAACATAATTTTAAAATTCAGGACATCATTTTCTAGTAAGCTAAAATAAACAATAAATGTCTTTTCTTTTCTTTTTTTTTTTTTTTTTTTTGCTATGAATTTAAATAAGTTTTTTTTTTAATTCGGGATAGGAGAGAGATAAAGTTCTAGCTTTATTTCTACTAGCTAAGTGTATATTTTAAATAGGAAGTCAATAAATATGGAAATTTATTTTTCTTGCAGAAAATTTACAGAATTCTTATCTGAAACACTTCATTTGTGCAGAAAAAATTTCTTAAAATGTGTAGTTTACTGATTTAAGAAACATTTAACTGCAATTTAAGGACCACTTATGTAACAAGAAAACAGGCATAGCAAACGTCATGCGTACAACACACGAACTGATTCGTCTCCTTCAGATCACAGATATTAAAAGAAGTGAATTCCGTACATAATTCCACTTGATTTTATATAAAAAATATAAAAATAAAAAAATTAAAATATTTTTTATAAAAATATGAATATATAAAAATATAAATATATAAAAATATTTTTCTATAAAAATATAAACATATAAAAATATTTTTCTATAAAAATATAAATATATAAAAATATTTTTTATAAAATTATTAATACAAAAATAAAATATTGGATATGTGCTACAAGAATGCTTATGTTTAGTGTAGTAATAATGTAAGAATTATATGTAGTCCTCCTTTGTTATTTATTTCGCAATGAATGTTTACTTAATCATTATCTGCTTAAGCGGATTTCATAAAAAAAGCTATTATTTTGAGAAAAAATCACAACTTTTTTTCGGAATATGTTTTTGTTTCATTATGCATGCGTATAAAATTTTATTATTGTCTTATCGTGGTCAGTTTCTAGTGTTCCACTGAAAAATTTAATTCTGCTAAAAAGCAAAATTAAATTATCGGCTAACAAAATTAAATTATTGATAACTTTAAGAATTGCATTTGTTTTAAGAAAAATTTTAAAATAAAGTCAAATATCTCTTTTACAATACTGAGACGAGGTGATCTGGTGGTAAGGATCGTTAGGTTTTTTAATGGTAAAAATCAAGCTCAGTCATTCATTTAAGTTAACGGTATTTGTAACGCTAGAAAAGGCAAAAATAGTTACGGATTTTCTGTGGCATTTAAAAATGTTTAAAATAAGTAACTACTGTTCATTATGACTATATTTGCATATTTTTTAATAATAGGACCAAATATGGAATCCTTCATCTTCAATGTACACAAAGGAGAAAAGCGACTCACTTACTCATCACGATGTCTCCGGAACTATTAAACCTACGGACTTGAAATTTGGTAGGCATGTTCCTTTCATATAGTAGAGATCCGTTAAGAACGGATTTTGCGAAAATCGACCACCAAGAGGCGTTATAGATAATTATTTCCGTTTTTAAATTATTAGACATACAGACTTGAAATTTGGTATGCAAATTCTTTTTTCGTGATCCGCTACAAAATGAGTTTTGTGAAAATTCAGCCTCAAAAGACATCGCAGGGGCGTAAAGGGCGTAGTAAATAAATATTTCCTTTTTGAACTATTAGATCTACGTACATGAAATTAGGTAAATATGTTCCTTTCACGTCGTAGAAATCCGCTACAAAAGAAGTTTTGCGAAATTCGACCACAAAAAGGCGTTGCGGTTGCTTAAGAGGCGTTGTATATAATTATTTCCATTTTTAAACTATTAGTCGTAAATTTGTTAGGCAGATTCCTTTCATGAAGAAGAGATCCGCTATACAAAATGGGTTTTGCGAAAATTCAAGCCCAAGGAGTATTGCGGAGGCTCTTAAAGGGAGATTATAAATAAATATATCCGTTTTTGAACTATTAGAGTACAGTCGTGAAATTTGGATACGCATGTCCCTTTCATGGAGTAGAGATCCACTTCAAAATGAGTTTTGTGAAAATCGATCTCCATGGGGCGTTATAGATAAATATATCTGTTTTTCAACAATTAGACGTACAGATTTGAAATTTGGTAGGCAAGTTCCTTTCATGGAGTAAGGTCTGCTACAAAATGGATTGCGAAAAGTAACCCCCAAGATGCGTTGCGAGGGCTTAAGAGACTTTATGGATAAACATTCCCGTTTTGGAACAATTTGACCTACCGACTTGAAAATTGATAAGCACGTTCTTTTATGGAGTAGAGCCTCTAAGAACGGGTTTTGAGAAATCCAACCCCAAATGGGATTTGTGATTAGTTAAGGTGCGTTATAGAAAAAAATGCCTGCCATTGAATTGTTAGACTCACACACTCGAAATTTGATAAGCATGTTTCATTTGTTGAACAGAGATCCACAAAGAATGGATTTTACGGAAATCGACTCTTATGAGGGGAGCTGTGAGGTACTGAAGCGTATTGATAAAAAAATTTCCCGTTTTCGAACTACTAGACCTACAATAATAAAATTTGATCTGGATGTTTCTTTATTTGAATTGAAATACGCTAAGAACAGCTCATTCGGAAATCGACTCTCAAAGAGGGTTGCGGGGCTTATTGATAAAAAATATTCCGTTTTTGATTATTAGATTTAGACTTTAAATTTGGCAATCATGTTATTTTGTTGAGTAGAGATTCACTATAATTGGGTTTTGTATAGGAGGTTACGGGTGAGTAAAAGATAATTCTACTTCAATTTTAGAAATTATTATTCAGAATTCCTGTCCTTTTTAATCAAGAAGTGAGAGTTATAGAAATGTTACTTAATATAATTGAACGCTTAATACTAGGACTTAGATATCAATAATTCATATATATTTATACATAAACAGTATATTCAAAAAACATTATAAAATACCCAGCTAAGCGGACAGGTAACTGCTATTAGTATGATTAAATGCTCAAAGCATTGAAATTTTTTTCTGAATTCCCTATCCTATAGAAAGAAGCATATATTTTTTTACATATATAAAACTGATTCCCATCAATTCCTTTTTTTCTGGTATAAATTGTGCACAATGTTTCTTCTCCTATATTATAATGCTAAATGGTTTTTAATTTTATATATTAAAGGAAAAGAGTGTGGATGTATGTAATATTCCTAAATTTCAAAGAATAAGTAATAAACAAATATATGTTTTACATCACAAACACTGGCTGGGTGGCGTAATTCGGTAGGTAATGGCCTTGTACACTCAAGTTTTCATGTTCGACCCCAGCCCAAGTCGGTGGAATTTCATGGTGCAAATCCCTTGAGTGCCTGTTTAGTTTGGTTGCTCTCGGAAAAATTAAATTCCTACAACAATTTTTAATTCTCAGAGCTCACGTATCTCCCGCTGGAAATGGATTGACTTCAAAATTGCATTGTAGCAATTGGTATCCACCTATAAGGTGTCTGCCACACTAAAAAGTGAAACCAGTTCCAGGGAAATGTACTAAGTCTGCAATGGCAATTACCTATCCACACCCTCATTTGAAGGGGGGGGGGAATAACATCACAAATTTGTGTGAAAGTTGGAACATTTTTCTATCTGATATTATTTTCAGAGTTTAAACTATATTATTTCACAATCTGAGTTAAAATTTTGAAATCCATGTGTAAAAAATTATAATTAGGTATTTACTGAGGTCAGAATGACAAATTGTTTTTGAAAATTTATCTACTAGCGATAACAATGTGAAAGAATAGTAAGTATTTTTAAAAGCTCTTTTTTTTTGTCAATATTTTTGCATTTATGTGCAAAAAAATAATTGGGAAAACAATTTCAATAAAAAGGGTCATTTATCTTTCAAACTAAATGATTCATTCTATGCCTTTATTAAATATTTCTATTAAAAAAACTTAAACTTCTTACACAAATTATCTAAATTCCTTTTATATACAGTTGGACCCTGATTTAACGAATTCATCCGGACCGAAAAAAATATCCATAGTTAGAAATTACACATTTTTTTTTATTCAACAACTAAAAATTCTATACGTGCTGTTGTTGTTGCTTATGCCACCTAATCAACAGTAACATCAAATCAAGGTCCACGAAATTCATCGCTGCTAAGGGCTAGAATTTTACGCCTGTCGTTAGCCTAAGCTTTGAGCCCCCTGAAGGTGACAGTATGATTTTGCGACGATAGATGGCGACACCATTCGGACCCACTGATTTAACGAGCATGTATTCTATACGCGAAAACTATTAAACATCAGTAAATTAGAAATTTTAAAATATTGACTAATATATATATATATATATATATATATAAATGTTTGATAATCTCTTTGATTCCTAATTCGAAAGTGTTCTTATTCGATTTTATGTAGAGAAGAAAATACTACGTTATTTATATCCTTCTTCTTGTGGTGTGTTTTCACAGTTTCCAAACAATATAAAGCATTAAAAAATATAACAGTTTTGGAAAAAAAATTCATTATCGATTTCTTCATCAGAATCGCTATTCATCAACAATTTCCTCAACTTCAATTGCACAAATTGACAGTCCGTCATCATATATATATATAGAGAGAGAGAGAGTAACTGTTAAATTTAAGACAATCCGGCAGTTCTTGCAAAAACTGTCGAAAAATTTCTTTAAAAACATTGACACATCTGATAACCCCTCGATCCAAAAGATCGAGAAGTATACTCCAACACACAGCACACACAGACCCAGAAACATCCTTCTAAATTAGACTTATTATCTCAGGTTAAACTGTTCATAGTTTTCTTCGTTCTAATATTTTTCAGTTCCATTTCTCACATCAGACAGCAGCAACCAATCAGAGGGCTCCAAAAGCCGTACGGACGATGGCAGCCCTCACACACGGACACGGTGATGGTACCCACTCCGGGTCCGAAGTCAACAATTTAACGCAACATCCAATCAGGTTACTCCCTCTCGCTCCGCGGGAAAGGAGAAAAACCTCACACCACTCAAGTTCACAACATGCTATGATAAGCTGCAACCCCATTGGGTGGTCAGTACAACCTCCCTAAGCCACTATTGGCCAAGGGAATCTCATGTTAAACTCTAAGCTCTGATTATTAATAACTCTCTATTTCCAAGTAAAGTTTCTGTTTTCTCTTTATAATTGTAATTTTATTCTTGTAGTTTAATTCTTATTTAAATTTCTTCTTTCTTTCAAATTTAAAATGGGCAAGATTTAAAGTAATCATGCTCCATCACCCGCATGACAGGAGATAAAAGCCCTGACGGGCTAGGTGCTCCAAAACAAAAATCAGCTACTAAAATATCTTCTGCGTTGTGGATTGGGTTGAAATAAGAAAGAAATTTCCTATCCTATTCAAAACTCACACTATATATTACACTCATAATTTATCTGCTCCTGTAAAGTCTAATAATACACTTTCTTGTCAAAATTTGCTGCGAAAAAGAGACGTTTTTTAATGTTCCGAACAAAAAGGGCATGTCATTTAAAAAAAAAAAAAATTTCTTCTAATAATGCCTAGTAAAAAAAATTTCCATCTGTTGAAATAATTCTTTAATTCTGGGTTTGTTATTCGTTAAATAGGGGTTTTACCTTCTTTTTACTCAAGGGCAGAAGAAAATTCGTTAAATCGTGAAATTTGTCAAATAGGTATTTAATAAATTGGGGTCTGATTGTATTATCATTTACGTTTAAATTATCTGAACTATATTTTTTAAGAGTTATAAATACTTTTTTGAGAAAATGCTATGCTAATTTCATCTGCTTAACGTTATCTCTACTTACATTGAGAAAATTTCATATTTTTAACTATCTTAACTTAAATTACGTTAAACTATAAATTTAAATAACTATACGCCTGATTCTTAAAATTTATCGACATAACTTTAAAAGAATTTTTTTTTTTACTTTCCATTTAAAAACTCATAAAAAAACAGTACAAAGCAACTCTTAACATTTAAGAAGTAATATTTAAAATTAAAAAAAATAGCAGACCACGTTGGATTCTAAAAATCGTAATCTACAGAATATATATAAGTTTCGTGTGAAATTATTTGCACGTCTTAAATTTGTAACCAAATTATTTTATTTGCATAAAATTTAGTATTTTATCACTTAACTAAGTGTTGACTTACATCAAGTCTCTTTTTCCTTTCTTTCCAAGGTGAAAATAATGCCTAATGAAATATTTAACTCAGTTTCCATAAAATGTGAAAAATCTTATTGCAGAAAGACACGCACATAAATTTTTAAACTTACGAAAATTTGAAAGATCATTATAATAGAAAACTCGGCTGGATGCTTACACATTTTTTAGAATATCAGCAACTTTAAGGCTGATATTCTAAATAAACAACTGTACCCTACAAATTTCAAAAATGCTGATTCTTTTTGTGGCCTTTTTTTTTTACTGCGTCTTCTTGTTTTAGATCTGATAAGAAATTAGTTTTTAATGTATTTTTCTAAGTTTAGTTTTTGGTTTCACTTTCGTTTTAAAACATTTTTCCTCTCTTAAATTTAAATAATAATAAATATTTTAGAGCACAATCACCTCTTTCAGTGTGAAATGGTTATTAATTTCAATTATCATTACTATTTTTGCTTGACCATATTTTAAGGTCTCAAAGTTATTTAATTAATATTGATTTCAAGGCCAATTAAGATTATCATTATTTTTTTCCTGTTGAGAAATCGTCATGGCCAAAATGTTCTCAGGTTGCTATTAGAAACAATATTTCAAACAGATGGAATACAACTGAAAATGATGTATCTAAAATTCAACCCTCGGCTGATACTGCAATTAGACTTCCGAATGCAAATATTCTTAATTCAAGCAGATAAAACTAAACATTTCCATGATGTACCAAACTACATTATAGTAAACATATTGTAGTACTATATTTTTTAGAATTTTAAAATTGTGCAACAAAAACCCAAACTGCCCCAATTTAAAACTGAAAAAAAAATTATGTATAAACCTGGTGATTTTTAGCTTAAGTTAGCATCCTTATTATTTTGTACATAAATGCCTTGTGTGTCAAACCTTTTATGAAAATATTGTGCTAAGATTTGGCTGAATTGTAATAAATGCTATCAATATTATACATAAATATATTTTGAATTAAAAAAATATTTACATTTAATTAAAGTAGTGTTTTAATGTAGAACTTAAGTTGGAAAATAACAAATTAAAAAATTAGAACTTTACAGGCATTCTTAGATTTTCATTTTTGACCTAACAAACTTCAAATGTGTTTATCTTCCTTTTTGACTAATTCACTTTAAATGTGTGAATTTTGGGGATAGAACTGTTTTTCCCCACTAAGGCTTTTGTGTTCAAGATAATGTCTAGAAATTTTTTTGTAAATACATCCCAAACGCGCAAATGTTCTATAAAAGATAGTATGGATTTAGGTCTGGATCTCTAGGTATTTTTTTTAAAAATGCTAAAATTAATATTTAAAACAATTTCGTGTTTTTTTCCAGGTTTACCTCTAGAAAAATAATTATTAAAAATGAACAAGGGAAGAGATTTTTAAATCCATACTAACTTTTGTTTGCGATAATCTAAGAAATATATTTCACTTAAAATGACTAAAAAATTTTAAAAATTGAGCATTTTATAAGAGTTTGGAAAAACTTCAAAAATTCCTCATTTTTTAAAATTACAAAATAATGGCTGGTCAAACTGAATTTTTCCTTGTGAATCAACTTAATAATATAATCTGAATATAAAACGTAAATTATTTTTACTATTAATGTCTCAAAAAACTTTTTTTGTAAAAGGGTGCTGAGTAACTTAAAGTTTGAAATAAAGAAGGATTATTGCCTTAAAAATATTAAAGATTTTTATGCAGCATTATTTCTTTTTATCCGTTAAATAATGCTTAGGAATTAATATCATTGACAAATATTTTTTTTCTTCATGCACGATAAAAAATATAAACACTCGCATTATTTTATACCCCCACACTGTATCCATTTGTGTCATATTTAGATATTTATATTTATTTTTAAACAATAATTTCTAGTTGTTTAACTTTTCCTACTAATATTTTTTCTTCCTTTCGTGGCTATTTTAGCGGCACAATGCAAATATTAATTCCACAATATTATGCTTATGAATTAATTTTTAATGCAGATATCTCTAAAGGTAATATCATTGGTTAAGTAGAAAAGAAAAAATATAATCTACTTGGTAATCCTATTATTGTTCTAATCTTAATATTAATAAATAACACAAAAATATTACCTATACATGCTGGCACATAGTTTTCCGTCGTATTTTTGAGTTATTCGCACTGTGAAATGTTATATTTCTTTTCTGAGTTAGTAAAAGGATTGAGGTTCTACGAAAAGCCATAAGAATTCATAAATATGAATAACTCATGAGATGAATTCTCAATGTTACCTAGTCTCACAGAGCAACTATTATAACGGGCCTTGTTTGTGCAACCACAGAGTGCTTTTTCTTTCTTATTTTAGGAAAAGCAGTATAGCCGTCTTCATCTTCAGATGTTTTCTTCACTTTACATAAATAGAAGTGCATAAAACATAACGTGTTAGAATGTCAGAGGATAAACAAAAAGAAGAGCCTCATATATTCAAAGAAAAAAATCTTTATGATGGAGTATTTTATGGAATTTTCTACTGACCCTTAATTTATTCCTTAACCCTTTAACTGTCAAGTTATTTTGATGATTTCGATACATAAATTGTCAATTTTTTTTATTGCAAAAATCAGATATTTGGTACAAAATAAAATATACTTAGTAGTTGAATATTTTGAATTACATGCATATAAATTTTTAAGGTTTTATAGCAACTGCATATTCGATTGAGATGGCTGTCACACAGCGTGGCAGTGGTGAAGTTAGCTTCTAGTGAATCATTATTTTCTTTAAAAAAATAATAAAATAAAAATAAGTAAAACTGAGTATCTATAAGAAGTTCAGTAATTCAGCTTTGTGTGGTTTTGAGAGCCCAGATTAACTTTTCTCGTTCGATTTGTATTTGACTAAAAGATGAAACCGAAATAAACTTCTCCCGATATGTATTAGGGTATAACAATAAAATACCCGCAAAATAAAAATTACCTCGTATAATACTCGGGCCTGATATTTTGGATCTCTAATGCAGTATCCGAAATAATCTCGGGCATGATAGTTAAAAGGTTAAGTAGTATATCATTCAACATACAAACAGAATAGAATCTAAGAAAAAAATTAAAACAAATGTATATTATATTTAAATATTAACAAGACAAAGAGTTTTCCGTAAGTGAAAAAAAATACATTTGAGGCAAAAAAATAATAATAATTAACCTTTTCATTAAATTTCTTATTTCTTAAATTGACTGCAATAGACGAATGGCATAGTTATGATTTCCTTTCCGGCGCTACTTTTGTTGAGTGTAGGGCTCAAATCTAGATTCCAATAAAGAATTGGCAGTCGTATACACAGGGGTTAATGTGTACACTCATGGACAAAAAAATTCGCGCACCAAGAAATAATAGTAAGATCATAGCATGAAGGTACATGTCAGGGAGATATGCAAATGATTAGAAATGTAGCGTGATTGGGCATTACGTATAGTGGGTAGAAGGCGTTTAAAGTCGTTCTCCGTGGAGTATAAAACAGGTAACCAAAGCTTGTTTGAGTGTACTGAATCGTTTACAAAGAGCTGAGGTAGACATGCCATTATACCGTTTTCGAAGACAATATGAGCAGCTGTCGCAGTTTGAGAGGGGGAGAATCATCGGCATGATGGAAGCTGGGTGCTCAGCTAGGCAAATAGCTCGTCAATTAGGTTCGCTCTGATTGTGTTGTGAGGAGCTGTTGGAGCCAGTGGATCCGAGAGATGTCCTTTACATGAAGACCAGTCCCGGGACGCCCTCGACAGACCAGTCGTCGAGAAGACCACCGCATCGTAAGAAATGCAAGCGTACAGCCAACTGCTTCATCGGCCGCCATTCAGGCACAGACAGTACCTTCACTAGGGGCCCCTGTATCTTCTCGACCATACGAAGGCGCCTGGCTGAAGGGCATTTGAGATCGAGGCACCCATTACGTGTACTGGCCTTGACGCCCACCCATCGACGCCTCCGTTTGCAGCGGTGCCACTCACGAGGAAACTGGACTGCAGCGGAATGAAACCAGGTCGTCTTTAGCGACGAATCCAGATTCAATCTCAGCAGTGATGACAATCGTGTTCGTGTGTGGAGACCCCGTGGTGAACGCCTCAATCCTGTATTTGCTTTACAGCGACACACCGCTCCCACAGCTGGTGTGATGTTATGGGGTGGCATTGCCTACAATACACGGTCACCTTTAGTATTGATCCGTGGCACCATGACAGCCCAGCGGTATGTCCATGACATCCTGCAACCACATGTGTTGCAACTCATGCAACGGCTTCCATGAGCCTTTTTTCAACAAGACAATATTCGGCCTCACACGGCAAGGGTGTCACAAGAATGTCTCTGCAAGGAATGTACCCTTCCTTGGTCTGTCCGATCCCCAGATTTGTCTCCAATCGAGCATATCTGGGATCATTTGGGACGGCAAGTTGGGCATCCCACGAGTTTGAACGAACTAGAAGCAAGGTTACAGCAAATGAGGAACGAAATGTCTCAAGACATCATACAGAACTTGTATGCCTCAATGCCCGATCGTATCGCATCGTGCATTCGCGCTAGAGGGTATTCAACAGGGTATTAAATCCTCCATTCTTTTACCTTTTTCTCTGAAATAAATTATCCTTTTTCTTTGATTTTCTAATCATTTACTTATATCAAAGTGGTTATTACGTATGTAAAATTTCGTTTCATTTTGATGACTCCTTCTTGGTGCGCTAATTTTTTTGTCCATGAGTGTACTTTAAACTTGTTGAGGCTCCAAGTTCTTAAGACGGTGATGTAGAATTTTGAAAAAGATATACCGGATCAAATATCTTCCTCGTGACTTGAATGTGGTTCAAAATTGCGAATATAACCTTCATATTGCTTCAAAGTGCAAAATTAATAAGCAATAAATCTTAATATATTACAATTCTTTAGAACATAACCATGTGGCCACAATAGCCAAGATGTTATGGTTGTGTGTTCGAAGCCTAATGCCACTGAAAACCCACCATGTAGAGGGATTAAGTTAAATCTGTCGAAGACGTGGAGTAGAAATTTGGAGAGGCGAGGTTGCCAACGTAGGTGTCGTCCTCAGCACTTGACCGTGGCCCTCGTGTTGCTTCACAGTACAACGTATAAATTAAAACCGAATCCAACTGAATGTAATCATAACCCAGCTTATAACGTTTAAGCACTAACATCAACAGATTTTTAATGTATTTTAGATGTATTTTAATGTATTTTTAATGTATTAGATATTTAATGTACACTGTGTATTCATTTATTTTTTGAATTCTGAGAATTTCTACTTGTAAAATACTTCTACAGTGCTTCTAGATTACGGATTCATTTAATCTTTTTCAACTTTGTGAATTCCCATTTGCAAAGTTTTAAATAACAAAATAAAATAATATTCTTAACCTTGAACCTTTGTTTAACCTTGATGTCCAATAGTTTTGTTCCGGGTGTATTATCTTACCATAGATTTTCTTAATACTTGTTGATTTAACTCAGCATTTCTTAAACCGTGGGGCACACCCCCTAGTGGGTCGTGATAGTCCTACGGAAAGGGGGGCGAGCATATCAAAAAGTCCAAAATAAAAGATTTAAAATAATTATCAATTTACTGAAAGGGAGCAAAAAAACGCAATACATTCTGACATAATAAAATATAAAATACATATTCCCACTGATATTAGATACTTATAAATGTATTTAATAGTTAATTTATCAATACTAAATTAAAAGCAAGTTTAGTGATTACTAGTGATTTCCATGGGCTTGTCATATACAAAATATAATACATACCTTGATAATTTGTGCAGTTTATAATTTAAGTCGCATTGTAGCTTTAGCGTCGAAGTACATTATTCCATTCAATACATGAGGGGGGCTCAATGAAAATTATTACTGAAAATTGGGTCACAAATATGGAAAGTTTGAAAAGCACTGATTTAACTTTTTGATTCTATTATTAACTAAGATTTTAGCTGTAAAAAAAGTTTAAATATTTCATTAACTATTAATATATTAAACTAAGAAACCCTTATAACTCTTTCAAATTCAAATATCGTGGGTTATATATATATATGTGTGTGTGTGTGTGTGTGTGTGTGTGTGTGTGTGTGTGTGTGTGTGTGTGTGGTGTGTGTGTGTGTGTGGTGTGTGTGTGTGTGTGTGTGTGTGTGTGTGTGTGGTGTGTGGTGTGTGTGTGTGTGTGTGTGTGTGTGTGTGTGTGTGTGTGTGTGTGTGTGTGCATATAATTGTTTCATTTATTTAATTATAAGTAAAAAAACTATAAATTTGTTAAACTTTCATCATTTAATGGATTGCTGTTGAAATATTTCTGCCTTAAAGTCGCAGTTTATCAAATGAGATTTTTTTTAATTTGTCATCGTTTAAGAGGGTTCACCCATGTGACGGCCTGTTTTTTAAGCATTTTTAGAGAATTCTTTTTGACAACCAGTAAAAAGATAGAACTTTAAGTTTTTTATCATTTATTTATATGTATTTTACGGGTATGTTTATGAATGTTTAGCCAAAAATATCCAATAAAACTTGAGTTATAGCGCTCTGAACGACACCCGCTTCGAAAAAATGGACACTCGCTTCCTCCACGTTTCCGGCTGAATGGCTTATTTGAAATTTTAAAAAAATTAACGGCATTTTAATCTATAAACTTAAATGCATAGAATGGACTACACTCAGTTGAAAATATCAAAAATTGGATTTTTGATAGACCTCTGAAGAAAAAGTTTCGAAGATCATGAGGTTTTTTGTTATGTTTTTGTTATAAAAAATAGAAATATTTTGAATTTTGGAATTATCGTAGTCCATTTGGTGCGTATATATATGTTCTGAGTCTACCCTATAAATTTTAAGTCATTCGGTCAAACCGTTCTTTAGATATGAGGGAGGAAAGTTTGAAAAACACAGTATTGAGAAAAACGCGTTTAAAATTTGAAGTTCAACAATGAATATCTTAACTTGCCCTTAATAGGTGATGCCTGATGTCGAAGACTAATACAAGCTCAACGAAATATTCAATAACTATAGATATTTCCTCTTAAACTTCTACAAACTTGTCTATAATTGTATGAACGTATATTTGCATAGAAGGGTCAATGGTATGAAGCCGAATGTACACAATTGGCACTCCAGCTCAGCACTCCGAACAGCTGCACTTCTTACAATTGCTTCTTTTTATAACGACTTCGAATTTTAAAAAAATTACTTAACTATGGGATTCTAGACACGTTAAAAAGGCAATTTATGAAAAAAAAATTTGATTTTTTGAATCCATTGCAAGGGTACAAGGGTTACCCCTTAAGTAATATTTGAAGATCGCAATATCTGAAATTATGTTTATGTGACATAAGAATTGTAATAATTTCTTTGTAACAAGCTTATTTCCGTTAACAGCTCTAAAGAAAATTAATGTATTTGTATATTCCGTTAAATAAAAATAAAAACCTTACTCTGATTAAAAAGAAAAAGTTATTTGAAACTGTTTACAATACGACTGAGCAAAACAGCTATTTTATTAACAAGCTTTTGCTTTCAGTTTATAACTTTTTTTTACTGAAAGTAATAAATTTGTGCCTTAATACCTTCTTAATTAGTAGTTATCACACTATAAATGCAGTCTTACTATTTAAAGTTCTGTTAACTTTGCTTGAAGGCAATGAATTAAAGGCCTGTAGTATCTTTGACGAATTATTTAAAGTAATATAAAATTCAAGTCAATATCTTTCAACTTGAATTTTTGAATTTCATCTTACAAACAATGAAACAATTTTTTAAATATATTTAAAATCTAAAAGATCTATTGGGTAATAAATATATCCTCAAAAATGCTGAGAGGAAATTTTTATAAGTTCTGGGTATGTTTTTATAAAATAGTCTGTAGTGAAATTTTTAAACTTTGATTTCAAATTCCTGCTCAGTTTTTTAGTCATTATACTTTATTCAACAATTTTGAACTTTAATTCTAACTCAATGGAACTTTTTGAAAAATGCTTTTAAATAAAAATTTCCTAAAAGAAAGTTTGTTTTTTAATCAAAAACCTCAATTTTTGTTCGTCAAAAATGCTTTGCCTTAAGAATACAATTTCACAACTTAACACACTCAACAAAAGAACAGAAAAAAGAATTTATAATTAATCAATTACATTTACTCTAACAAAAAAATTCAAGTGAATATCTTAATCAAAATGTTTTTACTCTTGTAATTCCATTTTAAATTCAAACTCTTGGAGTAGAAAAGTTTGAAGCCATCTAACAAAATGTTTAAATGGTATGATAAAAACTTCTAATGCTCTGAAATGCAATTTTAAGATTATTTCTGGTATGCAATTAAGCCATTCCAGACACTTGCTCTTCGTGAAAGAAATGCTGAACTTGGACAGCTTATTTTCAGAGCATTAATTTAATCAGTAATTAATTAAATATCTCATAAGACACCCTAACTCCACTGCAAAAAGAAGAGAGCGACGGAGCGTCTTGCTTCACTTACACACGTAAACTGCTCTTCTATTTCACCTTAGGGATTATCGCTTCTTAGAAACCTCTAACTTGGTGCGACATTCTCCGCAACTTAACTCTCCCACGAGCCAATTCGCTTAATTGATTGGCTCCCGGAATTTTTTCATGACAATGCGTAAGGGTTTAAAGAGGGATTCAGACACCGAAAATGGGTCTTTTAGGGATTGGTTCAAAACTGTCTCGCGAAACTTCCAAATACGTTAATCTATTCTATGATGAATAAATGCAGATCGTGCTCCAGGAGCATTCCGGAGAGTACTCTCAATAATAATAAATTGACTTCCTCTCTTCTCCCTCTTCCACTGTTCCTTCTTAGTATATCGGTTAGATAGATAGGTAGTCTCTTCATCCGTAATTTCCTTCATCTATCTCATCATAAAAGTGCTTTTCGGTATAAGTGTGTTCATTCAGATTCATTTTAAGTTGATCTGTATTTCTAAAGCTTTTCATACTTCAACTCCAAAGGAAAACGCAATTTTCAAATCTTGTAATGCAGTTGTTATCTTTTATCGCTTCAAGATAATATTTAGACTTTCCTTTTTTTGAATATTTTACCCTATATTTGATTAAGTGCACAGTTACTTCAAATTATACTTGACGGTTCCAATCTTTAAAAAGGATTAAGTAATTGTAAACCAAATATTTTGTTTCACAATGTAGAAAACTCAAAAGCGAACGGTGATTCAATGAGATTAATATTATTTCATCCTTTAATAACACCATTTCTTTATAAGTACTGAAGTAATTCAAACAATTATAAAAATGAGAAAAAATAAATACATAAACCATCGTATACATATACGCTATACATATAGATACATACATTCAGTTCATATTTTTGACTCTTAGTCAGTCGAAAACAGTATCTGCTAAATAACAAATAAAAAAGCATATAAATTACAATACAAATGCATTTCCACAGTAATTCAATCATATTTATACTTCTTAGCAGAATGACACGAATACATATGTCTCAAGCAATCAGACTTAGCTCAAATCCTAGTGTGTAACTGTATGCTAAAATGATAGAATTTTTTTTTCATGTTGCCTTAAAACAGTGTTCTTCAAATTTTTTCAACTCACTGAACCCCTAAAACTTAAAGGTGCTTTTGTAGAGCCCCCTAGAACTAAAAGTATTTTCGTAGAACCCTATTCTATATACATACTTTGAAGATTATATCTCAAAATAACATTTTAAATAGATCAACATGTTATGGGCACTTTATGTGAAGGTAATTAAAGAAAGTATTTCATTTATTATTAAAATTTTCTAATCTAATTTTTTAATATAATTTACTCATTAATAATGTCAATGTGTGATCCAAGTGTCATCTATCCATGCATCATATTTGATAACTGGGATATGTACTTGCTTTTTTTCACTCAAACTATCAAGCTAGATCTATCAAGATTAAATGTAATTGCATTACCTATTCTAATTTGTTTTTATACTTTATTTTTGTAGCAACTTTTGTTGAAAAATATATTTCACTTAAACACAATGTTCTAAACGGCATTGAAATGTATATAGCTGTGTAAGAAATTCCATGTATTTTGCATGAATTTGTAACCTAAAAATTAGAAGCTGCTCTTGATTAAGTTAAGATTTTAACACATTCAATATGTAGATAAATTGTTTCCTCTCCTTCATTAAAGTCGTTTTTTCAACAAATGCAAAAAGAGGCATTTTACATAAGAAAACTATTTAGTTTTTCAAGACATAGTGCTAACTAACGAGTATAAAATTATCGCTTGGAACCCGAGATAGAAACCAAAAGAGTATTCATAATCTAGTAGGAAGTATACAGGGTGTCCCAAAACGACCGCATAAACTCTGTACTGCTAGATTCCTGGTTGGAAGTACATAAAAACTGCCCAAAGAAGCGTTCCTGTACGATCCATAGTTTACGAGAAAAATACGAAAAACAAAGTATGACGTCACTTCCGGTGCAAGGGAAAAAACACTTTATTGGACATATCAACAACAGCATTTGCATATTTTTCCAACGATATGTTTAAAACGTTCACCGCGCATATCGCGTCATGCATGTTCGCGCGTCGTGGAATGACGTTAAGCCGCCGTTGAACTGGTATTTAAAAGGCTGCATCTTGCAGCTACCGGTAGTCTTCGTATGGTGGCCATGGATTCCATTCGTGACTATTGCGACAGGTACTTGATGTACGGCCGATGTAATGGAAATGCCTTACGAACTGCTGGGGAGTATGCCCGTCGATATCCGTCCCGCCGTCCTCCCGATGTCAACGTCATCCGTAGGCTGGATGGCATATCTTAACGTGTAAGCCGGCATACTCGGGGATCGCCTACTTGGACTATATCAGTTACCTGAACGGCTCTCGAGACAGTCGTATTTGGTGTTTCTCAATGAGGTCTTAACCGAGTTCCTCGATGACATACCATTAGCGGCAATACTGGGACTTTGTTTCCAGCATGATGGGGCTCCGGCATATTTCTGTGCTTCTGTACGTGATTGGCTGGATATCGCATACCCCGGCCGTTGTATCGGAGGTCAGGGTCCTGTTCTATGGCCGCCACGTTCGCCAGATCTTACACCGATGGATTTTTTTCCTATGGGGCCATCTCAAGGAACTGGAGTATAGAGACGTAGTGACAACACAACTGGACTTAGTTGCTCGTCTGCATGCTGCTTGTACTTCGGTGGACCCCGCGGTGCTGCGACGTGTGATGACAGCCATTCCACGGCATGCTCAAGCCTGCCATGACTTGCACGGCGGACACTTTGAACATCTGCCTTAAATTGTGCATATACTGCTGTTGATATGTTCAATAAAGTGTTTTTTCTTGCACCGGAAGTTACGTCATACTTTGTTTTTCGTATTTTTCTCGTAAACTATGGATCGTACGGGAATGTTCTTTGTGCAGTTTTTATGTACTCCCAACGAGGATTCTAGCGGTGTAGAGTTTATGCTGTCGTTTTGAGACACCTGCATGTATAAAGATAAAACATTTTAATATTCTTTTATTATATTAAAAGTTTAACAAGTGTAGCAAAAAAAAGTTAGGATATATAAATAAAATTTTCAGTTTTAATGAATAGTATGAGCTTTAAAACACTTTTAACTATACAAACTTAATAGAGAAAGTGTGAATCCATTTTGCATACACATTTATTTATTCTCAATTTTTATTATTGTGACTCATGGAAATGCTTTGTCGAACCACTGGTTTCCATGGAACACAGTTTGAAGCCTACTGCCCTGAAATATTGATGTTAATAATCAGATTGCATTAACTTCTCCCATTAAAAATATCATCTGAAGGTTTTCCTTACCTATTGCCAAGTGCATTAGTATTTATTAAAAACGCACTCTAAAACATAGGTTCTCAACCTTTTGTGTGTGTGTGTGTGTGTGTGTGTGTGTGTGTGTGTGTGTGTGTGTGTGTGTGTGTGTGTGTGTGTGGTGTGTGTGTGTGTGTGTGTGTGTGTGTGTGTGTGTGTGTGTGTGTGTGTGTGTGGTGTGTGTGTGTGTGTGTGTGTGTGTGTGTGTGTGTGTGTGTGTGAACTGGCACTCCTTTTCTAGTACATACACTGTTGGCCACCGTAAGTACAACACCAAGAAAGACAAGAGATAATAGCACAACAAAATTTATTTTGTAGATAACATGTTGACCAAGTATCAAATGATTAAATTTATAGACTTCTGTGAAGTGTGGTTCCTGCCAGAATCAGTAGCCAGAGTAGCCGCCATTGTTGGAGATCACCGCTGCCACACGCCTCAGCATTGATTCAAAGAGACTTTGGATGTGTTCTTGAGGTACAGTAGATCAAGAAACTCCCACATTTTGCCAAAGTTGATCTGGTGTGGCAGCTGGGGGTGTAATCTGGGTCAACGGTTGAGTAACCATGGACCACATGTTTTCTATCGGCGAAAGATCCGGAGAGCGAGCCGGCCAGGGAAGCAATTCAATCTGGTGATTGACGAAGAACCATTGGACAATGCGTGCCACGTGTGGTCGCGCATTATCCTGTTGGAATATGGCTGGGGTTAAGCCCTGAAGGTAGGAAGGGCAACTGGCTCCAACACCTCGGAGGTGTAGGTCTGGCTGTTTAAAGTACCGGCAATGCGTACTAGAGGAGTGGGAGAGTGATACCTAATACCGCTCCATACCATAATAGCCGGTGCAGGACCAGTGTTGCGGTGCATAACGCAGATGTTCAGCATCCTCTCTCCACGGTGTCTCCAGACTCGAATCCAACCATCGTGGTGTTGCAGAAAGATGCGTGACTCGTCAGTAAGGACAACTTCATTCCATTCTGCTCGCCCACATCCTTCTTTCATTGCACCATTGGTGGCGGAGACGTCTGTGGTTCTGCGTCAAGGGTAGACCAAGCAATGGACGTCTTGCAGACAGACCACTCTGCTGTAAACGGCGTCGAATGGTACGCTCAGACACTGAATGATGCGTTACAGACTCAATGTGCTGTGCTATGGTTCGTGATGTGACTGAGAGATCCGCCACTGCCATGTGCACAATTTGCCTGCCCTCACGTGAAGTGGTGTACTGAGGTGGAAGCGATCGACCACGTCGGTCCGTCGTACCCTCCTGCATTCAACGGTCACATATCCGCAAGTTAAAGAAAAGGAAAGATATCGCCGATCATGTATAAGGTATATATTGATAGCTCGTTTCGGGCTTTAAATTGTTAAAAAGATTTAAGAGATGATTGGTCACATAGCTACAGTGTAAGTCAAATGTTAGAGTAGTGGATTGATCCTCAAAAGGTAGATCAATTGATTAGAAGTCTTCTCAGGATTCGCGATTCTCGTAACAAAATCCCCCTGCTCTTTTCTGGGAACATCTCATACTATCTGATTAATTGAGTTGTGTCTGAGATAATTAGTGTGCTGAATAAATAGTTAAAAATATTATGTCGATTCGCGCGTCCTTCACATCCTCACACACATTTTGCCGGGTCCGAGAATAGGTATAGAGTGTTAAAATTCTACTAGAAATGAATAGAATACTAAAATATGAGTGCCCCCCCTCCGAAATATGTTAAACAAGCTAGAAAATAATAATAATATATTGGAATAGTTTTAATCCTAAAATTTCATATTATTTTGGTCTTGCTGTTAAGCATTATAGACGAAGATAATCCTAATATCAAAAAAATCGAATTTAATCTCTGATCTAACAAAACAGAGTTCGCATCTGAGTAATTTATGCATGTTTGCATTTAAATATTAGAGATGTCATTGGTTTTAGAAATGTGTCATCTCATTCCCACCACAAGTGATGCATATATATGCTGTCCAAACGTTCCTAAATAACTGTGCTCACTCTTGTGTGTGTTATCGTGAATGTTTATTCTAAAAGATACAACCAATAAAGTTTGATTTATTGTAAAGTACAAACTTCCAGAATATAAGAGAAGGTATTCAAATCCCAGTTCACTTAAAATTACATTTCTATGTCTCATACTAATCTCTTTTATCGTATCATTTATATAAATAATTTGCAAAGATTATGAATTATATGTAAATGAGTTACTGTATTATAGATTCAGTAATACACACACACATATATATAAAGAAGCAGAGAAAAAGAACAGAAACAGCAACACATTAATGTGACGGAAAACATTTTATTGAAAAGTTGCGCTACAACAGGTGCTTGAAATTATAACCAGAAGTCGTCTGGCAAACCTGACAGCAGCGCTGCATGGATTTCCTTACGTTCTGCAAGATTCTTGGCATGTCACGTATCTTGTAGCTATAGATATTCGAGTGATGAAATCTTCAACTGAATGAACGTGTGACGGATCAATACGTGACCTTATACTAACAGTCCTTTTGGGTATTCTTTTTTGGGCCAGCAAAAATTACTAATCTTCTCCTAAAGAAGGAAATATGATATGTAAATTAAGTTTATTATATAGATCCTTACTTCGTGAGTTAAAGGGTTAGTGAATTGCTAGTGAATTAGAAGTGAAGAGAGTAGTGAATGAGAAGTTTAGTTATCAAGAAGTGACAAGAAAGATTCAAGGTAAAGATTACCTTGTAAAGGGTTATAGCCAGGAAGATAGGGTTCATTACAATTGATTAGAAGACTGCCTAAAGTCAGGCACTGTCAACTTCCTATTACGTTGATGTTTAAAGTGTTAAAGTTAGGTGGACATTAAGTACTTATCTTCTGTGAAAAATAATATTAAGGAAGAACCACATTAGTATAAAGTGGCTATATGTTTTCTCCCCAAACGCGTATCTCGTCTCTTCCCTCTGTTGCTTGACTGAATTATCCTATTTATAGTGTGATTTGTGTTTGAGTCATTTAAAGTGATAAATAAAATAATTGGAATTTATCATGTCGAATGATCCTTTAATTCCTTCCACACCTTCAGCTGGTTTACAGGGTAGAAGAGAATTGGGCTCGTTTCAAACGGGAGTCCCGTACACTAAACACTTCATGCGGTCTCAGAAGAAAACCATTCGCTTCCCGAACACCTGTTGTAGTACAACCTTTCAATAAAATGTTTTCTGTCCCATTAATGTGTTGCTGTTTCTGATTTTTTTTCTCTACTTCTTTGCATTATAGCTCGATACTACGGCATTCCTATAAGATTCTGAGTCGTCTCGATCTCAGTTTCTGCAAGTTTGTCGGTGTGGTAGAGAATCACCTTGCATATGTATACATTTATAATCACAAAAACCGTTGTAAAGTAAAATTACTCCAAGCGTTTCGAAAAACATTTAAATGCCTCAAAATTTTAACAAGAAATTAATTCTATAAAAATACATTTGATTACATTTCATAAAAAGCAATATGAATTGTTCTAAATAGTGCTAAGTTTAATGTAACGTGTATCTCTCAAAAATATTTTTGTTTTTATTTTACTAATCGGTGATGCTATATATAAAAATACCTGATTCAGAAAGAAAAAAAATTCTTCAATTTGTTAAATCTATGCCATAACGATCATTTAACACAGCTGTACAGAAAATCATTTATTCCTTGCATAATAAGAATAATATATTCATCTTTCTTTTTTATCATACATTACTAGGTACTTACATAAAAGAAATACTATAAATCAAACTTTAAATATTTGCGACCCAATATTAAATCAAATTTTCCATAACCTCCCTCCCCTCCATACAAATAACAATACATTGAATCCAATAATGCTATACGTTGACGCTAAAGCTACAATACGAATTTAATCTCTTAAAGGCCACCAACGTACATAAACGTCTCGCTCAATCAGTGCGTTAAATGCCCCGGACGTATATATATATATCTTTCCGAAGTACGATCTTTTCTGTTCACTGCTATCCATAAAATTATTCCAAATGGTTTGGAATGCAATAAAAGGAACTTGACAGTGTGTGTGTGTTTGCGAAGTAATTTACTTACATCAGAGGATTTCCTCGTTTATTTTTTCTTCCCCCCCCCCCCCCAATACAGCCCATATACGAGCCTACATGAAAAAACGGAGACATTTGGATAACTTTGGGGTAATATCACGTAACTTTTAATCGGCAGCGAAGGGATTATTTATAAATGGTACAAATTATCAAGATAAGTGTTAATTTTTGTACATAATTTTATACGTGACAAGCTTGGGGTCACGAGAATTATTAAATTTGTTCTTAACTTAGTATTTTTAAATTAATTATAAAATACATTGTGCGGTACTGATACATTTATAAGTGTATTATATCAGTGTAAATGTTAATTTTATTATTCTCAGAATGTATCTTGTTTACCTTAAGAAAATTAATATTTTTTTATAAAATAATCTTTTGTTTTCGACTTTTCAATATACTCGGGCCCCCTTCGTAGAGTTATCTCCCCCCCCTTAGGGGGCGTGCCCCACAGTTTGAGAGAGAGAGAAACGCTGCTTTAAACTCTTCTACTTTGATTATAGATAACATAATTTGCCAATTGTTATTTGATTAGTAACTGTCAATTAATTATATTGACTAAATATTTTGACTTTTTCTGGTATACAGTTATT
The DNA here is from genome assembly GCA_019973975.1 of Trichonephila clavata. Classification (NCBI taxonomy): domain Eukaryota; kingdom Metazoa; phylum Arthropoda; class Arachnida; order Araneae; family Nephilidae; genus Trichonephila; species Trichonephila clavata. The sequence goes on from BMAO01002316.1 coordinate 441,574, forward strand.
AATCATGATTATTTTCTTTGTGACTGGTACACCTGTATCACATAATTTACCTTTTACATGCATTAATTACAATGTATATTGATGTTGTAACAACAGAGCAATTCTTTTTTTTAAAAAAATTGTAATTACAAGCATACTTTAAAAGATCGTCGTATATGGTCTTTTTGTGAGTGTTTCTTTAATTTTAGACACACACAAACAGTATTCTAATAGAAATAGAGGTTCATTTTTTTTTATCAAATGTTATAACTTGAGAATATTAAATATACTTATTAAATGCGTTCACTCTTATGCTATTTAATAGAAGATATATAAAGCAGATAGGAACCTGCATAAGTTGTTTCAAATTTTTTTCCACTTAATATGTCAAATAAATTATGTTGCTACGATCTATTTTTACAATTTTAACTCTTTAAAATATTAGTTAAAATATCTTACAAAAAAAACTACGCTGGATCTTTAGTTTTAGTTTTAAAAGATGATCACATGATTATCTTCAAATAAATATCTAGAATGAAGCATGTTTTCTATGATATTAAAAAAAGGATTTATCTTTTTCTGGATCATTGTTTATTAGTTTCATATTTTATCCAGTTCCTATTTTTGAGCAAAATTTATTTTATATGTGATTCTTGCAAATTTTCTACATCCTTTTAATAAAAAAGTGGAATTTATAAGTATTATTTACGTTTTACTCTTAAACGAAGACAAAATATTATGTGATAAATATAATAATTAAAAACTAGAATTTATATGAGACCTATATTATGAAACTAATTCTTAATTAATTCGGGGCCCTTTTTAGAGTTCAGCAAGTGATAGAAGATCGCCCTACCACTTCTTCATGAAGCAACGCTTCTTTGATAAAAATCCAAATCAGGTAATCATTTACGGACTTTATTATCAAAATTATTGTTCTTTTTTCATCAAAAAGTATTAAAAAGTTCGTAATTTCATTGTTATAAATCTCTTTCATAGTTAAACACAATCAAACAGAAATAGAAAGGTTAACGGAAACAAATTGATGTTTTTTTTTTCCTCCTCTTTACGACTCTTGAGTTTTACAACTGATCATAAGCTACCAGTCTCCTCCTATGCTAATTTAAAAAATAAGCATGCGGCACGAAATTCCTACGTTTTATCATTTTATTTGAAATGATTTTTTTTTTTTTTTTTTTTTTTTTTTTTTTTTTTTTGCATTTAATATTTTTGTTCATTCAATGATACTGAGCAATATGTGATATCTTAATAAGGGGAATCGAATTTTTTTTCAGAATTTCAAAGACTACCTATGCAGAGAAGATAATATAGGTAAGGGGTATATATAGGTAAAGGGAAAACTAAAATAAAATATGCACTGCTGGCCACACAAAATGCAACACCAAGAAGAACCAGAGTTATCACAGCGAAATTTTTTTGGCAGATAACATGTTGTATAAAGATCAAATGATTAAAATTACAGCCTCTTGCGACGTGTAGATAATGACAAAATCAGTAATTAGTTCACCCGCCATTGTTGGTTATAGCCGCTGCTTCATGCCTCGGCATAGAATTAAAGAGGCTTTGGATGTATCCATGGAGTACAGCAGTCCATGCGGATTCCACAAGTTGCCAAAGTTGATATGTTGTAGCAGCGGATGGTTTATCCCAGGCCAGTCGTTGTACAAGCATCGACCAAACGTTTTCGATTGGCTATACAGCGGGAGAACAAACAGGCCAAGGAAGTAATTCAATCTGATGGGTCAAGAAGAACTATTGAACATTACGTGCCACGTGTTGTCGCGCATTAACCTGTTGGAATATGGCTGGTGGTAAGTGCTAAATGTATAGGAGGACCACGGGCTCCAACAACTTAGAGGTGTAGCACTGGGTGTTCAGTGTACAGGCAAAGCGTACCAGAGGGGTGTGGAAATGAAATTCAATACCACTCCAAACCATGCTACTGTTTGCAGGACCAGTGTGGCAATGAATAACGCAACAGTTCAGCAGCCTCTCACCACGGTGTCTCCAAACTCGAATCTGACCATTGTGAGTCCAGGCAAGGGTAAACGAAACAATGGATACCTTGCGGACATTCCTCTCTGCATCCAAATGACGTCGAATGGTACGAGCGAACACCGAATAATGCGTAACAGACTGAACCTGCTGTGCCATGGTTTGTGATGTGGCTGCGTGATCCATCACTGCCATGTGCACAATCCGCCTGTCATCCCTTTCAGTGGTGCAACGAGTTGAGTGCGATCGGCCACATCAATCCATCGTTTCCTCCTGCATCCAGCGATGACAGATCCGCATCACAGTTGCTTGGTTTCGTCCACCATGTTGACCTATTTCTCTGATGGATAATCCGCAATCCCTATAGGCTACTATTCTTCCTCGGTCGAATTCAGAAACTAATTCAAAGGACACTAGATGTCTTCTACGAGGCATAGGTAAGTACCTCAAGCAAAAATATGCACTAAAGACAATTGCCGTCCTTCAAATCGTCAGTCTGTTCTCCCCCTTATATAGCGCTTGTGGGTAACGTTACGGTCGCCCGTGATGTGCGTCTGCACGATAATGGTAATGATTTGCGTATTTCATCACCGGCAACACATGATGTGAATTTCACATGGTTTGCATGCTTCCTTCAGGGTGTTATATTTTGTGTGGTCCGCAGTGTATTAATAATTATATTAAGTACTGCCACAAGGAATAAAGCTTAGGAATTGAGTTTTTTTTTCCTTTCATTTTGAAATGTCAAAGTAATTTTTGTTAGAGTGAAACAGCATTACAGTACTTTTCAGCATTTATTGCTATGGGAGGACACATATTAAATAGTTACAAAAATAAAACACATTAGGTACATTTAACAGCTTCTTTAGTATTAATTTTTTTAAAATAAAAACCTACTGTCGAAATTACAGTGTATGATAAGGTGGAAGAATAAAAACAGCTGGGATCAGACTGTGGAGAAAGAGAGCTAGCTGGGTTATGAACTGCTACAATGTTACACTGTACTACTTAGTACTCACCAATCAGTAAACATTCCTTTTGATTATATATATGGTTGAAAAATAATTAATAAACTAATTAAAATTAAGACTCCTTTTTTTTTCGAAAATTTAACTCCTTTGGGTCAATATTATATTTGAAATTCATTTTTGAAAAATTATTTTTCTCCTAATCTTTATAGCATAGAACATTTCTGCTGTATAGGTAGGTTTCAATTGATAATATCTTTTTTTCTACATATGACTTCAGACTGACCATTTGACAAGAACATCTATCCGTACACCTCAACACCCAAGGTCACGAAAACTGAGATGGTCACAGTAGGCCTTGGCCCTCCAAGGACTGTGGCGCCACTGAGTTTAGCCTAACCGCGATTCTCCCTAATCTTCATTCTTTCTCCATAATCATTCATATTTAATGTTCAAAAAAATACTTTTACTTGTCAGTTATTATTTTATTCCTGATAATTAAATAGAAAATGCATTATAACTTTCAGTTTCATTAGTTTTTCTTAGCTTAACCTAAAGATTATTTGAAATGTCCCCCTTTATCATATTCAGCACAATAGTTAGCTAAGTTAATTATTATAACCAATAGAATAAAATGTGGTGAATAAAAAGTTGCGCAAATCATTGAGAAAAGTAATAATTTAAACTCAGTTATATATTTATTATTTCAAATTAAATTTCTAAGCTAAATTTACACGTCCGTTTCGCACTTATAATTGTCTAACTAAATGGTATTGTTATGCAGAAATTATCAGTTTAAATGAAGTTGATGAAAAATCTGTTTACAAAATCCTATTTTTTCCTCTAAGAAGGATTGGTGTTAAAATGTATTCTTAGTTGTCAAAATTTCGAATATTCATTTTCAATTGAATAACTCCACACACACAAACACTTAATAATAAATTTATGAATAACACTCAAAACCGAAAAAGTAGTTTTATTTTTAGTGGATAAAAAATTATGCTACTTATAAAAAAAATTAATTTTTGGATGAATTTGTCATTATTCTTGTCAGATTGACAAAACTGAGTGAAAAAAAGAAATTCCCAGTGAGATTAAAAATAAAAAATGCACGTATTAATAGCATTTGGGTGCTCCTGAAATATATTTTATGCGGGTTCAAAAAAAAATAAATACAGGTGGTAATTTTTATTTATTTTTTCGGGCACGTAATATCTTAAAAGGAAAAAGATCTGAATTAAATGGTGTTAGAGAATTTTAAATTCTGAATTAAAGTAATATTCATATCATCAAGCAGAAAATATAAGCTTGTTAAAACATAAAAAACTCGTAAATGTTTTGCATCTATTTTGAAAAAATAAGAAATTGGCTTATTTGTATGTTAAGTTCTCTTTTTTTTTCAGTTTGCTAAATCCATTTTCCGAAGTCTACAAAATAACTTCTCAAAAAAAACACACACATTAAGTACTAAGATTTCGGCTTCTGTTTTTAAGAAAGTGAATTGTCTTATTTCTAATTGAGTCAAAAAATACGAATTTTTTTTTCTTCTAAGGGACCACGCACTTAACAAGAGCTTACAAATATAGAACTGGTTTTCCGGAGGTTAGTTCACTTTATTAAAAATTCTTATTTAAAATGTTTATACAGTTTTATATTATATACTCGTTGTTCAGAAGTGTTATTCAGTTTAACCGAAACTGGCACTTAGAGCTAAAAATCTCTAAAAACTTAATTAATTACTAAAACAGCAATGCTAAAAGCGAATTCAATGCAATAATGCAGCAGCTATAAATATTTAACCGATGAAAGGAAAATAAATGCAAGTAAAATCTAAATATTTATAGATGGATATTAATGAAAAACTATTTAAATTTTGAAGAAGTTAAAACTCTTGCCCAAACATAAATGAAGAATATATGTAAAATATTATACATTTTGCAAAAATGTTAACTAAAAAAATATTCTTTTCTAAAATATAAGTATGAAATTTATACAGACAGGGTAATTGATTTGTCATTGGTTGAAAAAAGATATAAAGTGTATTTCTATGAACTATATAAAGTTGTTATACAATAATCATTGTGTTTTGCTACTTTTGTTTTTAATAAACTCAAAATTTATTGAAAATTCCACCAGAATTTAATTTAAATTATTAATATTTTTTTTACTTCATTACTTGCCAATTATACCGATAATTCTATTTAAAAAGGTATGTTTTATCAAAGTAAAGCTTTTTTCCATTTATCGAATATTTTAAGTTTCTGAACTAACATCGTAGGTTGTAGTATGATTGCGTGTTAAAAATATAAATTTTCATTAATTAATCAATATATTACATATTTCAGGCCCTTTAATTATCAATTTAATTAAATGATGAATTTTCCTAGAATACCGATGCTAATTTATATAGATTTGATTTTTAATTTTTTTAATACTTAACAATTTAATGAAATTAGAACTTTAAATGTCTGATTACTTTTATAACTCAAATGAATTTGAGTGCATGCTCTGTAACTGCTGAAATTCTACAACAGGTTTACAAGCTGTTAGTTTTTATCTTTTTTATCTTCCCCTTTTTTTTATAAGGATACAGTTGATTACTTATTTTTACTCGGTAAATAATTTCCTTATATAATTTCTTTTATTCACGAAATGAAATGCTGAATAAGTTTCTTTTATCCATGTAATTTTTTCTCAAAGTACACTTGTATACATTTTCGAGCATTTTTATATAAAAATTGAATGGTTCTGTTTATTTTTGAAATTATAGTTACACTTCTGGCTAGTAACGATGAAAGTCATAAACTCCAATTGTAGTAAAATGACGAAAACATTCTTGATTCTGTACTTCATTATGTCACCTTCTAAATCATGCACTTTGAGATCCTCGATATACAGCGCTTCCTTTTATTCGAAACGGTGATATTTAATTAAAGCAGGAATTATGTTCGCAATCTACCACATACCGAGTTTGCAAATTTCTTTCTAAACTATCAATCTCTTACATAGGAAGGAAAATTAGATTGACATCAAGAGAACTTCATTCTCAATATTTATCGCATTAAATTAGCTTCAAATGGAAAATAAAATAATATCACCGTTTAGTTTCTCATAGTAAGTACTATTATAGAAAAACTAAAATTATTATCGCATTATTTGGAGTATAACTCACCCTTTTAGCACTAAAAGTAAGCTGAAAATTGACGGGTGTGTGTTCCACGCAGGATATAAAAATTATAGTTTTAAAAATAAAGAAAATATTAGCATAAAAAATTAAATTTCTACATGTATCTTCTGTTTATTTAAAGGAAACGATATATCATAGATACTTTCATTATTGGATAATATGAAAAAATTATTTTAATCTCTGTCTCGTCTAGCGTTATATCTAAATACACATCATCGAATTCTAATTCATTTTTTCACCATAAATGTTACTCTTATCAATGAATAAATAATTATCTTCCGTTCCATCTAGATCATAGGTTCTCAACGTGGGCGATAATGCCCCCTTGTGGGTGTTTGAGGTTTTCAGGGGGCAGTAAAAGACAAAGAAAAAATTTGGAGGCATTGAGATGGCACGGAGGGGCTTGGTCAGATTAACCAAAAAAGACTAAAAAAATGATTATGGACTAACAAAAATAAACTTCAATACTGTTTATCGTATGTTGTGATTGTATGTATTTAAATCATTTCTATATCATGTACGAAAATTCACATATTTCGATCGTTCGGAAGTGGATGAAAAACTTAAAGATTACATTACATTCAGACCTACATTAAAGTGAATTATATAGTAAATTTTAATTTCTGTAGTGACATGTTGTCTTCGTCCTCTGCATTTCATTGCATATATATTATCCGAAATATAATTAAATATTTTAACCAGGAATTAGCGTGTGATTCTTTAAAGACTGAAACTGTCAATTTATATTTATTTTGAAAGCTATAGTTTATTATGAATTACTTCATATCATCAAAACCCCTGCCTGTCTTTATAACAGGTAAGCTAAAACTTTTATTCCACTCTTTTAAATGAAGAAGAAATTCAGTAGCGTTTCAATTTCAACACTATCCTACTTATGTGACTAAAATATATAATATTACACATTTAAATATTTTTGTGGCAATAGATATTTCAGATTCGCAAGTAAAAAAATTGGGGCTTAGAAAAAAAATGAAATTAAAAAATATATTTTCTTTTAGTATAGGATATTTTTAAAACTTAACTCTTATTTCCCCCCAGGTATTATGTACACTCTTATTTCTCTAGAGTGGAAGGGGGGCGGTATCGAAATATTTACTAGAAAAGGGGGTGCCATTTCAAAAAAGGTTGGGAACATATGATCTAGATTGTTAAGTGTACTAGATTTTTTAAATGATTTTTTAATCCTGTGTGGTTTAATTTCATTCCATGTTTTAACTATCCACTCAAGCTATTTCTAGACTTGAAACTGTAAGAGCATTGCACATGTACATTTCAGGTTTCTTCGTAGAAAAAAAAACGTGCTTGTTTTACGGCAAATATACCTAAAAAATACAGTTTTAAAGCATAGATGCCCGTTATATTCCATATAAGTATTCCATGCAAATATAAACATTTAATAGAGTTTATTTACAAAATTTTGCTCTTGGAATCCCATTTGACAGATTTAAATTTTAGAAAATCATTGACTAATTTAATAACTTTAATAAAATATGACAAAAAAATTTAAAAATTAGGGTTGAAGCATAGTTAGTTTATTTAATGATCTTTAGATCTAAATGTTTATGTCCCAATTTCTTATGATCTTACGATTCAAAAGCTTTTATAAATTTCATTCTCTCATGAAAAGATAAACTTGACAAATGCTCCAAAACAATATATAAAAAACATATGTAACAGCTATTTTAATCTTTCTTCACTTCAAAATTTGAAAACAAAAAATTCTCAGATTTTATATTTCCAAACGCATTTATTTTTATTGACAATAATTTGTTATGGACTAAAATATAAGTTAACAGTTGATATAATCTTAAAAATAAGAGAGAGAAAAAAAATATGTTAATTTTTTTCTCACATTAGACTTTTGATTAAAATAAACAAGAATATTTTTTAAAAGCATTTTTTGCACATTTGTTGTCGATATTTTTATATTAATGTAATGATTTTAAGTAATTAAATCTTATACACAATTTCCTAAAAAAATATTTACAAATAATTACGCAATAAAACACTGCTTAGATATGTACTTCTTTCAAGCTAAACTTCATTTTATATTTTTATAAACGCTAATATTTACTTACACACCCATACTTTTCTATAATTATCAGTATAATAAGAATTTTTGAGTAATATAAGCTCTTCAATTTTCTAAAGAACACGTAAAAATAAATATTCCAAAATATTTTATGATTTAAACAATTAAAAATATATTTAAAAAATATCTCTCTTAAAAGCATGTTTTTATTTTTAGTAATAATGTAGTATAGTTGTCTTTATATTGCAAGTTTTTACGATTTGTGTACTAAGAATGTGGAAAAATACATTAGCTGCTTATTCTTTGTAGCTGTGTTCTTACGATACTAAGAAAAATACTCAAAGAGTTTTTTCAATTCAAAAAGATATTCAGTTATAATTTGAATTTGAGTAGTTGAAACATTAATTCTAATTCATAAAACTTTGCCCTTAAATTTTAGAGAAAGAATTTCTTATAACAAACAATTTTTAATTAGCTCTTTAATATGCAAAAAGAGATTTATTTATTTATTATTATTATAAAGTAAAAGTGGAGGTGAAACTTAGTGCATTTGTACATAAAACGTTTAGTACATTAAAATACTTAATTAATCCAAGTGCAAATAAATAGAATATTAAGCTATCTAAATATATTTAAATCTATTTGTAAAAGAAGTCAGAATATGTAACCGATGGAGCATTTTTTTTTATGAAGAGATGCTCCAAGTGTTTGGAATCCAGTGAAAATTAAACAGAAAATAGTTTAGTGAAACACATACCAGGTAAATAAACTTAATTTCTGTGTTTTTAAATATTTCTTTACTTTTTTACGTAGTATATTTTGCGTAAGTTAATGTTTCTTACATTAAAAGTGTTAAATTACATAAAAAGCATCTATTTCTTGTAAGAAAGGAGTCTATTCTGCAAGCGTTCGTATAAAATGAGCGCCTACAGAATAAACTTTTATATGAACCTTACAGAATTTTGTAATGTTCACGTAAAAACGTCTATTTCTATATGAAAAACTGAGAAACTTTTCCTTTCATAAAGATCCCAGAATTCGTGAATTAGGAATTAAAAAATATATCGTGCTTTTTCTCTCTTTTTAAATGGGAATTCGTGATTATGATTAAATTATAAATTCATTTTAAAAGGGAAAAAATATTAATATAAGCGGAACTGAGACAATTATAATATATAATTTACAGGCTTTATAAATTTCATAAAAATCTTAATATTTGCTTTCATATGCACCGTCGATGTTTCAGTCGAGCCTCATCCATTAACAATGTATGTAGTGAACTGATACACATTAAATCTGTTGTAGCTCAAAGTCCTCTTGTAGGTGTGGTGTGAGAATTAGAAGAACAGGCACCAACTCAGATGTCGACCTGGTCACTTAACTGTGGTTTACAATGATGAGGTCCATTGCCAATAACCTTTGTGTTGCTGCTACGTGCAACGCTAGTTTATAATCGAGGTTTGCATATGCATTCATGTAAAAAGTTAAGTTAAATTCGGCGAATTTATCACAGAGGATAATAAATTAATTTTATATATCAGTGAATATTGTATTTCCTCTTAGGATCTAAAGTTTTCAGATACATAACCCCCCCCCCCCTATCCAACATTTTATAATCCAATAACATTTAAAATATATCAAAGATAATTATTAGTCCTTCTTCTCAATAGGACCCTTAATTTTCAGCCTAGTTAGCATTACGAATAACATAGTTCTAATGTCAAGGTGACAAATATTTATTTTTCCTCTCATTTGGCAATAGGTGTGTGAATCTCCTTGCGCATATTCCCTCTAAAACAGCCTTCGAAAGGCTGGTTTATTCCGTCACTAAAAAGAACATTTTTGCTTTCACAGCAAATAGCTAAAAAGGTTATCTATAGCATGTATACTTTTTTGAGTGTGTTTTTGTACTTTTCTTTCAGATTCCCAGGATTTTTTTTAAATGGATAATTAAATGGAAAAAATGATGCTCGTATTTTTCTCCCATGTGATGATAAAGACAACGCGTAATGATGACCAAGAACAGGAGAAACGCATTTGTTGTAAGAACTATACTGCCATCTATCGGAGGACTGAAGGACTAAAATAGGTTTGGCAACTTAGCCCCCAACTTTGTAATTAATAATTTTCTAAGTATCTGAAAAAAATAAAGATATATCCATCAAATTAATATCAATGATTGTGTCTAAGGCCTCTTAATCGATTGTATCTAAAAAATTTATGTTAATGATTTTGTAAATTAAATTATAAGCACAGTTTTCGTAGTTTTTGAAGACTATCGTAACAAAAGAAAATTAAAATTTAAAAAAAACAATTGTGAAATAAAAATCTGAAACTCAGACCTAAATCATCAGAACTAATAATAGATCGATATCATTCTAAAAGTAAATTATAATTTATGAAAAAAAATACTGAATAAAAACAGCTGAAAAAAGTGCCATTTCCATTATAAATATATATTAAATGGTTCCAGGTCTTCACACGTTTTGAGATCCCCCAGAACTTTTATAATAAAGAGCTAAATTGCTTCACAAAAAATACTTTGTAAAAAAGAATTCATAAGCCTGCAGTTTTTTTAATTTTTTTTATTTATTTTTGTTCTTCTCAGCTTAGTCAGTTTTTACAGGTAAAGTGACCTAGACGAAAACATCAAATAAAAATTAAGAAAGGCATACTGTTTGTAATTGTAAAAAGCTTCCTTTTCTTACAAAAGAAAGATATGATTTGCAATATATATACGCCTACTACTGCTTTTACACAATAGATACGCTCCCGAAGAAAACGTATAAAAATGTATTGAATTTATATGAAAATAGAAGATAGTCCAGTCCTTAGGACTTCCAGTCCTAAGAAGTCAACAAAAATAACGCAATAAACCATGAGTTTTCATATTAGTACCTTAAACATTTTATTTCATAAAGATAGTACGTATATCATATAAAGTAAATTATGATTTGAAAAGGAAAAAACATGTCACTAATTAATGAACATAAAAATTAGACAAAATATTATGAATAGACAAAACACATGAAAATATTTATTCATTGTCACTTTATGACAATAAACGTATGCATTGTGTTACATTATTGCTATTACTATAAATATCTTTGTTATTAACGTCGTGCTCCAGTGGTGAAGTTATTTCTGCTATATCATGAACAAAAAATTAGTAATAACCTCCTCTGGTGCCAATGTTTTATTTGACTGTAGAACGGATAAAGATAAAATTAAGATTCACACATTTCCTGGCTCGTTCGGTCTCATCGTTCGTTCTTCGTGCTGTGGAAAAACCCTTTTTTTTTTTAATTATTTTTTCTGAAACTTTTTTTGGTGTGCCTGAAAAACAATTTATACGAGATGATATCAAAACTTCCTAAGAATAACTTAAAAATTTCAAGTATAAATATTTTACACTGAATCTTATTTTAATTTTTAATTAATTTTATAAGCATCGAAAAATATCCTTTTCTCCATAAACACTTAACTCAAAATGCAGACAAAGCTAATAAAATTCCATATAGAGGTTATAAAATTTGGGGATTACTTACCCCAAACAGAAATCGCATTACATTTCTCGTCTCTAATTTTGCAATTATAAAAATAATAGTACTGCAAAGTTTTCTTGGAATTCGGGTTGGTCGTGTTAAATTTAATTAAATCATGTATAAAAATAGAATTCATTTTTTTTTTCTAATTCGTGTTAAAACAAAATTGAGTGAAAAACTTTCGTGTAAAAAAAAATTGGTATATGTATACAGTTTTTAGTAATCTCTACTAGAGAGATTGAAATGACTTGAACATTAAAATTGAAAGAATCATACAGATATTGGAAACTTATATTAGATATTAGTTGCAATGCTGACTTAGGAAAGCTTGTAATTTTATATAACACAGTGGGTTTTAACCGGTTTATGGCTAATCAATCTTCCCCTTTTCTACTTAAAGTAATGAGCAAAATCCTATTAAAAAAATGGATAGATGTTCTGAATGCATTATAAAAAAAGGTAACTTACCTTCAACACAATGAATCAAAGAACTTTTGCACAAGTTATTGCCAAATTCAAAATCCAAATACATTTTCAAAGGTATAATAATACAGGCCAAAATGTACCATAGCCAGTGCCGATTTAATCTCATTTTGGGCCATTGAAGCAGAAGATCTACGGGCCCCCTTGGCATTGGTGGATCGAAATTTATAACCCAAAAATTTGTCTAAGGCCAGCTTATTTGGGCTTTTTGCCCGGGCCCCTGGGCGCCCGTCCCAAGCGCCCAATCGGTATACCGGCACTGATCATAGCAGTAAGTGTATAAAGTCATTATAAACTAAATATATTAAGTTCTATACTAAACTTATTCGAGTAATATGAAGAATATTTTTGTATTTGTCTGTACACTATAATAATAAGGTTAAAAATAAATTTATTGGGATATGTTATTTTTGAGAACTATTGCAACGCCATCTATGAATTGAATATGCAGGTTATTAACGTAGTACATGAAAATATTAATATTTACTATACATTCTTTAATAATAGCTAACTATTAATCTATACAAATATGAACTTTATCCATACAGTTTAGAATTTCCTTATATAGGTAACTATTAATAAAATGGTGTATATTTTATCTATACACCATTATATATAATAAGATTTTTATATTTTTTTACTTTTTTTGAATTTTTTGAAATTAGATATTTGTTATGTTGCATTGTAATTTATAATACTCCTGAATATTGATAAATGTATAGTATTACTTTCCCAGTGAGGTATCTTTTTAATAATGAAGTTAAATTCATCTCTTTTATCATAAATATTAGTACTTATTGCTTTATCTTTTAACTGTATTTCAATGTCTAGAAATTTTGCATTAAAAATGTAATTATTAATCTGTATCGAAGTAAGGTATAATCATAATAAAAGTTAATACATTTGGATTGAAATTCTAATTCTTATACCAAATAAGATAATGTCACTTATAGAAGGAAAAAAAGTAAGATGAAGTATTGACTATATAGCTGTTTTCATAGAATGTAAATAAAAATCAACTAGAAAATTACTAGCTGGGCCACCCTGTCACAAAACCTTAATCTTAATAATTAACACCAATATAATATACATAATTTTCTTTAGTACATACCTCTAATAATAGAATTAAAATTTTTATATTTAATAATAATTTTAAGTAAATTAATTTGACAAAAAATTGTAGAAGTGTTTTAATCAAGTCATAACCTCTATAAAATTGAACAGGTCTTCAAAATCTAAGCTATAGACTGAATAAATATTTTTATCTTCCATGCTTTCATAATAATTTCTTTACTGTTTTTAATATTTTAAGTAGTAGTACTAAGATAATTTATTGTACCATGAACTTCACAAATTGTGTGTGGTCGAGAATTTTTTAACTGTACCTTAAACCAGTGTTCCACATTCTTTTTATCATCACGGACTGGTCAATTTTTGATAATTTTACCGCGGTCCTCTTAGAGATGGTGGAACGTTGATTATTTATATTTTAGACTATTTTTATTTAATAATTTTAATTAGATTGTCTTCAAATATGCCTTCAGAAAAAAAATACTGTAACACCAAAAATTGAATATAAAGTGACTAAACATGGAATATAAAGCTATTTGCATGGAAATTGAGGAAACCAGAGTAATACACCACAGAAAATGAAATGCAAATAATTACATGATCCTTTGGTAACCTGGTCCCATTTGATATACGAACCGGTACCGGTCCCAGGCCCGGAGGCTGGGGATCACTGCCTTAAACTACTCAGAATTTCTCTTTGAACACATACAAGAGTGTTCAAATTTTAGAAGAACATACACCATACTTAATTTCAACTATATTGAAATGGAGGCAACAGGTTACTAATTCAGAATCAAAATACAATAGAACGTCGTTTATCTCAATCAATTGGGACCGGACACCGTTCGGATACTCGATTGTTCGGATAACCGAAAACCGAATGCGATTCATACAGTATATGATACTGGACACTATACAAATATTGAAAATTATCACAGGCAGGAAACGTGCTTGAAGAAAAAGCCAAATAGATGCAAAATGTCGCACTTTTACCTTGATTGTGGAAAATAACCACTTATTTTTCGCTTTACCATTGTACACCTTCGTTTTTTCACTGCTGATTCTCTTCAGTAGCAGTAGTTGACTAGGACAGCACTCTGATTGTTGTTCGAACCTCTCCATAGCTGTCTCTAACGCAGAAAACGCGTCGGCATTTGATGAACCCTTGCTAATTTCGTTGTTGTTGTCCTCGTCTTCATCCGTTTCATCGTTGGCAGGGTCGGATTCTTCTGGCACGGAAATCACAATCTTGGCATCATTTAGCATTTGAAATCCACAGTCTTCTGCATCTTATGCCGTCCAGGTTTCTACATCAACAAAACTCAACAAAAGAGCACGTATACACCCCCTCACTTCGAAACAAACTGACCTAATATTCCGCGCAGATGTTTACCAAATCACACAGCTGAAATTCCCCGAATATCCCTCCCCTTGGGTTGTCCCGTCACTTTTGGCCTTACACGAAACAACTGTTGAGCCTGTTTGAAAACGTATCCAGACTTTGGTTCGGATATTTGATGCTCCGGATAATAAACGTTCGGATCAACGACGTTCTACTGTAAGATGAAAATAAGTTTCTATAGAGCATCTGGACAATTCTATTTAGAATATAGGCTATAAATTTTGCCCATATTAGTTGAGCAATGTTCTGAATTCAATCTAAAGAGACGCACACAGCTGGTTCTCTTGTATGTAGATCTTGAATGTGAAGGCATCTTCGAACCTGTTACCTATAATTCCAGAGGAATTATTCCCCCGTAGATTATTTTGCAATGAGCTGAAACAAAAAAGTTTCCGTTTTTATACGGATAGAAGTAAAAACTGTTCATTTAAGCGTCGATTGTGTGTATGTTATTTTTTTTTTAGTTGTCTAGTTTTTTTTTATTATTAATTCTTAATCAGATAAATATTCATAACTTAGATCATTGCTCTTCTCAAATTTTAGGATACGTATACTTTAGTGCATGTGTGTCCCGAGAAGGGTATATATGAACATTTCTAATAGAAATATACCAAAAATACTTCTATAAAATCACACCTGAAAGATCGTCTAGGGTATAGGTTCCCAGCCTTTTTTGAACTGGCGCCCCCTTTTCAATTCAATATTTCGATAACACACGCCCCCTCCCACTCTAGAGAAATAAGAGTGTACATAATACATGTGAAAACAAGAATTAAGTTTTAAAAAGTATCTTATTACTAATAAAATATATTTTTCAATTCAATTTTTTTCTAAAGCCCCAATTTTCTTGCTTGCAAATCTGAAACAGCTATTGCCACAAATATATTTAACTGTGTAATATTATATATTTTAGTCATAAATAGGATATTGTTAAAATTTAAACGCTACTAAATTTCTTCTTCATTTAAAGGAGTGGAATAAAAGTTTTAGCTTACTTGTGTTATAAATACTGGTAGGAGTTTTGATGATACGAAATCATTCATATTAAATTATTGCTTTAGAAATAAATATAAATTGACAGTTTCAACCTTTAAAGAATCACGTTAATTCCTGGTTAACATATTTAATTATGTTTCTTGGATAATATACGTAATGAAATGCAGTGGCCGAAACATTTTTTCTACTGCTCACAAACAAAGACAACACGTGCAATACAGAAATTAAAATGCACGATATCATTCAATTTAATATAGGGCTGAATGTAATGTAAGTTTTTCACACACACACACCTCCACTTCCTGAACTTCCGAAATATGTGAATTTTCGTACATGTGATAAAGAAATGATTTAAATACATACAAACAACATAAGGTAAACAGTATTAAAGTTTACTTTTGTTAGCACATAATCAGCGTGTTTTTAGTCTTTTTTAAGACTATATTTGGTTAATCTGCCCGAGCCATCTCAAAGCCCTCTGATTTTCTCTGGGTCTCTTACTGTCCCCCTGAAAGCCTCAAACGCCCACAAGGGGCATTATCGCCCACGTTGAGAACCTATGGTCTAGGGAAGAGTATTGAGAATTGTGCAAATAAAAATCATTCACATATATAATAAACGGTATATTTGCTAGTTTTCTGTAAAAACAGAGAAAACTGTCCATTACATATGAATGTCAAGTTTTTGCTGAATATTATTGAATAGAGTGAATTATTGTAATAGCTTTGTATGCTTTCATATTTATGAAACAAGCAATGCTCTATTAACTTTCCCATGAAAATTAATCATTTTAAAATATTGAATAAATGTGTATGAAATTGCAAATTTGAATGCATGAATTGCATGCTGAAAAATGTAAGAATCTATGCCTTAATATAATATAGAGCATGGGTCAGCAACCTATGGCACGCAGAGCAATTTTTTAATGGCCCTGTACAAAGTTATGAGATAAAGTTAAATCGCTGTCTCTCCTCTCTCTATGCCACACGCATTTTTATTTAAAGATCATTTTTTACTTTCAATTCTTGGTCATATAACGATTCTGCTGAATCTGCTTGGATGTAGTTTGTATAATCCATGTACAAAAAAGCATCCTCTGTTTAAATGTTAGTTTTAAATGTTAAATTCAAATTTAAACGGTTGTGTAATACTTATAAAATGAAACATCACTCAGTGCTGTGCCAGGAAAAAAATCTTGAGAAAGATTGAGAACACAAAATTTACCGAATTATGAAAAGATGTGGAAGATAACTCTACAGATAAACTGACGTCTATCTTAAATTATGTCTTTGAAGGAGCTATTTGATTGTTTGAAGAAAATTGCATGTGTTCTCTTCTCTTCTGGTTTTACAAATACATTTGAACAAATTTTTTCTCATATGAAGTATATTTTGAGTTTTCAAAGTTGTTTAATAACTGGACATTCAAAAACAAGTGTTAAACTGAAAGTCACAAATTATACCCCTACAAGATTCACATTAAAATTTTATCTTATTTATTTATTTTTACTTAACTATATCGCAGGAATACTTATATTTTACGTTCATTTCTCAGTTTGATTTTCTTAAGATGGCATAATGCAAAATATATGTACAACTCAATATTTTTATTTATCTTGAAAGAATAAATATATTTTTATGTTTATTATTTTTATGTTAATAAATATCTTTAAATGATGCGATAATTAATCTATAATAATTAGTATATAATAATATGTATTTTTCAGCTCTATTCCCTAACTCTGCATGTATTTTCAAGGGAATCGAACTATTTTAAATATTTTCTACAGAGTTGCACCCTGAATCATATTGGTACATTGGCTTGACACACCACAGCTATTAGGTTGCCGATTCCTGATATTAGTGTTTTCTTTTACATCCTTGACGATTATAGTTAGTCTAACGAATTGCGTCCTTAGTAACTTTATCACTTAAGTTGATAATGTTTTGTTATTTTTGATATTGTCTTTGACTTGATCGAAGTTTTCGAAAATTCTCATTTTATTGTTTCTGAAGAAATTTTAATTTACTTCTCTCTTAGGTTGTAAATGTTGAGATTGAGTTCTAATTTAAGAAGAGTTGAGAAATAAATAAAAAGGTGAAATTTAAGATAAATTAAATCTAAAAACATTTCATAAAATGGCAAAACATGTTTATTCAAGTGAAAGTAATTACTTGATTGTACTGTAAAAATGGGTTACCCGTGCGATCTATTCTTTCAAACTCGGGTTTTTTCCATCCAGCCAAATTGACACTTTGAAACAGAACAACTTCACTCCGCTAATGAACGTCTCTACTAAATACAATATGAATAGTTGGTAAGGTGGAGAATAGAGAATAGATTTGTGTGGACAATATGATCACGATAGACTGCCGCAATTATAGTCGATTATTCCTGAATTACAGTGGCTCTAAAATGATAGAAAAAGATTTCTCATGGGAGAGGTTCAGAAGCTGTATCTCATTAAAAATAAGTGCCTACTATTTATTAATAATTTATTGTCTTGTCTACATATCGCGTGTAATGAGGTTTAACGTTAAATTAATAAAAGTGAAATATTCTGCTTATCTGTTTACCTGCTTCCGAATCCAATTTAATGACTTCTCAATCACTACTGCGTTCGGATACCTACGAATATATATTTAATGAGCATGACTTCCATTTCAACCAACATGAGGGGGACGTACCGGGTAAGTGCAATTCAGAAAAGGTAAGACTCTCAAATTTGTTCCATTCCGCCGTTTAACCCGGCATCACTCGCGTGAAAAAAAGGACCTAAAGTTCTTGCGCAGGGTGTGTCATACCCAAGGGTGTTTACATTATGTTTTTACCGTAAAATTTGTATACAAAGGTTAAAAAGGAAGAAGAATAGGAAATATATACAACATGTTTATTACATTTTTCACACGTAAATTTAGTTTTTCTGTTCTTTTTATAAGGACATTCAGTGCATTGTTTATACACTGCTTTAATCTCGTCGTGAGTGAATGCGATGTTTTCACTGGATCTTAACATTTTTAAAATCTGTATCTTTTTCAAACTAAACATATAGGAATTAACATCTCTATTCTTTAAATTTAAAAATTTTGAAATTTATTTTTTATTTTCTCTTATTTTGTTTCAGCAATAGGTTTTTTTTTTCCAAAAGTTCATCTGAAAATGGATAAGATGTGTACCAGTTATCTCCTCTAAAATTACGTTCTTCTCAAATGTTTTTGTGTCTCTACATATAAAACATTTATTTTCAACAGTGTCTCCCTTTCCTAAATCTGGATCGATTTCAGTGGAGGAATCATACTTGCTGTTATGCTCTTCATCATTTGATTTTTCCTTATCATAACCGCGAAAAGAATTTCTTCATACGAAAATGCTGTTGTACTATATCTATTAAATACTGAATCTATTAAATTACTTAAATATCACACACATTTTTTCATCATAACTACAATAATACGCCATAGCATAAGGAAGATTTAAAACGAGATCATGTATTCAGAACTGTAACGGTGATTCACGCGTAGGGTATGACATACCCGAAGAGACGATATCTAAAAATATATATTTAGAATTCGCCTACAAGCTAAGGCTCCTCAAAGGATATGACATTAATGTCAGCTACACGAGAAACTATCCATTTTCCAAATAATGCTTAGAAGGATCGTTGAAAATAGTTAGACGGTGGGTATGACACACACTGCGCGAGAAGTACAGGGTTAAGAAGGAATTCAAGTAAAGGGGACATCTTTTTGTAATACATAGCATATTACAGTGAAATACTCATCGAAATAAATAATAATCAGTAAGTAAATTACATCTTGTAAGTATATATTGAAAATAAACTCAGAATCCAGCCATTTTCAACCATTTATATATTTCACCTAAATATAAAAATATAAATGTTTTCTGTTTTTTATTCCTACATTTCTCCAAACGCAATCTTCTTTCATACATAGTAACACATGCTTGGCCTATATAGTAAAATCAATCTGACATCAAATGGTGAATAATATGTAAAATGTGTGACATTAAGTGTTTAGCAGAAAAAAATAACTTGATCCATAAAAAAATGGGGAAATAAATAATTTTCAAATTCCCATTGTTTAATTTCAAAAAAAAATAAAACCGAAATATCCTTGCGTCAAAGAATGTCTTGTGGATATATACACTGAAGCGTGAATGATGGAAAGAATCTTGACATTTGCTATCCCTTTAGATTATATAGAGGTTTATGAATTCGATTCCAGACAAAGTTCTGATAAATAATACTTTGAATAAAATTGCTTGCTTTACATATGTGGCTACTCTTTTGTCTTTTGTTACACCTAAAATCAAATTTAAAGATTCCAATGTAAAGTAAAAAAAATTTAACATAAATGTAACTTTAGCTTTAAAATGTTCATCCTCAACACAATAGCAATTAATATGATTATTTCCTAATGTATTTCTCAGTGCTTAACCCAATTCTCTCCTTTGCCTTGGCCTAATTCAATCCAGTCACAAATTTAACATTAAAAAAAAGAAGTTAAGGAGAAAAACAACAATAAATCAAAAATGAAATAGGTATGATTAAAATGATGGAATGAAGTTTTTCTTGCAAAATTGTCCTAAAAAAATTTTTGAATTAAAAAATTACATCCTACTTAATATATGTTAGGATAGATTTTAACTCGCGCAAGCAAAAAATTGTCATTAAAATGAAATTAGTCCAGTTTAAAAATTTCCGATGTTCCACATATACAAAGTAAGGAACAATTATATATTTCTCAATATACATTCAGCCCAAAATTTGCGTGATATTCTTTTATTCACAAAAAAAGTCAATTTTTGACATGGCATTAGAATTTTTCTACAATTTTGAGGTTTTTAAATCCTCACGTCGGCAGGATAGTAGCGGAGAATGGAATCAATTACTCGGTATAAATTTGTGTGGGGGGAGGAGGTGCAAAATGTAATTTTAGTTCTTAATAAAGTACCACGTTGTCAAATTTTCCATCGGACTGACGCATTATGACATCAGCCTCCCGAATAAACCATTTAATGCGCTTTGATAAAGGAATCATGTCAGTATAAAACTTTCTCGAAATTTTCTTTCTTTACTCGTGTGTGGTTTCTGGGTGTCGCTTTTATATCTCAGTCACAAGTATATCAGAAACACATGAAGAACCATAATTTTTATATATATATATATATAAGAATATTATATATGCATATATATATATATAATTCAATTTATTTATGCCTTTTAAATTCATTTTACTGCTCTATCTTTTCTCAATATAAAGCCCTTTGCTTCTTCAGTCACGAAAAAGTTTTGATTTTTCTAGTTTCTCCAGAATTTTAAAACATTACATTTAATTGTATAGATATAAAGTATCCCAATCTAGAAAGATATCCCTTTCTTCAAAAAAATGTATAAGATTATAATTTTAAATAATGTTTTAATTATTACGCACACATACACACGTATGTATATATAATGATATGTACTGTATATTCCGTCATATAACGTGTCCCTTTAACACAAAAAATACAATCGAAATTTAAGAATAAGCATCTTCCGCCTTGTATACAAGTGATAGTTTTAAAAATAAAGAAAAGATGAGCATATAAAAATTAGATTTCTGTATACATCTGAGTATAGTTTATTTAAAAGAAATGACAGACCTTGAGAACTTTCATGATTGAAAAACACGTAAGCTTCTTCATATTCGTCTTCTTATATCTTCAGTCATATTATAGAAATCAGTTTCATGTTCACCCTCATTATTGCTCTGTGTTTGATCCATACATAAATAATCATCTAGATTGTTACTTACAGCACATTTTGAATGACTTTTTTAATTATTTCAGGTGTATAATTTCACTTTATGCTTTTATTATTCAATCACACACTGCATCTAGACTTTAAAAGATAAGAGCATTGCCCATGTATGTGTTTCAGATTTCTTCGTCAAAAAAGAGTGCGCGTTCCCGGGCGAATAAGCCTAAAAATTAAAAAATACAGTTAGAAAGTACAGGTACGTGTAACACATACATATATGATAATATATGTGCGTGCGTATCTGTGTATTACCATATAATATTTATGGTATATAAACTTATATAATTATCCAAGATTCTATTGTTATCTTAGGAATAATGTATTTTTATTCATTTATATGATATGTTCAATTTTATCCAACAAATACAGTAAATATATTTGTACATATATAATTGTTATTTCTTTTCTTCCTATTTTACAATACCATAAATCATGCATTGTTGAGTAAAATTGTAATTCCTTCAAGAATTTTTTCAAATTATACTTTTATTTGTTTGAAACAGTGTAAATGCAATAGTTTAAAAATTAATTTCTATTTTAAGTACAAATATATAACCTCCTTCTAAAAATACTTGCACCTGTGTTCAATATAATTATATTTCATTCTTTACAATACATTATAAACTATAAATTAAGTTTATATAATTATAACATCCAAAATAATACTTAAAAAAAAGGTAAGAAAAATATTAAGCAGAAAAAATTATGGAAGTACGCCTTATTTCTCTGCAAAGTAAAGACGAAACAGTATCAAGGAGACATTCAAGACGAAAGGGTATCAAAATATTTATTGAACTAAAATGCAAGTTACGTTTTCATTTAAATCTCAAATAACACTTTGAACAATTTCGTGAAACAGAATGATCATGACTTTTTTAATATATTAAATTTTTTAATTCCTTTCATGCGCAGAAGAACGAAAATGTTTCGCTTTGCTTATACGCCATTGAATATAAGTAATATCTTTTTAACGTTCTCTTGCTAAAATTAATCTTTGTGTCCTTCAATAGATGGCAGCACGATAGAAAATATTTTAAGGTAATATTCCCTAGATGGCAGCACATGATTAGAAACGTTATTTTACATTCAAAAATGTTTTCGTTTTGGAAAAAGAAGAAAAGCAAATAATTTTTCGACATTCAATACAATAATAGTAATAGTGTGAGACATACATACTATTAAATATAACATAAAAGGGGCAAATTATTTTAAAGACTGATATAAAAAATACGAGTAAATAAAGTATTTATCTTTTACTAACTACAAAAATGATACGGTTTTGTTAAAAACTTACAGAAAAATTATTTTTTAAAACCATATATTCACATATAAATCACTTTCTGTTGAGCACTATTATCACAAAAAATGTTACTGAAAAACTTTTAAGTGTTTGATCAATAATGCGTATTTTGAAAAAATTTTCAAAAGAATTTCTTTTTTTACAATACTTCTATCAAGTATATTATTATTCTACAACTTGTGTTTCTTAGAAGTCTTCATGGAGCAAGTTTCACATTGATCACGGCTTATCTCGAACACTTTTCAGTTGTCATCGGTTTCATTAACAAATTCTTTCGCACCGCTGTATTCAAGCGTATTTAAATTAAAAACACGCGAATTAAAAGTTTTGCTTATAATTAATCCTAAAGAAAATTTATTTCAAAACAACATACAAATGAGTTTCATTTTAAATACAGAGAGACAAACATAATTTTATCCTTCATCGATAACAAAGTCGATACTCATGCTCTAGAGCTAGATGTGCCAGTGGCGTAACGGAAAATAATTGCCCCCCCCCCACAAGGTCAGTTCTTGGGCTCCAAGCCAATATATATATATATATTTTCGTTATAATAAGTGCAATAATAGTAGATGTAAAACTTGTCCAATGTTAAACATGGAACAATATGATAATACTTCTAATTTTTTCTTATGTAAGACCTTCAATTGCATCTATATGTTAAATTGTAAAATTTGTAATTTTAAATATATTGGCCAAACTAGCAATAATATCAATATTCGTTTAAACCTGCATAGATCAAATACCAAAAATTACAAATATAATAACAATAATAATTCTAAAATTGAAATCAAGCACTTTCATCTGCATGGCTTTGAAAATGTTGAAATTTCTATTCTTAAAATAGTCCCACAAGCTAAAAATAGACTGTGGTGGGAGAACCACTTCATTAAATATTTTAACACTATATATCCTTATGGTCTGAATACCATACACTTTGGTAAAAATGTGTTACTGAGCATTCAACAACATAATAACAAGGAATATTTTTATAATAGTGATAATGTAATAAAAGTTAAAAGAATAAAAAGAGGCAAAAGGAAGAAAAGAAATAGTAAACTACCAGTTGAGATTGCTCCTAAAATTAATGATTTATGTATTAACTTTGAAAAGTCTTTTAATATTAAACATATTAAATATTTCCTTTTTGGTTTGAACAAAAAAGAAATCAAGTATACTAAGGTTATCCTCGATAAGCATAATTTTCAAGATTGCCATGCCTTACATATTATTAAAGATATTATTAATTTTCTCATTCATAAATTCAATATAAAAGATAAAGATTTGGTAAATAGTACTACTGAGTATTGTACAATTTTATTCATGAATAAATCCTATAATAACATTAATTTTTCAAAAACATTTAATAAATATGTGCATTGCTTACCTATCAATAATGTTTGCATTAAAAAGGCTTTTAAGTATAATAAAAAAATTGGTAGCTCAATTTTTAACTACAATAAGATTAATGATTTGCAAAATAATACCTTTCTTTGTAATTGTAAGGATTATCCTGAATTTATAAACGAGCATCACAAACATGTTATAACTGGCAATTTAAATATTGTTGAAGATAATACTCTTAGGGAAATTATGTCAAAAGGTACTAGTTATAGATTAATGATCTCCAATAATAATAATGCCATAAAAAAAACAAATCTCTAAAGATATTTGTAACTTCATTACTAAATTAGCAATTAAATACACTTTTCCTATTGAAGCTTTTAATGAATTTAAATGCAATGTTTTAAAAGAGTTACTGAAAAATAACTATAAAACTGATTGTGGATTAATTTACAAAAATCTTTAGCATCATATTGTAGAACTACAAAAGAATTTCATTATTGTTTATGTTGATAAAGTTCCGGGTAATTATGCAATTATTTGCAAATGGTTGTATGCTGATATGCTTAATAGACATTTTCATAATAATAATGCTTTTAAAAAATCTAATTCTAGCAATAGAGAAATTTTTAATCGAATTTCTGCTTTTTATAAAAAATTAGATTTACGCATTTCGGATATTAAATTCCCTCATATTTTCTTAACTCCAAAATTTCATAAAAATCCTATTAAATTTAGAACTACAACAAACGGCTTTAAAACTTATATTACACTTCCGGGTAGAAAGCTACAAAAGGTTATTCAATCCACATTAGACAGTATTGATAATTCGATTATAGTTAAGAATAGCTTGGATATCATTAAGTACATGCAAGATAAAAAAATTACTTCTATTCACACCTATGACTTTGAAGATTTATTTAATTCCATAGATATTGGGGATATGGTTAAAATTCTCAAAATAGCCTATAACAAATATTCTTTGAATAAAATAATTAAGTATGATAAATATCTTTCAATTATTCATCTAGTACTATATGAAAATTATATTTTTCACAATAACTCTTATTATCAGCAAATTAAAGGTCTTCTCCACAAGGAGGTCCTGCGAGTAACTGTTTAGCCAATATTTATCTGCACTTTTATGAATATGATAACATTGGTATAGATTCTTGTTACTTTTTTAGATACATAGATGACTTAATCATCTTTAGTAATATAGTAAATTTTGTTCCTAGTTTTAAATATTATCCCCTATATCTGAAATTATTAAAAACCAATTATAATAATGACTCTGCAAACTTTTTAGACCTACAATTAATTGTTAAGAATAATATACTAATTAGTAATATTTTTGATAAAAGAGACTCTTTTGATTTTAACATTATTAAAATGCCTTTTTGGGAAAGTAACCTACATCTATCTATTTTTAGAAATATCATCTTAAATTTTATAAAAAGAAATAACGATTTAGTCACAGATAATGATGTTAAGCAAAATAATTTTAAGCTATTCCGCAATAATTGCTTGGAATACAACTATCCAAGGAACTTCATTTTTAAATATATGTCTAAATTATCTCTCTAATTCTCCTTTTCAAAGTTTGAGTATTATTCTTTGTTTTTTTTTTCTCCTTCTGTTTTTTACTATTTTCAATTTGTTTTAGTTTGCTTTGTTTAATTACAAAAAAACTATCCAGGTGGCGCCACTAATTTTTGCATCTGGTTTTATCAACTTAACACGTCATTTTTAACGATCATTTAGCGTATTGTTCTCGTACGTACAGTTTTTCCCGTTCCCCGGTTATTTGCATTTTTTTCATGTAAGTTTTTGCTTCATTATTCCTTTTCAAAATTATTTTTATTTGTATTTTGTTAGGATTCATTTCCTTTCATATTTTCTATTATTTTTATTTTATTTTTCTTTTGGTTGCAAATTACACGTGGTTGGTTTTAGGCCTAACTTTTCAATATTGGTATGTTTTCCTGTTATGTATAAAATTTCTGCTAAACAGGGGAAGATAGGATCCATAAAATATATTTAACCCTAATTTTGCTGGTCCTAATTCAGCAACAGCTTTAGAAATCATAACAGGTCTTCATTTTAGTCTATTGACTCTTTTGGTTTCTTACATTTTAAAGTTCTAATTCTGTTCCATGTTATACATACGCTTAGTCAATTCTTCTATAATAGACTCTTCCATTATTTTTAAAGTGTGTTTCTTTAAATCTGGTTTGAATCTTCTAGCTTTGTTAGTGATATTATTTTGTATTATCAATTTTATTATGCCATGTATTTCTTTCATTTTATGTTACTATATATATATATATGTGTGTGTGTGTGTTTGTATGCATATATATACTTGCTGGAAAAAGTCTGCGTTCATCTACTACTGCGTACATAAGCAACGAAAAAAAATTTAAAAACCAGAATTTGAAAATTTTTTTAAACTATATTTTATTTAGTTTACTTTAAGTATTCAGTATTAAAAAAAAGTAAATTTGGTTTGCTTTTGTAGCTTTTAAAATAAAGACAGGTTTATAGCGATACCAACAATAATCAAGTTGAAAAAGTCTGCGTTCACTGTTTTAGTAGTAATTATAAAAATTATTTAAGAAGGATAATGAGCTATTTTATAGCTGCAGTGGCGTAACGGAAAATAATAAGGCCCACCCCCTCGCAAGGTCAGGTTTTGGACCCCAAGCCAAATCTTACAAAGGATTACAAAATCAAACATGATGTACCGATACACATCACCTAAAAATATTTAAATATTAAACTTATAACTGAATACAAAATCAACCTGAGTCTGAATAAACGAAGTAAATAACCTTTAACATTAAAGAGTATTTAATGTGGTATTTATTAAAGTGGAAAATCTGTCTAAGAACTGTCGAAAGATAACTTGGTAACTTAAATAAAAACAATACATTAAGAAGGACACGAAAACTGTAAAATAATTTTTGTTTTCAAATTCTTGCTGGAGAAAAAAGATATCGCTTACCTTATTCTTTACGACTCCTTTTCTTTAGATAGAGTATTCTTATCAGCTGAAGTGTCCGCAATTGTGTTTTTTCTAGTGAATTAATTTTCATTTCCATGATTTGTTAATTAGGTTCACTAGCATTACTGTTAATAGTACTTGCACAAGATTATGCACTTGCAGATATTAAAAATTTATTCAATTTTACACATTTACTATTGATATTATACTCCTTTTCCTTTCGAATTTTTCGTTTTTCAGAAACATTCAAAGTTTTTTTAACTCCACTCATTTTAGAGCCGCGTTTCTTCTTGTCCAATTGACAAAATACCATTTTTTTGAACCAGAATATTAAATTCCGATAAAAAAATACAGTTCTAATTATGAAAGTGAGAAGTGAGATGTGTGGAAATGTTTGTATCGTTAAGGAACACACCCTAAATTTAAGTGCATTGAATATAAAAATAGAGACGCCTGTTCTATATGAAAGCAAATTTGTGAAACGTTTCTCATTATGCTTCATTTGATTGAATACTCATCAATCTGATCAAATTATTATTTAAATGCTCTCTATGGTTTTTCAAGTATCGTAATACTATTTCACGTGAAAAAGGCATAACAGATGTACGTTATTTACGACTTCGCTAAAAGAAAATGAAATACATCAGGGGGAGGGGGAACTAAAGTTGCCAATAAGTTACTCTGCAACTTCGGTAGAAAGTAAATCATGTCTTTTCTTTTTCTCTCTACTGCTAATGTAAAGTATACTATAATAATAGTGATTATTTCTTTTCTTCCTAGCATTATATCCCCGATTCTCCATCTGACTTTTATTTTATCTGTTAGTAATTTGGGTTTGAAAAAACACCACTCAAGAAAAGTATCTCTCGTCGCTGGGATTACAGTACATCAAACAAAATGTTTTTTGATTTGGTTTTTGGATCAAAGATATCTAATGAGTGCATTAAAATTTTGATTTTGAATGACGTTAGATGGCCAATTGGAAAATCGCTTAAAAGTTGGATTTTAAAAAATCGAAAGCGAAATTTGAGAAAATCTACATGAAAGGCGTCAGTCAGGCCTTGGGCCCCCTAGAAACCTAGCCCCCCCCCCGCAGTGCGGGGGTTGCGGGAATGTACGCTGCTGAGATGTGCTTATGTACCTAGAAAAAAGTTACTCTCTATTAATATTTGATACAAGTTTGACGTAATTTTTTTCAATAATATGTCTGGTTGTCTGATTTATTATTTTATAAAGCTTAGTACTGCAAATGTAGCTGCTTGTAAACAGATATACGATACATTGAGAATTATTCCCTAATCAAGTGGAGGCTCAGAGAGTGGATCTTTAAGGACATATTGCAGACAAAAACCGGAAATAATGCAAGCATATCCTCAACCAGATCCTTGGAGTATTCGACCTTGACGTTCCCAGAAAGTTTGTTGGAACATGCTCAAACACATCCTAAACCTGTTTTTTTTTATATATTTCAAAGAAGTTTGAAGAATTTGTGGTCTCTGAAAAGCTGTTTAATCTGATGCTTGACAAAAATGCTTTCTTTAATTTTTGTTACACTGAGTCAAAGGGTTATATTTCATGTCTGTACTTGAATTCTAGTCCATTCTTATCTACGGCTTTTGCCAAGTTTTTGGCAAGGCTAAGCTGGATGGGATGATTTTATGCAGCTAGTGATGGGAGGCTGGCCGACAATTTAGTTGGCCCCCAAATAATCAGTAATTTGTATATCCCCCTTGTTTACAGGATGTTGTTTAAATTCCTCGGTCGGGGACCCAGGAACGCAAGGGTGAGAACACAAGGTTGAACGGACTCATAAATTTGGGTAAACTTCGTAACTTTTGTAACTTTACGCTTGATTACTGTCCAATGACGAGGCTGGACAAAGAGTGCGCGCAAGCACAAAGGGTGGAATTTGCCCTCACTTAAAAGGGGGATGCTGAGGACAATTTAGGAGCAGATTAGATTTTTCATGTCAGAATAAACTCTTCTCTTTCGAAGAATTAGGTGGGCTTGCTCGGCGGAAATGCCAGACCTCCCATCATCTTGTCTCCCGTTTCAGATAAGTGAAATTCTTATTGTTTGTTCATAGTTCTTATTCTTCAATCTTAATAGTGCTTAATTTAAATTTCGTAATGTGTTTTAATTTGTAATAAACTAATTTAATTTAATTTTAATCCGAGTAATGTCATTAGTTTGCGTTGTCTCAATAATTCATTTAAATTACTAGCCACTATCATGATGCGGACTAAATTAAATAAGCGAACCTGGGTAGTTGTTAAGATGTTATTTTAAAGTAAAATTAGTCGGCGCCGCATCACTAGGCTATACAGGTAGTTAATCTTCGTTCATTTCTCCAGACTTAAGATTTTTTATGAGACCAATCTTTTTTGATATAGAGCAAAGCTATTTCTCTGATAGTACATACAATGATTTGTATATGATTGCTTCAAACCCATCAACAGACATTACCTTCATGTCAGAATAGATCTGCCAGCCATACATATTGTAATGAATTTCCAAAGCTGTTATATAGATTGTGGTATGTCACTTTCATAAAAACACACAAATGCAACAGCAATGGATAAAAACTTGTTCCCTTCATTCAACAAAACTGCCGTGAGCTCAAGTTTAAATATATAATCAGCCGCCATTCATTGGGTTTATGTGAAGTTCTTTTAATAGACCATCAGTGTCGCAGCAGAACAAATTTTTCTTCCATCTTAAAGAAAGATAACGAGTGCGAGCAGGGACGTCTTAAGACTCTTTGAGGCCTTACCTGAGATCTTTAAAAATAGAAAGTATAAAGCCTGCATTGTCAAGTACTCATTGAAACGGTAATTTGAAACAAATAAATATGTGCATGACTCACAATTTTAAAAACCTAGGCACAAATCGGCTCAACCGTATTTCGACTAAATGAGTTCAGTAATAGGAAATGGTATTAGGCCTAGGCTTAGACATGGACAATGGTCATCACATAAAAATACAGTCTTACCACTTTTGTCAGTTGACATGCAATTTGAAATTCACTATTTTTCGGAAAATATGTACGGAAATAATATTTGATCATTAAAATTATCCATATCATGATCTTATTAAGACAGAGTCGAAAACGAAGTGAGACCCCCCCCCCCGAAGGTGAGGTCCTGGGCTCGGGCCCAGTTAGCCCATGTCTTAAGACCTCCGTGAGTGCGAAATGAAGTCACTTGGATATTTTCTTTGAGAAGATCCTCCTGTTCCAGTCTTGTGGCTAATATCACCGTTTTGCTTTTGGACATACGAATCCTGAGAAAGTTCAAACGAGGTAATTTAATGTGAAGAAAATTTTCATAAAAGCCTATGAATTATTAGGCCTCATTAGGCTTCATGGTACCACATTCTGACGTTGACACTTGATGAGAATTGTGACACACATCGCGATCTTCCTCGTCTGAACTGATGATCTACTGAAGGCAGTGCAGGATTTTTCATTAGGTAAGGTAGGCAATTGCCTTTGGGCCCCGCGCTTTTTGAGGGCAAACAAGAGCGTGTTCTGTTTCCTGTTAGAGCTCCAAAAACATCCGGGCGAAGTCTGCGATGTCAAGAGCGTAAGTCTGCGACGTAAACATCGTCTTGTATCAAACTTACACCTACTGATAGATAGTGTTCCAAAAACTTCGTCCAGACTCCAGATGTTCAATTGCATACAGAGTACCGAACATCTTGGTAGGTTATTTACCTTTTCTTTTAATGAGATTGGCTTATAATAAATGCTTAGTTTAGATTAATTTATTTCCTTAGTTAGTTCAGTTTATACATATGAAATAGGAAATCATTCGCCTTGTGAGACAGATCGCACAGTGTAGATCAGGAGTCGGCAACCTTTCAGCTGTGGCGTGCCAAACCAAACTTCCAACATGATTCAGCGTGCCAAGCAATAGCAAATATTTGAAACAATTTGATTCCCACGACAATACATGAAGAATTAGGAAAAATAGAGGTCAAAAATACTAATTTAATTATATGTTAATTATGCATCATTTTAAGATATTTATTGACATAAAAATAAACATAAAATACAGCTATTACTTCAATTCAAATACAGATATTTAATGTGCACATAAATATGTATCTTTTTAGAATTTTTAAGGGAGAAAAAGTATGACTGTTCTTCAATGTAAATCAAAAATTAAAATTGTATATATATTATGCATTTTTAAAAATATTTATGAAACAAGAAACAAACAACATAAAGTATAAGTGTTCATGCAGCAAAGTTAAATAAAAAAAATTTAAATTTTAATGCGAACCTTGTTCTTGCAGAGCTCTATTTAATGTCGCAATATCAGGGGTATAGTTCGTTACTTTCAATTTGACACAGGATTCAGAATGTTCAGCAGTTAAACAATTTCTTAGTGGACTCAAAATATATTTCATATGAGAAAAAATTTGTTCACATAGATATGTGGAACCCAAAGCGGAAAGAAGGCACACAAGCTATTTTTTTCAAACAATTAAATCTTTCTGGCAATGACATCCAGCAATTGAAAATTGCTGTCGATTTACTGCTAGAGTTATCTTCCAAATTTTTCCGTAACTCCTTAAATTTTGTTTTCCATAAATCTGAAGATGTTAATTCAATAAGTTCCATCTCAAAATTATCAGTTTCCATCCACTCAAAAATTGACAAATCGAATAGGATTATTAATGGGTCTATTAAATCAAGTTTGATAGAAAAGAAAATATAGGCATACAAACTTCAAAGTCTTTGCATCTTTTAGAAAACTCCTCCTTAAGTGCTTCAACGTAAGTTTGAAGTTCATCTTTGTCTACGGTTGATGTATTTGCAAGCGCTTTAACATTTGGGAAATATTTTTAGGTACTAGTATTAATATCACGGGGAAATAGATTTAATTTTGTAGCAAAGCCCTTCCAATATTCAAAGAGTTCAAGTACTGTTTGACTTTTTCCTTGCAATCCTAAGTTTAGTTTATTGAGATGTTTAGTTATATCTGTCAGAAACATCAATTTACATAACCATTCCTTGTCTAATTCGGGAAAATGTTCTCCCTTCTCATTAAGAAAAATTTGAAAGTGCTCCATGCATGACAAAAACTAATTCAAGACATTACCACGACTAAGCCGATGGACATGACTATACAAGGGAAGATCCCCAATTCACTTTCCATTTCTACTAAAAGAGATTTAAATTGCCTGTGTACTAATGAAGATCGAGACACTATAAAATTAACTATTTTAACAACAGTATTCATTACAGAAATTAAGTGCTAAGACGAAATTTTGGCAACTAAACTTTCCTGATGAAAAATGCAACGGAAGTTCAATATTTTATGTCCAATATGATTTTCAGGAAGTTTGACAAATCCCCTTTCCTTGCCAACCATTGCAGGAGCGCCATCAGTAGTTACACAAAATATTTTATTTATATTAATATTTTTTCTTTCAAAATGATTTATAAATGAAAAAAGAATATCCTGCCCTTTAGTTGTACCAGACAGAGGAATCATACTGCATAATTCTTCATAAATTCGATTTTTAATACAATATCGTGCAATTACTGCAAGGCGTGCAACATCATTCACGTCTTTACTTTCATCAAGAACAATGCTAAATGCAACAGTTTCTTGTAAACCTGAATTTTGTTTCGCAGTTATATTTTCTGCCATTTGTGTTATTCTTCTTTCAACAATTAGCGCAGAAGCAGGTATTTCTTGAATTCGGGATAATATTGTTTGCAAGTTAGGTAAATCGCTGAAGAATATTTCAGCACTTTTTAAAAATGTATCCTTTATATGTTCGCCATCTGTAAAAAGTTTTCCTTTGGCTGCTAAACAATGAGCAATGACGAAACTACATTCTGTCGCTTTTGGTTTGACTCCAATTGTTTGACACAAAAATGTAATTTCCTTTTTATATCCAGAAACAGCTCTTTCTAAAACTTCACATTTCTCATCAGAATTCTTAAATGTGGTCTGGTGTTTAGTTTGAAAATGTCTTTGTATACTTGACGTACGACATACGACACTTTCGCGACATAGCACACATACAGCGATATCTTTTTGTTGTATAAATCCAAATTCGTTAATCCAAGAATCTTGGAAATCGCGAACATCCAACTTTATTTTTTTAGTTAAAAATGACTTTTGTTATGAAATCTGATTCACTTGCCTAATTAACCCCCAGCATTTTTTTTCACCGAATTTATTTCCAATCCAAATTAAATATGTCGATAGAATAACTATTTTTGTTTAATATATTTCCGATGGAAAAGGTCTGTTAATTAGAATTTTAATTTATACCTAAGACATTTGTTTTTTTCTTTTTCCGTCGATGCCCAATCTTTTGGTGGGTAAAAGACAAACTACTTACTTTTTTATTCACAGAGCCGTAATGAATGATTCTTAATTTTGCAAGTATTGCTCAATAATTTTTATTTGTGTTGAATATTTAATGCTAATAGTAAGTCACATTTAAACAGAAGATGTTTTCTTTTACATAAAGCACACAAACTACAAGCAAGCTGATTCAGCAGAATTGTTTTATGGCAGATAATCGAAAGTGAAAAATAACCTCTATATAAAAATGTACGAGGGGATAAAAGGAGAGACAGAACGATGTAGCTTTATATATAGTATATATCTTATAATTTTGTAGAGTGGTGGCATGCCGCTGGAAATTGCTCCACGTGCCACATCTGGCACGCGTGCCATAGGTTGCCGACCCCTGGTGTAGATAGTACATTAGAGTATTCAATTATCCTCTTTTTTTGTTGTTGTTGTTGCAACCTTTAGATGCTGGGGTTACCCAATAGAATTAATACGATTATAGTAGGAGCCTCAACAAATCATCCAATCCATTATATCAACGGGAATATTACAATCTTACGGGGTATACTATAGAATATATTATCTAAATATAATAATAAATAATTAAATAAAATATATATAATTTATTGCATATATTGCATTACATTAGAGCTCCTTTATACACCAATATTTCTGCAATGAGAGCCAATCAGCTTTTTTCGGTGTGATATTCGTGTTCAGCATGTTAAATTCATTTAAGATTAGATACTTCATCAAAGAAGCAATTGCATTGCTTATCAGTTTTATTAAGCATAGTTTTTACATAGATAACCAATATTTTATTCCAAAATATACTTTAAAGTCAGATTTTTAAGAAAATTTGGGTATTGATCTTAATATGAAGACTTGACCTGATGTGATGCTGTCTCTCGCTTCATTATCATAAACTTTTTGAAATGTTTTTGTTCTAAGTTTAAAGTACCATTGCACTTCTTGAGTGTGTTGGGGAAGCTTCGAAAATCTGTATTTAAGTTATTTATAACACCATAACCTCGAGGATAACGTGATTGCAGCTGTTGCTCGATCAGAGACTCCATAACTATCATTGACTAATGTAATGATGTTCTTTTTAGAATGAATCTCTTTAGGAAAGGGGCTATTTTTGTTATTTTATTTGTATTGGTGCCAAATCTGAGGTTAAAACTGATCATCATTCTTATTTGAGATAACAGATCTTCTATGTATTTTTATTTCATCGGTATCAGTGTGTTCAAGTTCGTAGGTCTCCTCATGAAGTACTTTGATGGGTCTGGGGCTCTTTGTTTTACTTTGCAGCCTCTTTTCTAATTTAAGCATTCGTTTTCTTCAAATCTAACAATACAAACTTTTCTAACCTATATCATCTCTCCAGTATCATAAAACATAATTCAAAGAATTCGGCCACAAAAGATAATAAAATGCTCTGTTTCAAAACATAAAAATTAAATAAAAATCAAACAATATTTAGGGTTCGATTGGTTTCCCTTTATCATTGCATAAATAGCAAAGAAACAATTTAGTAAAAAAAAGTCGA
Source organism: Trichonephila clavata (assembly GCA_019973975.1). Classification (NCBI taxonomy): domain Eukaryota; kingdom Metazoa; phylum Arthropoda; class Arachnida; order Araneae; family Nephilidae; genus Trichonephila; species Trichonephila clavata. Next base: position 476,618 of record BMAO01002316.1, read on the forward strand.
CTGGACTCAAATTATAGTTATAGTAGCTTTATGGATAATATAGCCTTGATCCCTTTTGAATGCATTCCCCCAAAAGTAAAATTTATAAAATAATTTTATTACTTTTATAATTAATGTACTTAATAATTTATGTACTTAATAATTTTTTTTTTCAATTTTGGCACTCTTAGCAATGAAGCTAGGTATTTTAGGGGAGCACTTTAAATTATTTTCAATGTAAAAGATGTGTAAAATTATTCCATAACAAAACACACCTGTCTCTTTCATTTAAATTCATCATAATCACGAAAAAAATTATCCATTTTTTAAAAAAATATACTGATCATTTTGCTGCAAAAAACGTATACGCGCGTTTTGTTATACATATTTTTTTTAATATTGCACAACATAGTGTGTGGGGGAGGGGGTTCAAAATGATTAAATATACAGAAAAATCATGGTTGCATTTAATAAGGAATACGTAAATATTAGTCAGTTTCCCAATTCTTTTTTATCTGCGACCAGTGGCATAGCTAGGTATCCAAAACCCTGGTGATAAAAAAGGGCCCTATCTCTTGGTTGTATCATGTATAAATATATTAGTATTTTAAATATACGAAGCTATACTTTAACAACAACCCTTTATCGTGTGCTTCAGAACATAGGAAAGCAAAACTACATAATGCTTGCATGTATGTGTATGAGTTTTCTTATTGAACTTTGATGATAATCCAGGTTCGATTTGACACGAAATGATGCAAAAAATATGCATGAACAAAAAAATAATACAATGTTATTATAAGTGTTTTTTTTTAAAAGCACCTCTTCGAAGGAACAAAGGAGGGGGGGGGGATTACATCAGTCTATTGCAGATACGAGTAGATTGCGAACAGGAAAATAGCTTATTATGAATCATATTGTTATTAAATATAAAATGACCAAGAAGAAATAGCTTCTCCTGTGTAGGTGTTTTAAGATGTATGGTAAGATTTTTCACGGAACTTGAAGTTTGTTTTCAAGTAATGATTAAAAAATTGCAAAAATTGAAAATTAGTATAAATTTTTCAATAAGTTACGTTCGCAACACCATACAAAGGAAAGAATTTAGGGGAATTTCCTACAAGTTCGAAATTATTTTCAACTGAGTTGCCCAGATTATAGTTATGTTGCAACCTTTTATATTTATATCTTAAAAGTGGGGGAAATTATCACAAGTTTGACTTGCTTGGTGGTCTAAGTCCCAGGCCCCCCTGAGCCTGAGGGCCCCGGTGCATGGCACTGCCTAGCCCATTGGTAGCTACGCCCCTGTCTGCGACTAATGTGAATTTTTTTTTAATTCAAATGTTAAGTTGCAAACAAATTATTCTATAAGGGGGAATAAAAAAATATGTTGTATGATTCTAATGAGACCACAGGTTGGTGATTAACTGCTCCATTGCAAAATCAATATTCCTTCCCCTGAATTCTATTCATTATCGGGGATTTTTCCTATCGTAAAAAGACCTACACATACTTCACCTATGCAACTAAAGTGAAAGAATTGAGAAACCCTCATCACACACACACAAATCTTCGACATACAAGGTACTCTCTTATTCATTTTTAAAATAAAATCCGACAAAATGCACCCAATACATACCAAATTGGCATATATTTATTCAATCTTATTCATAAACATATTCATACTCATTGCCATCTTCATATTAAGAGTATGGGAAATTCTGAATTTTTTGACACAGGTGTTTTTTCTGTTCTTAAAGCAGAGAATCTGTCTACAGACTGATTCAAAAAAAAATTTATTTCTAATGGAATGCAGATTGCAGTTTTTCCATTGCAGACCTGGTACATTCCCTGGAAGCTGGTATTGCTTTTTAGTGCGGCACCATATAGGCAGATATCAATCACCGCAGGTAATTTTGACGCCCAATTTCCTCCCTAAAGGAAGGCACCTGAGCTAAGACGAGGCGAACCTGTACTAGGATTTAATTTTGCAGAGAGCATCCAAGCCAAACAGGCACTCAAAGGATCTTTTACATGCTGTATAATCATACAACATGGCCACTGTCGATTTTCTGCATCACGAAAATCCACCGACTTGGGTCGGGGTCGAACCCGAGTCGGTTGATTTTCATGATTTTCAAAAGTAATGTGACCAATTTCAGGGTATCATAAATTTTTATTGAATTTATTCACATGAAATTTTCAATGTGGTTTCCTTTAGGATTGTACATTCTATTTAAACCTTTAGACCAAGCCAAAGGAGCTTTTTCGACCATTTTGGGGAGTATTTTCCCAACTTTCTCTTTGATTGCTTTTTGAAGCCCTTGGAGTGCTCTTATTTTACTTCTATTTATAATTGTTTTTTTTTAGTATTCCCATAAAAAATATTCACAAAGAGCACGGTCAGAGGATGATGGTGGCCATTTCTCAAGAGGTAGAAAATTTATTATTTTTATAACTGATTTTGCAGTAAGACTTGGTGCACAATCTTGGTGAGAAACAAAGTTTCCCTGAGGATAAAAACGTTTACTTTCTTTGATTATGTGCATAACAATTTTGATAGTATAAATTTTAGCCTTTGGTTCTACACAAAATAGATTTGCTAAGCCATGAGAATATATCCCCATCCATATAACACCTGACGGCCGACTTACCTTTTGTAAAACAACTGTGTCTTCGCGACGCTTTTCGCATGAAATGCATTGTATCTTCGTTTTTTCAGATGTGGATGATAGATGAAACAGTGCTTCATCAGTAGTTATCCAAATTTTATATCTATCTTTGCATAACATTAAATACAGAAGGCAAGAACGTTTCTTTCGTTTTTCTACGGTCTTTGCAGACATTTGATGACAGACTGGTTTGTTCACTTTTTTCGCCAATTTTCGTTTTCAGACGACAAATTGTCGACTGCGATACTTATAGTTTCTTTGCTAAAGTTCTTTGACGCAGAGAATTTCCTACAGCGATAAGTCTTTTTGACCTTTTTATTCCCCCCCCCCTTTCGCCACGAAATCCCTTTCGTCCTCAATTTTTTGCTGGGGTGATTACCAGCCAAATTTTACTTCATTTAGAAGTTCAAATAGTAATTCATTAGAAAAATGCCTCTTCTGATTTTTAAACGCTTCATTTATATTAGAATTGTGGGAGTTGTAGCGGTACCATCTATATAAGCCAGTAACTACCTCCGCACCACGGTGATCATTTTGGTGTAGTGGATAAGTTACTCGGCTTCGGATCCAAAGGTACCTGGTTCTATCCAACCGGATAAGCGCGCCATTTCATTGGTGACCCGGACGTGATCAAAGTACTGGAAATAATGGAAAGTGTTTTTGGTGGGAAGATGCGGGTGAAGGAACCTGATCTGTGCAGTTCATCTTCGCTTTCACACAGGAACTGTACATCATCCAAGGTCAAATCGGAGAGAATATCAGACTTTGTTTCCACTGCATATTTATAAGAATACAATGCATGTTTTTTCTTCACATCATCAAGCAGCCATCTATTATGAGGAAATATGTGCCTATGTAGCGGTACCATCTATATAAGCCAGTAACTACATCCGCAACACGGTGATCATTTTGGTGTAGTGGATAAGTTACTCGCTTCGGATCCAAAGGTACCTGGTTCTATCCAACCGGATAAGCGCGCCATTTCAGAGTAAACAATTTCGGAGAAATAATTTACTCCACTAATAAAAGCAGATTGGTAATTTAAACGATTCCTTTTTTAAATAAAACTGGTAACAAAGCAATTAAAGTTTACCATAAATAGTTGTATGCTCTTAAAATTGGTCATACTAAGTATGATTAAACATGTAAATATATTTATAATGTACAGATGACTTCATTCTTTTACACAAAACATGGCTTAGCTTCCCTAATTAGCCATATTTCATGAAACACAATATTTTTTAGGCTCTGTTTATTGTAGTCTCCCAAACCAGTGATCTAGTAGGATCCGTAACGAGCATTGATATAACTAAAGAACGTTTTAATTTTTGCTCTGTTTTTATGTCAGTAACTAATAATACATTGTTAGAGCTTTTTCCCATTCCTCATCTCACACTATTTTTATCATCTACTCTTACTCGAAGAGCTCTATGGAATGCTTGAAAAACTTTATATGAAAATCTTATATTAATTTTAATGACAGGTAAGGCATTATATGAAAATCTTATATTAATTTTAATGACAGGTAAGGCATTATCTAAAAGGAAAAGGTTTTTACAAAAAAAATTCCTTAGCTACTAAGAGAAAATATTAAAGGGAATGAAAAAGCCAATATGCAGGGGGAAAACCTGTCATGTTTTCTTAGAATTCGACCCTCTAACGACCCTCAGCAGTGGTAGATGTGTGATCATGGTCATGAACTTGGTTGTCTTAGCTTCCGTCAAGTTGTTAGAGACATCATGTAGAATTGATGCATTTTAAATCTGATGAGGAAAAATCCTCAGATTGGCATGGTGTGGAAGTTTGCAGAGTGGGGCGCCAGCTCTGATGTCTCCCTCTTCAACATGTGATACTATTTAGATTATTTAAATGAATTTCATCCATAGATTACTTTTTTAACATGTATCTATTGCAACATTTTGTTTTGCTTTTTATGTCTTACTTAAAAAATTAGTCAAAGTAAGATTATTTAATTTACCATGTAATCAAATAAATAATCTTTGTTTCATATTTTATCAGAACTATTTGTTTTAAAGTGAATCGAAATAAAACTGCAGCTAGACGGCGTTGTTTGTGACGTCAGTCTGCGAGCTGAAGAATATATTCAGAACTGGTTGTACTCGCGGTGGTAGCTGATCGCTTAATCTTAATGTATCCTAATGTGCCGTCCTCAGTAGAATAAACGTATAATTTTCTTGAAAGACGTCTAGTCTTATTTTGACCACAGTTACTCAGCATCTGGTAGATGCACCCACAATTGAATTCTAAGATCTAGTTCAATTTGCTTTCGAACATAGTGGTACCCTCGACGAGATTCGAGTACTTTGGATTTAAATATTTTATTTTAACTCTGAATTTTTGATTTCGAAAATGAATTTAAATGCTTTAAAAACACAACGAAAAAGACCGAGGACGGCTTTTTCTGATTGTTTGAAAAAAATCGAATCTGAATTATCGCAAGAACTCTTTAATTTACACACACTTTCGGTTTTGAAAGTGCAATTCAACGATAAATTTCCGAGAATGGACGCTTGCCAGAACGCGATTTCAAAAACATTTTTGTAGTCTGATGATGGCGAACGTTTATTCGCTGAAGATTTGGAAGACGCTGAAATCTACCGTGATAAGTTCTGGGAACTTTCTACCAAAATAGAATTGAAGTTTCCGGAGTGTACTGTTTCGAACGATAAAGAATCAAAAAAATTTAAACACCCAAAAATCGAACTAAAAATGTTCAATGGAGAGGCGAAAGAGTATTTGAACTTTTGGAGCCATTTCCAAAAAATAAACGAAGATAGAGGAATTGCTGCAGAGGATAAAATGCAGTATTGTTGCAATCGATGGAGCCAGAGTCCAAATCAGAGAGATTAGTACTAAGTTTCCCTGCTACTGCTGCAAATTAACCAAAGGCGATTAATAAACTCAAAGAAAGATTTGGACGAGAAGACTTATTAGTCCAAATATACGTTCGAGACCTGTTAAATTTGGTAATGAAAAATGCTGCTACCGGAAGAGCGAAAACAGATTTACCCTCACTTGATGATGAACTTGAAAGTAAATTGAGATCCTTAGAGAGCTTGGGGAAAACTCAAGATAAATACGGAGATTTTCTGACGCCCTTTAGTGGAGTGCTGCCTGCTTGAAGAAGTGTTGGTCGCCTGGGAAAGAAACAGAAATCATAAATTAACTTAATCCGAGGGATCCCGTTCTTTAGAACAGTTGATGAACTTTCTTCGGCAAGAGGTGAAAGGAGAGGAGATGGTTCTTCTGGAACGGACCGGATTCACCCCCCACCAGAATCCATGAAAAAAAGATTATCATGCAACACAGGTAAATAAGCTAGAAACGACGACAGCGGCAACTTTAGTAAAAATGGACATCCCAGGTAAGAGAATTTTAAACTGTATTTTTTGTAATAAGTCGCATCCTAGTGAAAAATGTTATTCAGCAAAGAAAATGACAATAACTGTTTAGCAAAATTTGTTGTTAAAAAAAGGAGCATGCTTTTCTTGTCTCAAAACTGATCATTTAAGTAAATTCTGTAATATTAAAAATCAATTAAATTGTTCTTATTGTAATAATATCACATTGAAATAATGTGTTCTGAAAAAGAAATGAAAACAAAATTGATTCCGAAATCTGAAAGTTCACTCTCTAACTCGAGCAAAAGCGAAACTGTACTTTTGTAAACGCTTTGCGTTCTTATTCGGGGCCAAGGTCAGGAAAAATTAATCCGTGCTGTAATCGATAGTGGATCTCAAAGTACTTACGTTAGCGAAAATGTAATAACTCATCTAAAAGCACTTCCGCTTAGAAGCGAAACAATGATTCATGCACTGTTCGGGGGGAGTGAAACAAAGCCAAAAAAACATGATATATTTCCGGTAGAGGTTAGTAATTTAAATAGGACGTATACTCGTAGTTTTGAAGCTCTTTCTGAAAAAAATGATTTGCGGATTTATTCCGAAGATTAAAGATAAACAGGTCTTGAATGAATTAAAAAGAAAGAAAATAAATTTTACTGATTCTTTTCGAGGGGAAACGGAAATCAATCTTTTAATCGGTGCAAATGTCTTAGGAAAATTATTAACAGGGAATACTGTAGAATTAGAGTCCGGCTTAACTGCCGTAAAATCCAAACTGGGCTGGACAGTATTTGAAACGGGTTCATGTGGAAAGGTTAATATTTTAACAACATTTTTATCGATGCATTTTATGAACATACCAGTTAATAAATTTTGGGAACTTGAGGTTTTAGGAATATCCAATCCTACTGAAATTGAAAAACATAAAGCTGAACTTAGCTTAAATGATTTTAATAACAAAATGAAAATTCTTCCTGACGGAAGGTATGAAGTAGAACTCCCTTGGAAGTATGACTCGTTGAAGTTACCAAGTAATGAAGAATTGGTCTGGAAACGACATGAAAGAATGATAAACAGATTTGGATGTGGGAAATTTTTTATGGATTATCAGAAGGTATTTCAGGATTGGGAAAAATTGAACATTATTGAACGAGTACCAGATTTAGAATTGAATAAAGAATGCCATTATTTGGCTCACAGACCAGCTATTAAATTAGATAGCCAAACGACTAAAATTCACACCGTTTATGATGCTTCTGCCTCCAAAAGAGGGAAACCTTCTTTAAATAAATGTTTATTAAAGGGAACTAATTTGATAGAGCTAATACCTGATATTCTCAATCGATTTAGAATGTATCCAATCGGTATTAGTGCGGATATAGAGAAGGTTTCCTTAGTGCTGTCTGTAGCACCGAAAGACAGAGATTTGTTTAGATATTTTCCCCATTTAGTGAAGGGCGGATCGTGTATAGGCACTGCAGAGTTGTGTTTGGGGTTTCTTCTAGCCCTTTTCTGCTGAATGCATCTTTTAGAAAATTGTCAACCTCAACATGAAGAGGTTGATCAGAAACTGAGATGTTCATTCTATAAGGACAATTGTGTATCTGGTGTATTTAATACTGACGAACAGGAACGTTTCATTGAACATGCGAAATTAATCATGTTGAATGGATGCTTCAATCTGCGTATTTTTGAAAGCAATGTAGCTGGCAAAAATGTTGATAGAAGCTCAGGCGATACTTCCGTTTGGGAGTAATTTGGAATTTAGAAACTGATACCTTGAAGTGCTGCACAGATATGGGTGTGACCTGTGATACAAAAATCACAAAAAGATTAATTTTGGCAATTGTGCGGAAAATTTTTGATCCTATTGTCTTATTAACTCCAGCTACATTGCTTCCGAAATTATTAATACAACATTTGTGGAAAATGAAAATTGCTTGGAACAGTGAATTGTCTCCTAGTGATGTAAATGTATTTTTAAAATGGTTTAAAGATTTGTATGTATTGAAAGATGTTACTTTGACAAGATGTATGATAATTAATTCCGCTTCTGAATTACATGTATTTGTTGACGCTTCCAAGGAGGCGTATGCAGTGTGCGTCTTTGTGAGATCAATGTTTAAATCAGAAGTAAAAGTAACTCTCGTTCGAGCCAAGGACAGAGAAGCCCTTCTAAAGCCTTTTAGCCCTCGTTTAGAGCTGATGGCTTGTTGCATAGGTTCTAGACTTGCGAATTCTATTGTAAATGCGCTTAATTTACCAAACTTAAGAATTACATTTTGGTCCGATTCTACTATAGCTCTTTGGTGGATAAAGGAAAGAGGGAGTTGGTCCGTTTTTGTAGAAAATAGGGTTAAAGAAATTCGTCAACTAACTCGAGGTCATTTATGGAAGCATGTACCCTGAAATCTTAACATTGCAGACTTACACTCAAGAGCTAAAATATTATGACCACCTGTCAATAACGAGTTGACCCACCTATGGCGCGCAACACAGCTTCAACCCGCCTTGGCATGGATGCCACAAGTCCTTGGTAGATGGCTGGAGACAGATTGTACTAGATGTTTAAGCAACGGTCACGCAAATCCGAGATATTGCGAATTGGTGGTCTTTGAGCTCTGAGCTGCCGTACCATAACATCCCAAATGTGTTCTATCGGCTTGAGATCAGGTGAGTTAGGTGGTCAGGACATTAACTGGAATTCAGCATCATGTTCCTGGAACCGCTCCAACACAATTTTAGCCTTGTGGCACAGAGCGTTGAGCTGTTGGAACATTCCATTTGAAACTGGAAAAACAGAGGTCATGTAAGGGTGCAGCCGGTCCGCAATGATGTTCAGATACCCTGTAACATTCATGTTCTGCTCTACCACAACCACGGGTCCCAGAGAAGCCCAAGAGAACGTCCCCCAAAGCATAATACCGGCACCACCGGCCTGTATATGTCCTAATGTACATTGAGGGAGCAACTGCTCGTCTGGAAGACGGCGTATCCTGACACGGCCATCGGCGTGAGGAATGACAAACCGTGATTCATCTGACCAGGCAACTCTCTCCACTGATCCATGGACCAGTCGCGATGTTCCCGGGCCCAGCGCAGGAGCAGTTGGCGATGACGCTCGGTAAAGCGCACGAGTGGGACGTTTGCTGCGTAGCCCCATATCCAACAGTGTCCGCTGAAGAGTGTGCTCGATACTATTCTACATGGCCCTGCATTGTATTGGGCTGTCAGCTGAGCTACTGTCTGGCTCCGGTTTTGCTTCACCATGCGAGACAGTCTCCAACGACCTTTTACTTTGATAGCGTGTGGACGTCCAACATCATGTCGTCTATTGCTGGTTTCACCGTCATTCATCCACTTTGCATAAGTACTAATAACTGTAGATCGCGAACAACCCACGAGTCGTGCAGTTTCGGAAATACTTTTTCCGAGCCTTCGAGCCATTACAATCTGCCCCCTATCAAAGTCGCTTAAATCCGCAGCCTTTCCCATCACACACAGAAGTAAGTGAAAGAATGATTCTTTATACTCTCCAGCAGCAGTTAAATACCACTTCCACGTCATCCAAGCGAGTTCATTGCAAAATGTAAGGGTGGTCATAATGTTTTGGCTCTTGAGTGTATTATCGAGTGGTTGTTCTCCTCGGCAAATGCTTCTCTCTAGGTGGTGGGAAGGATCTTTGTGGTTGCGAGAAAGTCCTGAATATTGGCCTCTTGGAGAAACTCATTGCGAATCGGAGGAAGTAGAATTGAAAAGGAAAAAATTAAAAGTGATAAAATTGATCTCTCAAGAGATGCACCTTCTTGGCATTTGTATGTTATATCTGATTATAGTAAAATGATTAGTTTTTGTATGGATTTTAAGGTTTGTGAATAATTGAACTTTGTTGAATGAAAAATGTAAGGATTCTGAACTTTCACTATCAGAAATTGAAAATTCTGAAAGATTAATTCATTTAGTTCAGAGCTATTACCTTCCTGATGCTAAATCTTCAAATTATATTGAGACTTACATAGATGATGAAGGTATTTTATGTGTGAAAACGAAAATACTTAATCGAGATGATGAAAGATAATTTTTGTAACCAATATTGTTACCAGAAAAATGTGAATTTACTAAGCTATTAATTAGAGATGTACATAAGAAAAACTGTCACGCGGGAATTCAAATGATGCAATGCTTGTTAAAAGAATGATATTTGATAATTAGAGCTAGGAAAGCTATAAAAAATGTTCTGTGTAATTGTATTATTTGTAAACGCTTTAAAGTTAAATCCATGTCAAGCAAATCAACGCCTTTACTACCAGACCGAGTAACAGATTGTGCGCCTTTTGAAATTGTAGGAATAGATTTGGAGAGGCCTTTATTTTTGAAAGATGAAAGAAAAGTGTGGATAACTTTGTTTACTTGTGCGGTATACCGTGCTATTAATCTTGAACTTGTTTAATTCCCTAACTTCTGATGCTTTTTTTGGCCCTTACATGCTTTATTGCTACACGTGGTCGGCCACGAACAATCTATTGCGATAACGGAACTAACTTTCGAGGCGTCTTTAATGATCTATCAAAAATTGAATTGGAGTAAAATATTGGAAATTATAATTCCTATAAATGGATATTATGGAAATTTATCCCACCCACTGCGGCTTGGTGGGAAAGGCTGGTCCGCACTGTAAAAGAATTGTTAAAGCGTACCTTGGATAGATCAGTGTTAAATTATAATGAATTGTATACTGTGACTGTGACTCCATTATAAACTGTAGACCATTAACATATATGTCACAAAATCCAGAAGAATTGATTCCTCTTACCCTAGCATGTTTCTTATCGGTAATAAAAACTCAAATATTGAGGATATTGAAGAATTAAATTCGAATAGCCTTAACAAAAGAATAAAATATCGGAGTAAACTGTTAAAAGATCTACGCCAACGCTTTAGGAATGAATACCTTAGTCAACCTATATAAAAACATAATGAAAAGCAATCGCGTGATCCTCAGATTGGAGAAGTAGTCTTAAATTCTCTCTCTCGACGGTCGAATCTGCCCAAAAAGTCACCCTCTCTCGGGGGCGGTTAATTTTTAACATCTGGGATTTCTACTCGAATTTCAGCTTCCCCTTGCAGTTCTGAAGTTTAGTGTTTATAGCTGTCAGCGTGATGTCAGATAAAAAGGTTTTTCCAAAGGTGTTGGTTATTTACGATTTTTGTAATGTCAAGAAGTAATTCGGCCATATATTAGGAGAGCAGTTGTTGATACGATAGAAGTAATTCTATCTGCTCAAAGTAGCCGCTTTATAAAGTAGAAAGAGTGAGAACTTGCACCCATGACTAATCAAAATACTAGATTCGGAGCCTAGAAAATTTGTAGCGTAACATCGACAGATTTTTTTCTAGCTGTCAGACTCAGTTGATTTTAAACTCTGTTTAGCAAGACGTTAGGCTTTTTTACTTTTCTAAATCCTTTTTTTCTTTTTTAAAATTTTTTCTTTTAATATGTTTTTGAGTAAACCTTCGACATCGAAAAGAAATTGTGAAGAGGATATTGCAGCACTTGATTTTAAAATTGTCTATGAAGAGCAATACGTGTTAATACATCAAAATGCTTCCAAGCCTATTTGTTTGATATGTGGAATTTGTATAGCAGTTCCAAAAAAAATTTAACTTGGACCGTCATTTCGAACAATTGTATAGTGATTTCAACAGCAAATATCCTGTTGTATCAAATTTGCAAACGGAATTTATCAATAAAAAAATGAAATCTTTAGCCGGCTAACAATCTTTGTTCCAGAAGAGAAATGACGAAAGGGAAACAATGGTGAAGGCTTCTTATGAACTTTCTTTGTTGGTAGTCCACATGAAAAAACCATATTCTGATGGAGAGGAGATAATAAAAAAGTAGCCTTTTAATTTTCATCCAAAATGTCGGTGATCTAAATGCCAAAAATGGGGTTGATAAAATAGCTTTGTCTAAAAATATTGTCAAGCGTCATATAGATTATATGAGCCAGGATGTTGGAACACAAATTGTCTCTGGACTTAAAAATTTCTAATATTTTTCATTAACTTTGGATGAAAGCTGTGATATCACAGACACAATGCGCAGATAAGCATCTTTGTGCGTTACACGAACAAAAATTTTGATACTGTGGAAGAACTTCTTGATTTGCGCCAACTAGCAGGTGAAGACATTTTTACGGAACGTGAAAATGTAATTGAAGTTAACAAAGAAAATGGACAAAATTAGACAGTGTTTGCACAGATGGAGCGCCTTGCATGGCTGGCACATTAAAAAGATTTTGTTTACATTGATTAAAAATTATTTGGGAAGAAAAAGTTTTTAAGTATCATTGTATTATTCATCAGAAGCTCTTTGTGCCAAGGACTTAAATTTGTCTTTCGTTGCTAACCCTGTGGTGCGCTGTATCAACAAAATACAAGCTCGTGCTCTGAATTGAGGAAGATTTCGTGCGCTTTTCCCTGAAGAAACTGAAGAAAATGGCAAGTTACTCCTTCATTGTAGTGTGCGCTGGCTTCCAAAGGCAGTTAGTTCACTTGCGATATTTTGGAGTTTGAGAGATTGTGTTTTAGAATATCTGGAAGAAAACGATGAACTGCCAGTGAATGCTCGCTCCTCAAGAGTGAAAATTGGCTGTGGGGCTTAGCTTTTCTTATTGATATAATGGAACATTTAAACAATTTAAATTTAAGATTACAGGGAAAAAATTGTATTTTTCCTACCCTAGTTGGTCATATATCTTCTTTTGTGAACAAACTTTTGTTTTTTTGTCTGGATTTTGTAGAGAAAAAATAACTCATTTCCCATTCACACATGCAGGAATTATCTGCCAAAGTTAGTAATGTTCCAAACTATGATAGATTTAAAAATTTAATATCTATTTTGCTGGATTATTTTAGTGCCAGGTTTGAGGACTTTAAAGATAACAAAAATACTGAACTTTTCACTAATCCTTTTTCGATTTCTCTTCAAAGACATTAATTGTTACCCACCTCAGGTACAAATTGAAATTATTGACCTACAGCACCATATTACTCTGAAAAAAAAACAAATATAAGGAAATTATTTTAACCGCAAATGATCCGAATTACATCAAATTTTGAAAATTTGTGCCACCAAGCAATTTTCCAAATTTACATGATTAAGCGGTCAGATATTGTTGTAGGTTTGGATCAACATGTTTGTGAAGAAATGTTTTCTGTGTTATGAACATAATTAAATCAAAATATCGCTCAAAATTAACTGATATGCATCTAAAACACCTAATTTTGTTAGCATCTTCAT